>CM035229.1:65544206-65904388 GCA_020226215.1 Sindora glabra
ATAACAGATAAACACAAAATTATAATTCAATTATCAATTATATAAATAGCAAATTCAATTACATTTATAATAGATTAGGCTTCTGTATAGTGAAAGATACATTTTGAAAAATAAAGTGAGATATTATAATTTTTTATAAGAATATTAAAATTTCAGAATTTAATAAATAATTATAATTTAAAAAATAATTTTTTATTTTTTAACTATCTTTATTTTTTATCAAAAAATTTTGATAACTTACTTTATCTTCTAAAATATATCTTGTACAGTCACATCAATATTTATCAAGGTTATTATAATTTGGGAATAAAATATGATAGAATAGAATCTTTTTAAAATTTTATATATATAGTAAATTCATGAATACATTAATTATTTAATGACTCATATTGAATTTCACATTTTTTAAAAAATTTCAATTTAGTAGTTTATAATTCATCAAAAAAAATAACCAATTTATTTGTACACTAAATTTTATTTAATGCATGATGAAATTGCCTTGTAAAAATTTAAAACAATAAAGGTTGGAATATAACTGGGAGCGAAAAAGAAAAAGGCAAATGATTACTGAAGAAAATAAAGAAGGAATAGGCATGGATATGCTCTCGGAAAAATCGTGGGGGACTGGTGTGCAGTGGACCTATAAAAATTAATGCTGATGGATTCAAACTCACGCAATGAAAGCGTGGTTCCCGTATGAACAGGAGACGCCACAGGTCGGTGGGTCCAAAGAAGATAAGACCATAGACGTCAATGGAACAACATTTTCCCTCTAAGATTTGTCTTAGAAGATATTAAAGTTAAACGCATACGATGTGTTAGATTTGATTTTTCTTATTTGGAAGTTCGAAAATGGTACAAAAAGATCATTCACAAATTATTTTATAGCCTTATCTCATGTACTATTTAATATATTTTATAAATTTTCGTTACATTTAAAATTTGATCATTAATTTTTATATGCAAATATTTAGTAAATTAAGTTATACTACCTTTAAAAAAAAACATTCAGGACAACATGGGGCTACATTTGATTGCGGAGCCAATATCTCATGTGTGACTATCGTTTATGATTGCTGTGGTAATCATATTCGTTGCCATGCTTTGCACATGACCCCAGTCCAACCTTTTACTTCCCGCTTTCTCATATTGAGTGATAGAAAAGTTTCTTTAATATTGGTATGCATCATATAAGTTGAATTATGTTTTATTTACTTTAAATAATAAAAATTAATCTAATTTACATATGGTCCTGTATCCGTGTGAAATAAATTGTGATCAACTGGGTGTAGATCTAACATTTTCTTAAATTCACAAGTCATGTTCAAAACTGGAAAGGAAGTGCTGCCTCCAAGGAATAGGAGAAGCTTGAAATATCTATCCAGAGTCCAGACGGTGACATTCCTTTTGCCCACTTCTGCAAACCTCTTATAGCAGACTTTAGTGACGAGAGCGACAATCGGATCATGACCTGTACTTACTCTCATTACTCCTCAGTTACTCATGAGATGAAAATTTCAAATGTTTTAATTTGTTTTGGTGGAAAAATCTTTCAAGTCTCAATCTAAAACCTGTCTTCGCTTTCCACAAAGCAGTTTTAGGATAACAGCTTGAGGCCTGGATATCGCCAAATATGATCAGAATATCATTTCAGCACTATGCAAATTAATATAGAATTTTTCTTCTTGTGTAATCCAAAACACTATAGTTTTTCTCTCGCTAATGGTTAGACAGAAAAGTGTTGAGTTTCATTAGGCCCTCTTAACTTAAAGAGCTAAATTGAGAATTAATGTTCTCTTACATTTATATATTAATACACAACTCCTTTAGGAACTGATGTAGGATAAATCAACAAATATTATGAACATTATACAACTCGTGGAATGGATTGAAACAACCTCTAGCTTTGCACACAAATCCTATGCCTCGGGCTCAATGCAACCGTATTTTAATAACATTTAACACAATGCAATGGTATTCTCTTACCCCATTAATTAGATGAGAAGAAAATAAGAGAGAGAAAAGAGAAAATTTTTAAACTTAAATTGAGAAGAAAATAAAATAAAATAATTTTAAATATGAATTATTAAAAAAATTCTAATAACAAATTTAGTATCTAATATTTCTTTTCTTTTTCTTTTCTCTCCATCCAAATACAAGAGAAAAGAAAATTTGACAAATTTCCTTCTTCCCCAATTTCTTTCCTCCCATCCACACAAAGCCTTAGGAAAAAGAGGAATGGAACGATTCAACAGCATTCTCTAAAAGAGTAAACAAGTTCCCACTTCTTTATACTCAATTCTTTCTGCACAAAAGGAGCAAACAAGTTCCCACTTCTTTTTCTATTTCAATCATTGCAATATGCAAAAGAGTTGAACATGATACATCATCAATGACAAGCAAAACTTTAGGGTTCAACTGAAGAGAAAAACACAAACTCAAATGCTATAGTATAGAACATCCAATTTAAAAATGTTGCATATAAAAAAATGGCCAAATTTAAGCACATCAACAAAGGGAGAAATTACACATGTGCTAGGCACATGTTTTCTTGAACTAGCAACCTAACAAAGCAAGCACAAGCAGTAGGCAAACAGACACACACACAAAATCACAAAATTTCAACTAGGAGCAAGAGTACATAATATACAAGGCATGCAAGGGCCACCCATATCAGCCTCTTTTCCCTCCTCACCATTATCATCCACATAACCATTGAAAACATCGTATGTTTCTACCTCTTGGGAAGTGCATTTTTTGTTGGTATTACTAGCGGAGGAGGAATCCATAAGACAAGTTGTATGATATGCATGATAGCAAAGAAGGCAATGACCGACACATTCTATATAGAGAAAGGATCAAAACATATACAATACAAAATCCTCCACCTCACTAGTCTTTGATTTCAACTCTATGGTTCTCAAAAAAGGAAATTTCTTAACCCCTTGGGGAGCATGAATATAGCTCCTTTTATGTCGTGGCTCATCTACTTTGTTGCTTAAATTAATTCCGTGCCTTGCCTTTTTTAAAACTTAATGAAAAGGTTGACATAGTATGCCTATTCCAACAACAGCATAAGATACCTTCATTGAATTCAATTGATAAAAGTCAAAAGTATCCTTAGTACTGAGGAAGGGACGAAGGAAAGAAAAACACCTTCATAATATCACTACATGCATGTCTAAGTGATATTTCCATCCTATAATCAGTGATAATTTTAACCAGCCAATCCTGAGCCTTCAAGAAAGTCAAATAAAACATCAAACAATTAGCAAAAAATGTAATGCTACAGAATGGTGCTGAAGTAAGGATTAAGCATGATCTGAGCAACTAGCTAGAACTTAAAGCATTATGAAAAATATGTGGATTCACAAAACCCCACCAGTGAGATAGACTTCCCCTACTGAATAAGATTATTAACTCATATACTATTTCATTTTTCCCACCTATGGTCTAATATTTGGATAATATTTATCCTGTTCAATCATACTTACTAATGTACTTCTAATCCATTAGGAACCTTATTTACAATGTAGAGCAGATCAAGATTTCTAACTGTGTGCTCTAATAGCATGCCAACCTATCAGATACAAGAATCATGCTTAAAATAGGTTGAGAAAAAGTAGATATACAAAATGATTAAATATGTAGATCTTTGATATCCATTTTATATATTAAGATATACCATATCAAGCTTGTGAAGACATTGCTTGATCAATTTTTCCCAAAGTTCATCATCGTGCTACATGGTAATAAACTTTGCAATTGGTTCATATCATAATAATTTTTTATTGATCAACCTCAAACTTATCATAGTGTTGGTTTAAACCAGAAACCACTAGCAATTGAAAAAGATGGAGGCACATCCTCTATATCCCCTAAATTATTTATAATGACAGCTATAGCTTATTTTAAGTTTCCCATCCTCCTTAAAATGAAGACCTGCTCCCTCAATAGATCTTTTTTGGTTCAAATGTCATAAAGCCGAAATATAATTTGAAGAATTAAATTTGATGCACGAGCAAAGATACAATGATACAAATAACAGTTAAAATTAGTGATTAGTTATTTTCATACCTTCTCAAGTGTGTAGTGTTAATTGCTACGAAGAAATGGTAGAAACATCTTTGAATCATAGTCTGCGTAAGGTTCTACCTATAAGTAGATAAAAGGATATTGGTAATGCAAGAAAGGAAAGTAGTGATTCATATGTAGCATATATGAATAGCCAGTATTCAAGTATAGGTACAGAATACTGACAGGTCAATAATAAGCAATTAAACATTTAGCACAAAAGTGGGTGGTAATAAAGCCTGTCATGTGAAATGAGACCATAATTATAAGAAGGATCGGCCAGGCAGGTTCTTAGACTAAGATTACCTAAAGATAGCTAACACAATTCACAGCAGTAGCCAGCAAACACGAATCAACACAACCAAATTCAATAAAAGCATACACCAGAAATGACCAAAAGCACTAATATAAATGGTATCTATTCATGAATACATTTTTTTATTTAACACACTTCCATAAGTACACACAAATACACATTAATAGCAAACAAATAGCAATCATCTTAACCAACCAAACACCCAGCGCATCATGAAAGAAATAAAAAAGAATAATGCAAATGGCAAATGAAAGAAACAAAATTTACCTGCATATCTTGAAAGTCCTTCCTAACATATGGATTTACTTCAAATAATGAATGGAAATATAAATGTAAAGAATATCAGAAATTATCCCAATTTTTGGCATTTAGAAGTTATTTCACAACTTCAAGTGGATTAATTAAGTCTCTATTTTGAATTAATAGGGGAAATGCACACTTGCAGCCTACAATCATTAGTTTAGCAGCCTAAGCAAATGAAGGTAAGCCAAACAGAAACACAGTCAAAGTTGTCTTTGAAAAAGAAAAGCCATCAATTGCACTATTATTTAAAGAACTTTTAATTTGTTTAACCTTTAACTAACCAATTTTGGGTATATTGGATAGAGCTCCGCTACTTCATCCATGTTAACGTAAGCATTCAATATATCTAAAGGAGATGAGAAAAGGAATAACTAGATAATATCAAAAATTCATAAATTTATAATTTAAAAGAATATCTTTTCACTAATTGTGTGACATAGTTTATGTTTATCAATAAAGTAAAATACTTCATCTTCAAAGTTAAAAATTTCAACCAAACAAAAAAGGGAACATTAAAAATAAATAAATAAATAACAAAAGACCTATGACTTCAAAGAATTGTATGATTCTTATAATCAATTTGATTGGTGCTTGAACATAAATAAAACACATTAACACTACCTAAATCAGCATATAGTGAAAAAACTTTCTCATACTGCGTATCAATTATATACAACTCTGCTAATGCCTACCATGGAAAAGAAACATATTCATATAAACAGGTAATTGTAGGTTAAAAATGCAAAATATTGCATTTGACTAACCTTCTTGAGTGAATCAATTGTTAAGCTGAGGTTCAATGGCTACAATTACAGACAATACTAAATAAATTATCGATGGCTAAAATATTATAGTAGACAAGAGAAACTTATGAAGTGATGGATTTTTAATCAGTGCAACAAGCGAAACCTAAAGAGCCAAAAGAAGAATAGAAAATACTAATTATTGGTTAATTCATTATAGATTCAATGCAAAGATGTTAGTTCTAATAAAGACTACTATGTGCTCACTAACCTCATAAAGAGTATCACTTAGTTTGGGTTTTTTGTAGGCATATAAGGAACTAGAAAAGTTAGTTGATAAGGATGTGCAAAGTGGAAAACCTATTTATTGACGCAACAACATTTAGTTGAGACTTACCAAACAATAATTATACAACAGACCAATAATAATGGCATGCAATACCTCTCCCATGCTGAAGTTAATCCTCACAGTAACTTGCAACATAAAAATACTGCTTAACATATTTTCTTTCCATAATTAGATGATTAACGTACCTCAATCCCACCTACACAAATAATGCCAAAATTGAACAAACCAAACCTCAAAATATGCTCTAATTCATAAAAAAGAATGTAATAATTAGTAAATATACAATAAATTCTAGATGACTCAAGAAAGATTTTTTTCCCCCTTTTTTCAAGTTTTCCCATCAATTTGGGCATGAAAAATTAATAATTTTATATAATGAAAGAGCAATTCCTATTTTCTATACTTTGTGGTGCATAGAAAACCTAACAAAATGTTATCAAATAGAAAAGATAACCACTGTAGATTCTATATTCTCTTCCAAATTTGCATATATGGAGTTTAATATCATACAGTGTCATCAATAGCCACCAAGAAATCCATAATGATAATAACTTTTGCCACATCACATGGCATACCTGTTTTTTCCATAAATGAAATAAATATAAGTTTAACAACTATCATACAAAGTACAATGAAGGGAACATATAGAATTAAAATAAAATGAATTACCTCATTAAGAAGTTCACTCTGCTCCTGACCAGATTCAACCACAGTTAAAGTTTTTTCATGCCACTTATGTTAAAGAAGCCAAGCAATATGATTTTCAACATCCCTACTTATGGAAATCTCTTAGTTTCTTTTCTTTAAATCTCTATCTTTTTTCAATTTGATAGCATATAACTCAAAAACTATATAGATACATAATAATCAGACATATTAAGCAATTATTGAGCAAGTAAAAAGACAAAGAAGTGATAGAGTAATTATTCATAAATGTTTAGGCTACAATATCAAATTAAATTTCATAGTGCATTTTACCTAATATTTTTTAATTAATATATATTATGATAACCTAGGATACATAATACTTTTTTAATTAAATTTTGTAGTGCATTTTGCCCAATAAATATAGTAATTACTCAATGTTTAGGCCACTATGTAGTTCTTTTTTTTTTTAGGAAGGGCTCCTTGAGGATCACAAAAAGAGACATTTTCCTGACAAAGGGAATATTACATATGTTGAAGGATCTCTAGGATAGAAAATATAGTTGTCTTTCATTCTAAATGTATGAAACAGAATAGCATAATCACTGATAAACTAGATAATGAATAATTCACCCAATCAAACTATTGCATCAGAACATTACTCCTTGCCTTGCAATCACTTAGGATGTCAAGTGTAAATCAGTGCATATTGAACAAACATAAATGGAATTACCACAATGTTGGATTAAAATGGTAATGCTATATCTACTATCTTCGAATACAACAAAGCAAACAATGGAGATACAATCCCCAATTACCAAAATTTGCAAGCATTTTAACATTAGGTATTCAGTAAAATATATAAACTAACTATCATTTTTTAACCCTTTGTTTATTCAACAATAATTGATATGTGGATGCATTAATCATAAAGAAAAGTACAATATAAGAAAATTTTATATGAACCTTGGTTTTGCAATAACTACATCTTTTAAGGATACAATATAGTAAATTAGCTCATCACCAACTGAATACTAACTATCTGGATAACTGTAATTTGAATTTGGAGGAAAAGATAATAATAATAATAATAATAATAATAATAATAATAATTATTATTATTATTATTATTATTATTATTATTATTATTATTATTATTATTATTGAAAAGGTGAGGTCTTCCATGCCTTGGGTGAAAATCCAAGGCATGGAAACCTATACTTGTTAACATATAAAATGAAAATATGTGGTAGAACTATCACCTGCTAAGGCAAGTTTTTTTTGCGACTATTCATGGACGTTTACATTGTTTGAAGAAAATGGTATTTATAAAATGGTCCAAAGATTTTTTGGTTGAGCTGCATTAGTAGCATCTCTATTATAGAGATTGTGTAAAATATATTAGGCTAAAATTACTAGACAATTCCGATATTTATCAAATGATATATATGAGATAAAAATAAATTTAAAAAAATTAAAAATGAAATATAAATATAGTTTTGAGTAAACATAATACTTAATTTTTATTTTATAAAGGTGATAATTATTACGTACTTCAAATTTCATAATTAACGCTCTTGGTTCTTTATTTTTTTCTTTTCTTATAATTATTTAACCTTCCATTTACTTGTGATATTAAAATAAATGAAAAATATTATAGTTGATTATTAAATCCACCTTAATAGTACCAAATACATGCTTATTTCTTGTTATATTCTTTCTATTTATCATTTAGTTTAATGTAATAGATGAAGGGAAGGTGAATAATTATAATAAAAATAAAAATAAAAGATTGATATTACTAGATATGAAATTTAGGTAATATATTGGTCATTAATTAACTTTATAAATGAAAGGATTAAATATTGTGTTTACTCTAATAATTTCACTTTAAAACTTCTAAAATTAAGCACTAGTAACCAAAAATAAATTTTAAAAATTAAAAATAAATAAATACACCACTCATTTACATAAAATTAAATTATTTTTATTTTTCTATTTGTCTATTACAACATTTTAAATTATTTTCCTCTACAACTCCAAATTATAGTTACATCCAAAATGCACAAAAAGTGTTAAATAAAATTTAAGTAAAATTCTTTTTGATGCAAACAATTAGGGGTTTGGCATTATCTTTTTTTTAAATGGTTGAATTAATATTTAAAAATATAAAATATTTATTTTAAATATTTTTTAAATTAATTTATTAAATGAAAAATGATAAATAAGACAAAAATATTATCTCGAACAAGTCTCGATGTGATATATAATACTAATATACTTTGTTAAGCTATTCTAAGTGTTATTTAGCACAATATATTTAGAAGAAAAAGAATACCACTCTTATTAAATATCACAATGTGTTCATAACTTAATATTTAAGTGATAAAGGGAATATAAAAAATTAATAATTAGAGACTAATACGAGTGAGGTCTAATATTAATAATTAATATTCTCTATATTAATAGGGAGGGGTATTTTGTTTGTAAAAATTGGAACTTATAAAATGACCCCAATGCTCTTTTATGAGTTGGATTAATGATTGTCTAAAAATTAGTTGAAATTTATTAGGCCAAAAGTTGATATCTAAATTATAAATAATAAAATATATAAGAAGAAGTAAAATGGTGCATGAGTTGTAAATAAAATATTGTCAATTTTTAATTAATATATATTTAATTTAAAATATAGTACTTAAAAATTGATAAAAAGAATATATAAATAATTAATAATTTTTAAATAAACAAACAAATTTTATTTTAATTTTCAAATATTTTTATTAAATAACAGAATATGTAATTAATTATTTCAATTAATGCTTATATTAAATTTTTAACTTATTTAAAATATTTTATGTTATATTAAAATTAAAAATATATGATATTATGTCTATATTAAGTTATAAATAAACATATATATATAGATATAAAAGAAAGAAAAACATGTAATTAAGCAAACAAAAAGAAGAATTAATAATATAAAAGTTAAAAATATATTTTTATTTAAATAATATAAGATTAAAATTATTAAAAATACAAAAATTATTTGGTAGAAAAGAAATGAAAGTGACACATAATAGATTAATAGAAGAACAACATATAGAGTAGGGCATGGGCTTTTAGAAAAAATATTGATATTAACTATTAATTGATTGCTACTATCTTTTATGAATCAAATCTTCTAATCACAAATTATTGTCGTATTTGTAAAGTCATTCCCTTTTAGCAAGAGGCAATGGTCATGACTTCTATTTTATTAAAATAGAGAAACAAAAATACAAATACAAATGACATTAAAATAAGTCCTAGTGTAAGAAAATGAGAAAACATAAATTGCAACATTAAACATCAACAATATCAAAATGTCTAACCAAAACTAGTAAGTATTCTTGAATTAAATTAAACTCAAATGATCAAACCAAATTATTGAAGACCTAATCTAATCATCTAAGCCTCTTTGGATATATAAATTCTTAAGGGCTAAATAGATGAATTATATAAGCCCAACCTAACTTTTTGAAGCTCTCTCTGTAATATAAAAATATTTAAAAGTTGAAAACATAAATGAAATATAACCAAGTCATCAACTCCCTTCTTTCCTCTAGGAATCTAATCTAACGGCCTATATTACGCCACTTACTTAAGGTTTTGGTACCTGTCCTTTTAGTTAAGGCATAGTAGTATGGCCTATTGAAAACTACTTCCTAAAAATGGAGATCACAAACAACACTAACCAAATGACAACTTAAGAAGGAAGCGTGAATAAGGGAATAGTCCTTTTGCCTTATCGTACTGAAAGCAAAGTACTAGCAGAGTATTTATTAAAAGTTCATCATTGTTCAGTGTTACTACATGTACTTCTAGTCTTTGTGCATTCCCCTGTTTAAAAATATTTACTCACCTCAAGAGAAAATAAGAGGAAGAACATTTTACAAATCCTTCATGAAAACATAAGGATTACCTCATATTTTTTTCCTTTTATTACACATAAGAGTATTGACACTACCACATTTGACAATACAATGATAATATTTAGTAAGTGCCAGAAGATGTTTTAAATTCTATAGAATTAATAGTGGCTAACATTAAAGGACACAAACACAATATAATCTCAATGAACCTTACCAACTAACATATGAAAATAGAAAAAATATCTATAAGAGTGCCAGAAAATAGGAAGCAGAATGATGGTGGTACTATACTGTGTCATTCAACAACAGAAGGAACTTAGCAGTAATGGGTGAAAGGTCAGCATGATGGTTAAATGAATTCCATTTGACCATATACAAGAAAGATGATATACCTATCTTGTAAGAACAATACTACTAAATTGATTTTCTCCATCTTCTCTAGTAATGTAAGCTAGAATGACAAAAGCATCACTAAAAGGGACAATTCCTGATATGAAATAGGTAGTCCAGAAAGATGCTACAATGTTTGCCCAATTCATACCAGACAATGCAACTAGTTTATGTGTCTCATTGGTAAATTTATATTAATTTGTTCTTATTGATGCAGCTTTAGCAATTTTTCCCTTGCTAATAATCAAGTGATGGAAGCATATTAAATTAGAGCGGTTTTATCAATAAACAATATAGCAAAAATAAATAGAAAGCTAGTATAGCTCTTCAAGCATTAAAATAACTCTTAAACTCAATAATAAAAGAGGATTTGTATGCTAACAAGTCTTGAGAGCACTAGCATGCATACTTGTAGTATTTTCAGGGTTAAGAGGGGAAAAGAAGATAATGAAAGAGAATGGAAGACAAAGAAGTAAGATGTGATGACTTCCCTTTCCTTGCTATGTTTAGAGAATCTTTCAAATTAGAGGAGCACAAAAATGCTAGTTGGGGGGTGGGAGGATTAATTATAATCTCCTATCATCTTTCACTAAAACTCTCAAACAAGAGAAATCTTATAACCTTCCCTCCCCTTTTCTTTCCAAATATACCATTACATATGACTAGCTTGCTAAACTAGATGAAGGAGCAAGAACTTAGGTTGTAGGCTCCTATGCTAGTTATTTTTAGTGTCATAAACCTTTACCCCTACATTATTTTCCTAAGCAACAAGGTTTGTTCTCCATTTCACAGCATGCATTGGACCTTCACCAAAGTGCAAATCCTTTTCTAAAGGAAGGGATGAGTTAATGAAAATCATAAAAAAAAGTTCAACAAAAACTTATTACTAATGGTCCAAAGAATCTTACACAGACTTAGTCTCTATAGCCTAACCATTTCTTTGTATTAAAATACAAGCGCCCTGCTAAACCACTAGCCATAAATCTCCGAAATGCTTTGCTTGCATATGTTGGGTCCAAAGCAATTACTTTCATGAGGGGATGATAATCGAAATTCATTTTCTCCTTAGTGAAAAGGATGTCTATTATAACTAACCCATTATCTAAATAGTTTCCAATATATTCAATATCAAAGCTAAGGTCATTACCAACTGCAACATTAGTAGAGAATTCCTTCACCTGTAAAGTAGAAAACTAATCAAATAGAGTCCTCAAATAAACTACAGACACAAGTGATATTGATTGTCACATGCCATAATCAAAAAGCAACCATATATGATACTACATAAAACATCTAAAGCATATAGCACAAACTCTACCGTAATCCTGATTCTAGAATATATAACCATAATTTCTAACATCCACCGAGGGAAAATAAAATTATAGGCAAATGCTTGTTCCTCAACCATTCCAAGAGCTTTAGGAAAAAGAAGTACTACCAAGCATGCCCTTACCTTGTCATTCCAAGAACCAGCTTGCTCATCATTTTAACTTCCAATACAAATAGAAGTTCATGATTAGAAAAAAAAGGATGATGTAGCTATGTAAGAAGTTCTAATTTAATTTAAAAAGCTAAAACTTTGCAATTTGAACAAAGTTAGGTAGTTCACCTGATCATTGAGAAAATCAAGGATATGGATAATTCCATCATAAGTGCCAAGTGCGATCATCCTCTCAGCAATGGCAACAAATGATGCTATAACAGTCACAAGCAACCAAGGAATGTTGTCTCCTATTCTCTAGTACTTGTGCTTGGGTTGCTCTTCATCCACTTCCTTTTCTTCTTCCTCCTCTTATCTCTCATTATCTCCTTCGATGTCGTTCTCAAATGGAATTAGAGCCATCTAATGGCCATTACCAGCAATTTGCAATTTCATCAAGAAAATAATTATAAAAAAATCAATAAATTTGTTCTTTTTATTTTTTTAGGTAAAAGATGGAGATATATTAAAAATTAAACACATTACACATGTTTAGGAATATAAACATTCCTCTTATCATTGAACACTTAAGTAATGCGGATGAATGCAATAATAAGCATACACAGTCATGGACCAATTTTAGCAGAAGAGGAGCTACATCTATTATTCATAATACACCTTATTACATATTATAAAGTGTATAAGGGAGGCACCAAACCACACATGCTAACCCCTAGATAATATCAAGTGACCACTAATATCATTGGGTACTCCACCCCTAAAGAGCATTCTAAGTCAAAGCCCCTCTGTTAAGAGTTAACATACTTTTTTTGATAACGCCTTTTCTTAGAGCTCAGGAAGGATCTACTAGCTCATAATACATCAAAATGAAGATAATAATCCAAAGATCACAGCCATGTGCTTTCTTACTTGCATTGGACAAGCTATCTTGGGTAAAATTATATAAATACTCTTAACATGGAGAAAATTCCTAAAAATTATACACAAGTCAAAATCCTTCCAAATAAGCACTTGGCCTTCATATGATGCTTATTTTTTGTGCAAAGTTTCATCCAAAGTAAAGATCATTTGCTTGGCCAACTGGGTCATAAGGCCAACTTATGACATTCTCTCCCACTTGAAAAATGTCAATGTCCTCATTGATAATGCAATCTGACATAACTTCCACGAGTATCTTTAGTTTGCTTCACTTGAGCTCCTCCATCAATCTCTCTACTTGTCTTTTTGCCTTTCACCAATGGTTGTCTTCAACACTTCAATCTGACACTGCTCCCATAAAGTTTCTCTTTATTGCTCTTGAATCTTCATGCTTTGTCTCTTTAAACTTGCTATTGGCAATGAAAACTCCTTTGAGCTAGGTTGAATTGTCTCTATAATTCTCGAGCTATTTATCTTCGTAGTTAGCATGCGATCTTGGTGTCTCAAAAATCACCTACTTGCCATATATCTTACACCTAATGTCCTATACCACTGGTGCAAGAAAGGACAAGATTTATGCTTGGTCTATGCATAGGCCCCATAACCTTACTTATAAGTTTGCTTGCTAATGGTTTCGATCAATCTTGACACTTTGCTTCACATTAACTACTCAAACAAATTGCTCTGCCTCTCCGAACTCAAGTCCAATATCTACTTTGATGTCTTCAAGGCACTCAAACATGACATATATAATGTCCCTTACTACAGCTGATAAGGTTGAACAAGGCACCATCCGCACTCTTGTTCTAGCTTGCACACACTTGATGCACTTTAAATCTTTATCCATAAGCTACTTTTGTTATTGGCTACTAGCATTCCTAACATTGTGTGAGCTAATTGCCATAAGTGAAAACTTATGACGGTGTGATTCCCTGCATACAAAGAGTAATCACAACAAAAGAAAATTGTGTATTAGGCAGCTACTCTTTAAACATACTCCCATGCTTTCCAGTAACTTATAAACTCCTCCTAAAAAGGATTTGTCTCCCTCATCATGTTTGATGAACTTTTTCCAAGGATTTCTCTTTGCTATCTCTATTACCTAGCTTGCTTGCTATACAGATTGGTACCAACAATCCTACATAGCTCTTTGCGAAGATAGACCTTGGTAAGGAAAAGAGATCTACCTTGCCTCTCCATCTCAACTACTTATGGGGTGCTAACAGTCAAAATGATCCGACTCTAGCACAGGATTCATCCTCCCCATCCGAATGATTAGCTCCCTTATTTTCTCCTAGTCCCCCTCCTTGGAGTCGGGCTTGTATGACATTTAAGGCAACTCTCTTTGGGCACTCTACCACTTTATGTGATCCTTAGCATAAGAAATAAGATAAGGTCTTCCTCTTCTTAATGTTTAATGGTTAAGCGTTGTCAAAGCTTCCATATGAGTGACCATTGTCGAGGTTCATCCCTTACCTTTAAGCTTTCCACCCTTACCTGATTGCCCGACTCCCCCACCAACATTGGATCCACTTTTAATATACTTAAAATTAAAGTTAGGAAAATCATACTCAGATAGGCATTCAGCAACCATCACTATCTCTGACAAGGTTTGAACTTTTCCTCTTTGAAGCTCCATAGCACTTTCCATAAGAGATCGTCAAGGAAATAGATGAGATTTTCTTTCTTAGTCATGTCCATGATGTCCAACATTATCATAGTGAGCTTCTTCATATAATCTTGGACAGTTCCTGTCTATCGCAACTCTCTCAACTTGCATCAAGCTAAGTATCCTCTGGATAGAAAATGGGCCTTTAACTTTTGCTTGAGCTCATTCCAAGTGTTGATACGACATTATTCCTTTTGAATCTCCTGATACTTATTCCTCCACGAAACTTTCACATTGTCAACAAGGAACATGGTAGCATGATTCAATTGGGCTTCCTCAGACTTTATGCCAATAGCATTAAAATATTAATTTAGGTCAAACACAAAGTTCTTTAGCTTTCACGCATCTCATTCGTTAACATATGGCCTTGGCTCGAGGATTTTTAACTTCCGCCTTCGCTCTAAGGCACTACCCTTTTATGGTTCACTTTTAAAGGTCATTATCATTACCTTAACCGAGGTAGCCAGGTCGCTAACGTCCATTTGAAGAGTCATTATGACATCCTTCATCTCGTTAGAAATGTCTTGCAAAGCATTTCTCAACTCCGTTTGGGTAGTTTTGATAGTAGTAAAGTTGTTCACTAACTTTTAGAGTACAGCTACTCCCCAAGCTTTTAATCTTTTTATTGGCTTCTAGGGTCTTGACACGGTGTTCGAGAGCTTCCCACTCTTTAGCTCTTCGAAATAGTTTAGGGATCTTCTCATATTGTAATCCCTTTATAACATTAATGTAGCTTTCAAGATTACCAAGTGCATTCTCAATAGCATCGAACCATTTAGCAGTTATCATTTTTTTAACATGGTTGGGTGACTTTAAAAGAAAAGATGTAGTGGAATGTAAACAAAAGGTGCAGCAGAATACTAAAAAGCATGGCCGAAACCACCCTCTGATACCAAATGTCACAATTTGGCTAATTAATAAATGGGATGTGTGGCACTTAGACTCTTACTACTTGAGAATAAACCAGTCATTCAGTCATTCACCATTCGAAGTTATGAAAATGACAAGCATCACCCACAATAATAATAAATACATCGGGATAATCTCAAGTCATCTCAAAGCAATACATGGCATATAACAACTTGGCAAATAACCATAAAGCATATAACAATTACTAGTATTTAGTTTATGAGCACAACCACTCTTCTTAGAAAGGATAGCAAAATATTTAAACTATTACTAGTATTTATAATATTTTAGCAACATAATTAGCTACCATATTTACTTCCTTGTACAAATACTTCACCTCCTCCGCATTACCTATTAGATGAATTAGATCTCTGCATTCCTTAATTAAACTGATAAGAGCATAAAAAATATTAATAGAGTTATTATTAGTTATTATTAATAGACATAATAATAGAAAGATCATTAAGTTCAAATAAAGTTAGGAGCAAATCCTTACTTTTTGTCAGTAATAATCTATCTTTTAAACTCATAAATTCAACCATAAAGTTTGAGCACCTACCAATACCTCTTGAACATCCAACAACTCAATTTGCTAACTAGTCTTTTATAATTGTTGCATAAGCAACTTGGCCTAAATTGCATTTGAATGCTTAACACAAAGGCAGAGTTTCCCATCTAACATTCATCACCTGACTAGTAAGTGGTTGTTTACTAAATTATCATAATAGTCCAATATTCATAGGCCTTACTTAGAGTAATAGCTTTTAGATTAACACTACCCTTATAGCTGTCAAATAATTTTTTATTTTTAAACAACTAGATATTCTATATTGCAAAAGCAAAATTTGTTTCCCAGCAAACTAAGCTATTACAATGTAATTGATTGGAGGTTAAGTTTGACTGTAACCAAGAGGAGAAATCAAAGTGTAGTGAAATAGGCTATGATTCTAGCAATAGAAAGGAATGTAAAAAATTCGTGACAAAAGGACATTCTTTGAATATATGGCTAATGTTATCCATCCTTTTACCACATAAAATACTAGCAGGTGGTGTTCATACATCTTTTAATTAACAACTCCTTTATGTGGAGTCCATTCCAAACAATAAGCTAAATAAAAAATTAAATTTTAAGAGGTGTTTCTACTTTCCAAATCCAAGAGAAATTCTAGCTAACACTTTTGACGTAGGAATTTTTTATAAAATGATAAATACTTTTAATAATGCAAGTTCCACACTTAGATAACCCCTAAAATTATCTTGTCATTTATGCTAATTAAACAAAAGAGAGTTCCTAATATTAAGGAATCTAAGTTTATAGGTAATTTCATAGGTAGGGTACTAAGGTTCCAATACCCGTCCTTAATTAACTCTTTGACATGTAAATTCTTAGAAGATTTAGGTAAAGAACCAAAGTCCTTGCATTAATCCATTTATCTGTCTAAAAATTAATTTTTTCCCTATTCTAATGACCTATTTAATTCCTTAATGTATTATGTCTTTGTTGATTTTAGAGCCTTCTAGTTATAGGAAGTATTCTTTCTTAACAAAGGTTATCCCTGCTTATTAAGATACTTTGTCCTTAAGACTTTTATCCACATACAGTTATCATTCTCAAAAAAAGCCTAAGCTACCTCAGTTAAACAAGCCAAATTCATGGTAGAAGAGTCCTTTATCCCCAGACCATTTGCAAATTTAGATAATGTAATAATATTCCATCCTACTAAAGAGATTTTCTTGGAATCAATAAAGGTACCCATAAAAAAATTTTAATAACTTGAGTTATTTGTCTATGTATTGACATTGGAATTTTTATGTAGTTCATATTATAAAAAGAAAGAGCTGATAAAGTAGAATTAATAAAATTCACTCTGCTCTACAAAAGACAAATAGTTTATCCTCCAATAGTTAATTCTTTCTTTTAGTCTATCTATTATAAAAGTAAAATCCAAAGCCCTATAATTATCTTTAATATTTATACCTAGATACTTACCTAGGCTTCCTCTATGTTGTATTCTTAACTCTTTACTAAGACAATCTCCTAAGGACTCTTCCATATTCTTGGAAAAATGGACTTTAGACTTAGCTCTATTAACTCTCAGACTTGAGACTAAAGCAAAATAATTCAACACATGGTTTATAAATTGACAATTTTTCAAGCTTACTAGAGCACATAAAACTATATTATCAGCATAAAGCAAATGGGGAAAGCTAATACCATGTTTATTAGATTTAATTGGGACTTAGGTTTTTTTACTACAGCCTTACTCAATTAAAATATGTATGTACTCCATATATAAAATAAACAAATAAAGGGATAATGGATCCCCTTGTCTAAGACCTCTATAAGAAAACATAGTATTTAACTTTTCTCTATTAAAGAAAATTTGATAAGACACCCCAAACACTGTACTTATAATTAACTTAATAAAGTTATCCGGGAATTAAAAAAAATTAATACCTACCTTATGAAACCTTATTCTACAAAGTTATAAGCTTTTTCCATATTTTATTTCAAAATCATGCGCCTAACTTTAGCCTTTGATCTATTTATAGTGTGAACTAACCTCCTCAAAATTATAATGTTATTAACTAGTTTGCGAGAAGCCATAAAAGCTACTTGGAAAGGAAAAACTAACTAATTAAGAAAAGGTTTCATTCTTTCTATAATAATTTTTGAAATAATTTTTAAAATTGTGTTACAAAAATTAATAGGATGGAAACCATTTTAAGTTTCATAAGAAGAGTTTTTTGGGACCAAAACCATAAAAGTATTGTTTATCCAACTAAGAACTTAAAAAGAAAGAAAAGCTTGTTGGACATAGTTCAAAATAGAAAGTTTAACAAAACTCTAAAATCTCTAGTAAAAGCCAAGGTGAAATCCATTAAGACTAGAAGCTTTATTCATTTTTTAATTTTTTAAGGCATACCAAATTTCACCTTTATTTAAGACCTTAACAAAGGAGTCTTTGTAATAATCCTCTATGCACTTGGCCCATTCACTAGGTTTAATTCCCCCAAGATTAGAGAAACTTATAGTTTTTTAGGACCAAAACTATAAAAGTATTGTTTATGCAACTAAGAACTAAAAAAGAAAGAAAAACTTACTGGACATAGTTTAAAATAGAAAGTTTAATAAAACTCCAAAAAATTTGGTAAAAACTAGGGTGAAATCCATCAAGACCAAAAGCTTTATGTGTTTTTTTATTTTTTTGAAAGCTTACCAAATTTCACCTTTATTTGGGACCTTAACAAGAGAGTCTTTATCACAATCCTCTATGTACTTGGCCTATCCATTAGGTTTAATTCTCCTAAGATTAAAGAAATCTTAAAATAATTTAAATCTCTCATTAAAAGTTTTAAAAATATAATTCTAAATCTTTACAAGATGATACATCTAATTTCCAACTTAGTTTTTTAATGCTTTAATCCTATTCTGTCTTTTCCTAATGATTATGGATAGATCATAAGTATAAGTATTCCTATCCCCATCTAAAATCCAATCTAACCTAAACTTTAAAACCTATAACTATTCCTCTTGTCTAAGAATGTTTATTAGCTTTTTCTGGAGAGATTTATCAAGTTTTAAAAGGAATTCTGACTTATAGTCACTCAATTGAATATGCATACCTTTAAATCTAGTTAGAATTCTTTTCTTTTTTTAAAAAAAATATACCAAAAAAATGAACATTTCACCACTTAATAAGATTGACAAAATCTTTGATAGCATGATAAAGGGGTAAGTTTCAAAACTAACTGTTGGTAACCATATCAAGTAAGTCAGGATAGGTTAGCCAGCAAGTCTCAAAATGGAACGGTCTATCCAACTTGTAGTCAACCTAGTATTAAGCTTAATAAGAACAAGGTAGTGATTAGAAATAACACGAGTTAGATGGAAAACTTTAGCTTTAGGATCTTACAAGCACTAAGCATCATTATAAATAACTTGGTCAAATTTTTTCATAATTAATTAACTACCTTTCCTAAAGTTCGTTCAGGTAAAAGAAGGTCCCACAAACTCTATATCAATTAAATTACAATAATCTAAATAATCATTAAATAAACCAGTTCTATATAAATCAATTAGGGCTCCACTAAATTTCTCGTATGAGGAAATTTCATTAAAGTCCCCTAATATTAACTAAGAGAATGTTTGATTATTCATTATTACTCTAAGATTGTTCCTAGGAACTTTATGATTTACTAATTTCGGACCAACATAAATACCACTTAAAAGCCAGGAAGGTGAAGTGAATGATACCTTAATAATGGTATAAGTTTCCTACTCAGATTTGTTAAATACATTAACTTGAACTTCTTTAAGATTCCATAGTATCCAAATTCCACTAGCATAGCTAATGGTATTAGTGAACTCAATTTGGGGAAAAGGCAAAGATGCTCCCAATTCCTTGGCTCTTTCGTATTCCAATCGAGTTTTAATCAACATGAGAATCTAAATATTTTCTCATCCCAAGAGCTTAACTAATAATTTCTTGAAATTCAGGTCTTAGATGCCTCAAAGATTCCAAACCATAATGCCAAAATTAGAAGCTTCCATAATGGACTGAATATTTGTCTGAAACAAATGACTAGAGCACTTAAGCAAATTTTCAGATTGAAAGGTCACCTATACTAGAATTTGTTCGAATAATTCCTAATCCAACATGATTAAAATGATTAGGTTGATCTAACATTATGATATCAATAGATCCGTTGTTATGTATTAGAGCTCTAGTTTCGCCCTCTAAAGGTCAGTGTAATTTCTTTCAAACCCAAAATGGTTTTCTTTAATTACATCATTTCTTACCAGGCTTTTCGAGCTACTACATGAAATAGATTGAAGGGGGACATTAGCAAAGGCAACTTGTTAGGGTCCAATAAGTTTAGGTTAGTTCCCAGGGCTCTCTAGTTAGGAATATCATCCATATGGATGATTAATGGAGGGATCAACAAATTAACACTCTTTTTCTCAAAGGAAACTAGATCAAAACAATTCAGGTGGTGCTTGTAAGGCTTTAGATTCTTTAAAGCTATTGTATAATCTGGGTCAAAGTTTACTAGTAGATAGGTTGGATCCAAGGTTATCCATTCCAAAAGATCTTTTGAAATTTCCCTAACTTTGCCCTTGCATTGATATCCCTAAATTACTTTTTGCAAATTTTGATTATGATTGACTTTTTTCTATTGTCAAGGAGGAAAAGCTACTCTAAAAGGACTCTATGCTCAAGTGAAAGACTAGGGTTAGAATCTTTGAGTGCAGAAATGTTGTTGACTAAGGTTAGAGCATTAGAAGGATTAGAGGGAACTTAGAACTTATCTACTACTAACTTCTGCTTCCTAAAGTTTCATTGGTCGTTCATATTCCTAGGAGATAACCTTCTATCTATTATAGAAGCAATAGCCTGTATGTCAGTGTCCAGCCTAATTTTCTTAGGCCCAAAAGGCTAACTATCCGTCATGGATCTAGGCATATTTTAACGATCCAATTATTTGAATAGTTTGCTCCTACGTCTCTCAACTAAAATCTATGGACCATATTCGTCCATGTTGACCACTTGAAAACCACTACTACTTTAGCTCATTGGTTTCTAAGAAACATCCTTATCAGAAGATTGTTTCAAACTTTCTTATGTCTCTTTCTTCTTCTCCTACATCTAAGTTTAAAAAATGGAAGGTTCTAGAATAATCTCTGAAGAATTAACATAAAGGCAGTTCTGATGTTAATGCACAATTCTCCCATACAAGAAACATACCTTATTCAATCCTTCATAAAGGACTGCATGTTTAAAGTTTCCAATATGCATCGTTTGAATCAATGGTTTGCTTAAGTTAATTTGAACACAAACCTTAACATATTTTCTTTTGTCACCTAAATAAGTATGAGCATCCACTTTTAGCATTGTTTCTATTTTTTCCGTAATCTACAATAAAACATACAGGTGATATAATTCAACTGGGAACTTAAAAAAATGAATCCACACAACAATGGATGATAATCAAGTTGATGAAGGTTTGAAAAACAGTTCCCACTAACATAGGGTTAAAAAATGGTCTAATATAAATCAAGAAGTTCCATTTAACACCTTAAAATAATCATGTTGTAATTCAAATTTAAACATGAAAAAGTCATTGTCCACTTCTAAGATAACGAGTTTACCTTAAGTTTGCTATAAAGCTTGAGTCTAGAAGTTAATATACTAGCAACTGGCCTTTTTTCTAATGCCAATAAAAATACTATTCCAAGATTCATAAATTTTACTTTTCAAACTATCTGGAAGGTTAAAAACTACCTTACTTTCATTACTTATTTGATTGGAATCAATCGTGTTCACCTCTATTTTTTCTTCAAAAAATGCTCTTTCATATATTCCAAGAATAATTTCCATCAAATGATATTTATAACTTCTAACAGGTTTTGGTAATGGAGATGAAGGTCCAAAACCTACCTCACCTTCAATAAGATGAAAAACTAGCACTCCATTAAGTTTCTATTCACTCCAATAAAGGGTGTCTTGTTTTTAAGTTGAGAGGGTTTTTGCCATCAGGACGCTTGCTCTGTTAGATATAACCTTCAATAAATCAGTTCAATGAGAGTTTCAGCTTCTGTTTTCTAGATTTTTTTTCTTGGATTGTGAGAATGAAGAGTGAAGTGAATGAGCCAGTATGGGTGGCTGACTCATTAATGAGCTGAATGAAAGACGGAAAGCGCGAAGAGGTTGGTCGTCCGATCACGATGCCTGCCTCCAAATTTAACAAACGCACTGGTAAGCTACAAGCATGTGCATTTTCCCTTTCTTTTTTACTGCTGTCCCTTTGCACGCCACGTTAACCCAATTATTATTTTCACTAATAATCAAAGCCCCTGCGCCCGTGCCGTGCGCAGGCTTTACTTGGTTCATTGTTTAATAACAAGCATAAAATTGAGATATATCATTATATGTGTGGTATTTCATTCATAGTAAGTCATAACATGCATATTAATTATTTTATTATAATTATAATATTAATATTTTTTATAATTATTATATTTAAATTATTAATATTTAATTGAAATAATTAATATATATCATAATTTAAAGAAGAATTTTATGATAAATATTTAATAAATTTTATTTAAATTTTACTTTAAATTAAATTTTTAAAAATTTGTATGAATTTATTTTTATTATCCTAATTTTTTTAGGTATTATTCATATAATTATAATAGTTGCAAGTAATGATAGAAAAAAAATCCCTACCTTAATGCAATATAATTTTTACTTGATAATATTTTATGCAAATTTTTTATATGAAAATATAATTTACATCATATATAAATTTTTATAATCAACTTACAAAAAGGAAATTTAAGCCAATGATGAAGTTTTTGACTCATATCTATTTTTTTAGTTTGTTTGTCTCATTAATAAATATTTCAAAAAAGATTAATTCATCTAATATTATACATAAATATAAGAAAAATATAAAATATTTTCTTCAATTTTGAAATGACTAGAGTTTACTCCAAATTTGAAATTTTCAAAATCAAAGCCTTGCTCTACACAAAAAAAATAGAATTAATTCTTATCATTCACTTAATTAATCACTTCATTAAATTACAAATTTTTTCAAAAAAATTTTAAATAAAAATCACAATAATATAGTAAAAAAGTGGTATGACAAATTAACATACAATAATATTGTAATTCTTGTTTAAAAATGATAAGTGAATAATAGATGTTAATTTCAAATTTTATTTCATTTAAGGATTTTATTTTTAAATTTTTTAAGTTGAATGAGACAAAATTTCATTACCCGTAAATTGAAGAAAACATTTTACATTTCTTTACTAAATATAATTATAGTGAAATTGCCCACAATTATTGGATCTTAAAAAAAGGGGGGGAAAGCAAAATTAAGAAATTAAAAATTTAATAAATATGATTTTTTTCTTACAAACATATCAACAAAAGACTTAGATCATAAGAATATTTTCTAAAAAGTAAAGCTTTTTTATTCCAGAAAATGACACGCATGTATCAATTGAAACTTTAAATATGAAATAGGAATAGATTTGAATCTTACTTTCATTTTAAAAGTTCTACATTGAAAAATGATAAATTTTAATGAATAATAGCAATAATTATAGTAAAAATAATATTTTCTACTAAAAAAGTGCACTATTAAAATGACATTTTGTATCTTTTACATCATTTGCTCTTCTTTATTTTTTTTAATTTATAAATTTATTGATCCTAAATGAACTTGCAACTGATACAAAAACATATAAATTGACTTTATAATCTAATAGTTAATACAACAAATTCTTGTATTTTTTATGCATGTTATTTTTTTTTATTTATTCACTAAAATAAGATTGGGATTTAACTTTTTAATTATGTACCTAAATTGAAGTAAATATTATTTTATTAATATTAATTAATATACATAATATTATTTATAAAAAATAATTATCTATTTAAATTTATTTGTGATTATGTATTGTAATAGAAAGTTAAAAAATTGTAATTTATGTAATGAGCATGCTAGTTGTATAAATTTGAAGAATAAATAATCCATTATAATCTATGAAATAAAGTTTTTAAAATGTGAAAGATAGAAAAAACTTTCATTTGAAGACATTGGTGCTAATTTACCATCATCATCATCATAAAATTATTTGATTCGCATAGGACTTATGTAGGAAGTTAAATTTTTGAAAAAGTAAATTTCTTTTTAAACTTTATAAAAAATGCTTAAAGTTATTTGTTTGTGATGAGTAATTAACAATTTTTAAGAATTAGATTTTTATATTTTGTTTGCTTTATCTTTAAATTTCTCAAGAAATATTGTAAAATAATTTTTATGCCCTTTAGAACTGTAATGTAAAAAATTAGAAATATTAATGAATTTCAAGTAAGATGACTTTTTTAAGTTTATATTTTTTATTTTTAATTTTATAGAAAATAAAATTGACTTATATATAAATTAAAACATTTGTATATATTTTAAACTTCTCAAAAAAATTATCAAAAAGACTACTATGTCTCAAAAAAATTATAATTATTAATAAATTTCAATTAAGATAAAATTTTCGATCTTGTAATTTGTTGTTTTTAATTTACTATAAAAATTAAATTTTAGAGAGAGAGGGTAAAAGAGTAGGATATTTATTAGTTAAATTAAATAGAGATAATTTTATATTTTTATCCATAAATGAAATAAAAAAATTTCTCATTAAAATGGGTATGATTAATCGAATAATTCAAAAATTTTCTACTCATTGAAAAGTCATCCATCCCATGCAAATTCATGTCAATCGATTAATCTCTAATAATGATAAATAAATAAATAAAAATTAATTTATATATATATTAAATTTTCAAAAAATATTTTTAAAATGACATTATGACACAAAAAATTAGAAATAATAATGAACTTCAATTAAGATAAGCTTTTTAAATTTGTAATTTTTTTTATTTTTAATTTACTATTAAAGAATTGAAATTGAGAAAGAATGAAGACAAAAGAATAAGATAGTCATTAGTTAAATTGAATAAGGATAATTTCATATTTTTATCTAAATAATATAGAAAAATTATTGTAATGAGTGTGGTTAAAAAATAATTCAAAAATTTTCCACTTATTGAAAAGTTATCCTTCCCATATAAATTTTTATCAATCACATGACCTCTAATAATAATAATAATAATAATAATAATAATAATAATAATAATAATAATAATAATAAAATGAATTTTAAAAAGAGTGATAATTACAATTAAAAAAATCAACAATTTGTTACATGGAATGTAACAATAATATCCTACAAGCTATTGTATAGTTAGGTAAGATGATAATTGAAAAATAAATAAATAAAATATTGAATGCAAAAAATGATATAGTTAAGTAAGTAAGTGTATATACGAGCGAAAATTGGTTATGTTGACAATAAAAAATTAGAAACATAGGAATAAAAAATGGAAATGGAGCAACAATAAAAATATACGCGGACGTGTCAGGAATGATAAACAATTCGAAGATTATTATTTATATGGATAGATTCATTTAAAGTAAAACTTTTTAAAATTAAATTAAGACACTTAAATCTTTCAAAAGATAAAGTTATTAATTAATTTGTTTCTACTTTTAAACGCGTGTATATTTCATCAATAAATGTGAATGTACTAATTTTTATATCAACCAATTTTAGAGAGGCATACCATCTCATCACTAATATGTAAGGTTTATGGAAGACATGTCAGTTGACATAACGTTACATATGCTTATTTGTTTATTTTCTTGAGATTTGTCACAATAAATAAATTCAATTTTTATTTTTAATATAATTTTTTCCAAAAGCAAAATCATTTAATTAATATTTGTTATATGCTTGCGATATAAAAAATGAATTTAACATTAATTTTATCATATATTTGTCAAAAAATGAAAAAAGTTCTTATTTTATATCTTTATATAAAAATCTTGTCTTATTCTTTAAGAAGTATTGATTAAAAATAAATTAATACTTTATATATATTTATATTAAGACATTGATAAAATCCTAATCATCCAATGTATGTTTATTTTTCAATATAGCATTTGAAATTTGATATAAAAAGTATGGACCATATTCAAATAAATAAAAGGAAGAAAAAATGGTGCATGACCTATAGAGCATCAAGACTTAAACAATTACCAAAATAAATAGAAGAAATCAGGTGTATGAACTGTAAAATATAATAAAAATAAAAAAGTAAAAGAAAACATATTTGTGATTTGATATTTGAAAAAAAAAATAAGTGCAAAATGAAAGAATATTTCATTTCAATTTTAAATTGATATAAGGAATCTGATCTCAATTTTAAATAATTTTGTAAAAAAATAAAATATGTAATTAGTTGATATTTTTATATTAAAGGTATGATTTATTTTTTAAGATATATTATTTAAAAATAAATTCACACATTTATTTTTTACAAAAATTTAGTTGATGTATATTTAATTTGAAGTAAGAACTTATAATTTAATATCAATGAAATATTGATATAATTTAAATAAATAATTTTGACATTAATTTTTTAAATATATAATAAAATATGTAATTAATTAATTTAATTAATATTTTCCTATTACAATTTCAACTCTTTTAAAAATTTTATAATAAAAATATAAAATATATTTTTTGGCGATCAAAATACATTATATGTTATCTATATTAAGTGATATTTATATTTGAATAATCAATGGCAGTAGTGAATAAAAATATAAAAGAAAAGTAAACAATATAATAAATTAAAGGAAGATAAATTCTACTTGAGGAATGCAAAACAATAAGACTGGAAAAGTAAATGGGATTTATAGAAAAAAAATTATAAATGGAAATAAAGGAATATAACATAATTATAAAGTATAAATAATAAGAAAAAGAAAATGAAAAAAACATGGACTCCATTATGCTTTCTTTAAAACAGATGTATACATATAGAAGTGGGCTAGGAACAAAAGCCCAAAACATAACTGAGCCAAACTGATAATAAAATATTAAAAAAAATAAGTAAAAAAATTCGGGCAGCCACGACGTAACACGTGGCACGTCTAAGAAACAGAGTACAAAGCCAAGTTTATTATCCAGATAGATTTTCTGCATCCACGTTGTGTTACCCCAACGAGGAACATTGAGATACGTAAGGAAATTAATTGTAAATGGGATCCAACGGCAAGAAAAGGCCCTATTAATCATAAGGTCTGATTTGATTTCATGTGTCGTAAACGCCGGCCGAAACCGGAATCACTCTCATTTCTAACGACAACAAAAGGGGTTTGATTAATTTATTTATCAGAAAATTATACTTTACTCGAATTACGCGATTTTTTCTGATTTCGTCTAATTTATGTAATTTTCATGTGTGTCTTCTATTCTTAATAATTTATTTATCTAAATTTTTTATCTAATTTTTAACAGAATAAATATGTGCAAAGTACATGAATTCATTCGGCCTCAATTTTATAATAACTAAATAAGTCGAATTTTAAACTCAATTTTAAAAGCAATACATATGCAAAACAACAATAATTATTTTTGAAATTGCTTCAAAAATGTTTGAATGAAAGCAGTTCTTGGATAAATTATTTTTTAAAATGAAATTTAAATTAAATTAAATTTTTATAATATTGGGGATGCTAGAAATCACATATATAATACGTGCAAATTCCAAAATTAGATGGAAAATAATTAGGTTATTAAGGAATAAGATAGGTAAATAAATGTTGATGCTTAAAAATATAGAAGAATGAAATAAAATCAAGCAAAATCACATATAAGTAAAGTGTGATTTACACTTTAATGTTTTCTAACTATGGGTGGTTCTGAGTCTTATGCTTCACAAGTTTTGTGAGAATTAGATTAAAAAAAATTAAGTGCATTAAAAAGGGATTTAAACAAGTTTGGTTTGGTAAGATACAAATCAAAATGGGTTGGATCGATTTATAAGCTTAAACGAATCTATATTATTATTTTTTATTTTTATATTTAATAATTTAAATGATATCTATATTTTTTAAAAAGAAAGTAACCTATTAATTTTTTTATCATCATAACTCAATATAAAATACAACTCAATTATCAAAGAAAACTAAATTTAATTATAAAAAAATTAAACATAATAAAAATAAAAATAAATAATAAAATTAATCAATATAAAAAATAAAATAATAAATATAAAATATAACAAATAATAAAATATAAAAAAATTTGGTTTACAAATTTATAAATTTATTTGCTTTGTTTAACAGAGATATGTTAAAAATACAAGTTTAAATGAATTGAGTTTACGCAAATTTTAACCTAACCCACTTTAATCCGTTTATTAAATATCATATTTCTAATCACATTTTAGGGAGAAAAAAGTACAATGAATATTATTTTATTTCATCTTCTTTATTGTTATTATTATTTTTTTGTCATATGACAATTGAACTAATTTATATGTATTTAAACAATTTCTTAAATTAGTATTATTATATAAAACTTTATTATGGTATTTTTTTCCTACATACTTTTTTTGTTGGTATAGGAGTAGCAAACCACTTTAACATTTATATGTACCAAATTTGAACCCAATAAGAAAAAAGTCATATAGGTAATATTTGATACAACACTACAAGAAAAATAATATTTAGCAAGAAAAAATAGTAAAGAATCTTGTTTCCCTTGTTAAAATAAATAATTATTGAGAAAATGGAAAGAAAGAAAAGAAATTGATTTTAATTTTTTAACAATTAGCAAGGGATTTAGCTAGGGATATGACTCTTTTTAAATTTAGCAAAAGAAATATCCTATGCTATTTTGTTGATAATAAACTGTTGGAAACCATAATTTTGCAAAAAAAAAAATTAGCACTTTTTTCATATATTTAGCGAGGCTTTTATGAAGGAGTTAAGCTTCACTAAATTTTAGCATGGATTTTGTCCTTTTTTAAAACTTCATTGGCAAAAAGAAAAATTAAGTTCATAACATAAAATTTAAAGAAAGCTTATTTCATTTTCATTTTGACTTTTAGTCTTAAGAAAACATTCTCTCTCAATAACACTTATCGCTTAAATTGGTGATAAAAAAGAGCGATTGATTGTCAACAATTAGCATTTTGGAGAAAGTCTTTTTCTCTTTTTGGTAGGTTTTTCCTTCTTTTTGTTATTTTTCACATAAATCTATTATCTCTTTTGTAATTTTTGTACAATCATGATTTCTCTTTGCATCTAGCCAAACAAATAGAATGATGGTTTTAATTTAGATTTGCAAGCTTTTGTATCATTCTTCTAGCTATTTTGCAACTATAAAGATGAAAGATGTCACGTGTTTCCTTTTTTTTAAGGCTCTAACTTGTAAAAAAGTAAAAGATAAAGCTAAAGCAATTCCATTAATTTTTTAATAGAAAGAAGACTCTAAAAAGTACAATATTAATTCATTATTTTATGCTTTTCCATATGATAACATTGAATAATCAATACAAAAAAGGCATTGGCAAAGTTAGGTTATCTTTTGATTCCATAGTATGTACTATATTCATTTCCAAAAGATATACTTAGTAAATGGAATCTAATGTCATACACACACATATACCCCCTCTTTATACTAGCAATGAAAGATATTTAACTTAAGTTATCCTTTATAAAAATTTAATGTGGTTTTTTAAAAAAATATCATCTTATTGTCTTATTAATAAAATAACATTTGTGATGGCGTTTTATTATTGCTATTATTATTAGAATACCAATAAGTTATAAGTTTTGAACTGAGATGAGGGTGAAAAAGCTAGGTTCAATGGATATAATTAATATTTATCTACCTTTTTTTCCATTTGTCTTTAATAAAGAGTTTAATAATGCCATTTGATCCATATAGTAGGTTTGTTAAATGGGAAAGTTCGGTTGTTGTTATATTATTTTTCTCCTAATTTTAATTTAAATTATGAATCAAAATTGCTATATATTTGCTTTAAGTGTAGTGATAAGTGCACTACCTATTATATGTTCTTTGCTAATTAGCTTACTTGAAAGACTTTTGGTTTATCTATACATGTAAATATTAACTCATAATGTAAACTCTAGTGTGAGATAGTATGAACACATGTGATCTTTTTAACATTTTTTTAGAAATTAACAATATTAGCTTTTTTTATTCTAAAATACAAATAGCTATATTTATGATATTGATGTTTTATATTATAACTATTAGTTTGATATGTGAGAATTATGCTTGATAACATTTATCTAGGTAAATTCATTTAGTTTAATACATTATTTATGTAGGTGCTTATGATACATGGAAGTATTTAAAATCTTATATGGTTTCTGTTATTTTTTTCCTCTTGTTTATAAAAACATTATCTTAATTTGAATTAATGATTTACTTAAGGATCTCAATTTCATTGGCAACATCGATGTTAAGAAAATGTTGAATGAATGTACTAAAATTAGTGAATATTGCTTTATTGAAAATTTTAATGGGTTATTAAATGTTTCTTCTATTTACAATGCTCTCATACTATCGCAACCTTTTTAGCCATGATCAAACCTAACATGATATCATCATATAGTGACTTCTAATTAATACAGAGTTCATTAATTCACTTCATCATCAAAGAATATTTATAATAATTGTTGGTTATTAGTTATAGTTATTATATTTACAAAATTTCTTTAACAACTTGTAGAACTTTACTTTAACTTCCTAGCTACTATTAATGGCTACTTAAGATGCCTTTATTCTTAAACTAATGGTGGTGATTAAAAAGCCTTAATTCGAGTATCTATAAAACATGTAAGAACATAACAATGAGACTTTAAGTCTCAATAAACAAATTATTTACTTATCTAATCTCTTTAATATCGAATTCTTAATTTACACATTACCATTCATGGGCATTACACAACATATAAGCCTAATAATTTAATTATTCAAATGAAAACCAATCCTCAAACGATAATGGATAACACACTTTATGGCTCTTAGCATATTATTCATGACAAACTTAACCTTATTCTTCCCATCCCATACTATTTATATTCCTTTAATTTGGATTCTCATAAGTTTGTCATTATAACATTCATTTTATGTCATATGTATTGACAAAAATTCATAATTTATCATATATACACACATATATATGTGTATTCAAACAATCATATAACCATAAGAAAAAAAAATAATCATCATTAAAAAGTATAACTATTATCATTAAGGTTAATCTCTCATTAGGAAAACTAAATTACATTATTTAAGGTGGTAAAACACAAAATAGGATATTGTAAATCAATTGCACAATCAATTCACAATGGTTAAATTTAGTTTGAAGCCTCAAGAATCGATTGTATAATTGATTCATATGCTCAGGGTTTCCCTTTAGTAATAAGAATTGATTACATAATTGATTTATATCTAAATAATTTTTAGGTTTGCTATGAATTAATTGTGCATTTGATTTTTTAGATCTAAAATTGCTCCTAAATGCTTAGAATTAATTGCATAATTGATTTTCACCCATTGTCATTTTTGGTTTTTGCAAAAAACTTAGCATTCTCCCACCTTTCTATCATCCAACATACATTACATGTAAATATCCTTAATTTAATTATTAAAACATCCATATAATTTTTTTTTGCATTAATTCTCATAATCAATCGTTCATATATAACATTTCCATAACATACTTGAGAAAAACATTAAAAACCTTAATTTAATCAGCTAAAAGAGTAAGTAAATTATTACCTCAATCCTTAAAAAATGAAGAAGATTGGAAGAAGACACAATCAAAGAAACTAATTTTGAACATACAAATATTAACCTCATTTAAAATCCTTAATCCTATCTTGTCATCAAGACTAACAAAATTCTAAATCTTAAACTTATAATTGTAAAATTACACCTTGGTTAATAGTAGGTTAATGATGTTTCCTTATCAATTCTAGCCAAATTTTTGCAAGAAGTTAAGAAGAAAAAATTAAAGATGAGAAAGACAACAGAAAGAAAGAGTTGGTGGTAAAAAGAAGAGAAAAAATGTTAGTTAATATTTTGGCTTAAGAAAGCCTTAAAATAGGTAAAGGTCATTTTAGGAAATTCAAAGTTTTAGCAATATTATATTTGATATTATATTTATATTATATAATATAAATATAATATTTATTTTGATTCTAACTTTACATAATATTATATTTAATATAGTTACACCTATTTTTATATTAAAACTTTATTATCCATAATCAAATGCATATCCTAATTATGTCCATAACTTTTCTTAATTCATTAATAGATATACAAAATTATCGATTAAAATAAATAAAATAAATTCTAAAATTTTAAAGGTGTAACATATACTATGCAAATAAATTTTCCTTTTTCTATTTTAAATAGTGACATTTGATTTTATGAGAATCTTTTTTTAATTTTATCTATTTTCTAAAGGTTTTAGCATTTTCTAACAAATGAAACAGTGCATAACTTTGAAAAAGCTTTAGGTTTATTTTTAAGTATCATTTTCTCTCTAATATTATGAATCAAATATTATGGATGATACAATATGTTAACATCATAATTGTATAATAGATCATATTCAAATAAGAAGTAGTTTTCATTAATGGAGATTTATCTTTGTCATAAACTAACAAAATGAAAAAGGAATTTAAGCTTGAATATTTATGAGCGATATATATTCATGTACTTTGTTTGAATGTCCATCGTGCAAAATAGTTTAAGATTTCCCTATCTTAATTTATACTAAGGTTGTTACTTTGATTCCTTTTATTCTAATAATTACTACTCATCACTTTGATTAATTTACATATTAGAATTTGTTACATAAAGGGTGCTTGCTAAGGTGCTCCTAGGGGTTTGATACTCGAGGTGATATGATAAAATGTAAACCACTAGATGAGATTACAAAAATTTTAATAATGACTTAGTAATCTCATTCAATAGCCTGTATTTTACCATATTACCTCGGGTACTAAACTTCTAGGGGCACTTTAGAATTCACCTACATAAAGATACATAAATGTATTGTTTTCTTTATTCCTAAAATTTTGATTTTAGGTTTCACATTGTTCAATTAAAAGAATATATTAGATAATCTTAATTGTAAGAAATATATGATATAATGGCCATATGTTGTCTTATGAATAAATTATTTATGGCTTGACCTTGTTAATAAACAGCTTTTGTGATTTGTATATATGTAAACTTAACTTACATTTGACTCTGTATCTTAAACTTACCCTTAAGTTATTTATATATATGATGTTTTTACAAGAATAACTATATATCTTTGTTCATCAACAGTTAAATATATACTAATCAATTCTTAGTTTAAGCCATATATTATGGTGATATATATACAAAGGATAAAAGCTACCTAACTTACATGGATAGATATAAGCATTTGGTGATATATATACCTCAAATAGAATTATTATGAATGAAATAATTTAAGTTTAACTCTTTGTATTAATTAAAGTAAACTTTCTTAATTTTTTTAATTTTATTATGCACAATACTTTTATTTTTTTCATTAAATTAGATCATATATGATTTTTTTTTTCAATGACTTATAGAAATCATGCTAAGAGGAAGAGAAAGGAATGGAAAAAGGGAGAAGTTTCAAAATTGAATATGGTATTAACATTCACATTAAGGAGTAAAGTACAATTATGACATCACCACTTGCAAATAAACTTTCATCTTTTAAGACTTATCTTAGTAAGGCTCTTGAAGGATGAATTAATTTGCCTATCTTACTTATAAATAGAAAATCGTAATTTCATAATTTTTTCAATATCTTCAAATTTATGTTTATAAGACAAATCTCTAACATTCCTTTTACATAGGTTTGCCCCAATTAAAGCTTTTCAAAGAGCTGTAAAGATAATGAAATCTTCATATCATAAACTATAGATTAAGTAGGTTGATGTACCAGAAGGATATAAAAAGTAATGGTTTGCAAGATTTAAAGTTTAAATTTGAAGCTTTAGTTTTTTTTCCCTAGAATTATGTTAATATGCTATTAATAATGTTACTTTAAATGTTGCAAAATTTTCATTATATAGGATGATTGTAATAAAGCTATCATTCAAAAGGTTTAGGATGCAAAATTAAAGGAGCAACTATGCAATTTTCTTTACAAAGTAAAAGATAAATATAAAAAATCAAGCAAAGGTCTTAACTAGATAGGTGAATGTCATGTCCTATCTAGGTTACATGATAAACATAGGAAACCATTACCAAAATGGCTTCTCATAACCTTGCAAACCCTAACCAAGAGTAAGCATAAGATCATAACTACACAAGGCCGATAATTCTAGTTATATACCAGGTACTTCATAAAATTAAACTCTATTAACTACCATTTAACTTATACAAATTCTATATGCTAACTAACATGAGATACATGTAATATATTAACTTAATGAATACAATGACTCTTAGTGAGATTGTAACCCACTATATTGGCTCATTCAATGATTTAAGTCATTGTCATCATAATTTTAATGTTTAACTAACCTAAAAATATTTTAGTAAGGGATAAATCTTCCAACTTAATAAGTAAATAATCTACTAAAACTTACAACTAAATTATAAAATATAATAATGAAAATTATTATTCAATGAAAAGCAAACATAATTCTTCTCAAAATTTCCAATTTTCATAACATCCATCCCTATAGTACAATAAGAATAGTAAAAAGAATCAAATTCTATATTTAATCTCAATCCTATAATTCATAAACCTTGTATGAAAATTTTCAAAAATCCAAATATATATATTAAAGAAAACTCATATTATTAATATAATATGTAAAATAGATCATAGGAAAGAAGTAATCAAGATCTAATGGTAATTTCAATAAAGAACCAACAATTACAATTTAATATTCAATGTTCCATATCGTCATTCACTTTGTTCCTTCAATAATTCAATCTCCTCTTATCTCTATAGAAATTCAATTTCCCTTTATCCCTCTAATAATTCAATTTTCAAATGCACTTATGGTTTCTTAAAGAAATTTCTCCAAGGATTTAAACGTCTAAAACACAATTGATTTAAACCATTTTACAATTTTAAGAAGTAAGACATTCATTCATTTATTACACTTTATACAGAAGTGAACGATTCAAACATGAATATTTTAATTCTCATTAAGAGCCTTAAAACATATTAGATTCCCATTCATTTCTTTTGTCATATAAAATCATCCAAACTCAATACCACATGTGTATATAAACATCCATTTCAAATATACATGTAAACATGCATAATAAGCATTTCTAATAAAAATTATCATTAAACTAAAATAAAACTTTTTAACTTTATATAAATATACAATAATTACAAGTTAAAGCAAATTATCAATTCACCTCGATCGCTATCTAACATTCTTGAAATCCAATATCATCAAACAATTGTACCATTAATTCATTTCAATAAAAGAACCTCTAATCATAAATAAACATTGAAGGTTAGTTTCTAAATAGGCAAAACACTAACTATGATCTACTTAAATAAATTATTAACATTTCCTAAGTCAAAAGCATTTTTATGCCACACTGAACCCATGACTCGAAACCTCAACTCACATTCACTAATGTCTAATTTATAGAACTTACTAAGCCATTACTACATAATCAATAGTGTTTAAATAATAGAACTTACCTAATTTAACTTGTGAAAGACTAAATTTTTGTTAAACCCTACCATCTAAATCTAAACTAGCAGCTGAAATTAAAGCAAACAAATGGAAGGGTCTTAACTTTTTTTTCCTTTTAAGGGAAAAGGCTTCAATGATGCATCATGAAGTGGGAATTGACTTACCAACAACAATAGGGTTTTCAAATTACCAGTTCTATCTAAGTGTAGCTTTTGCAAAAAGGTAAAATGGAGGCTACTATATTAGTTGTTGAAACCCGATTTTGTTCAGATAATAATACAAAACAAATAAAAAGTACATTAAAGATATTTAAAAAAATAAAATAAATAAATAAATAAATAAATAAAAATTTTACATAATGAGAATAATAGGCAAAGGACTACCAATACCACTAATCATAGACTCATTGCTAGCTCATCACTATCTTTATAGTAAAAAAGAAAGAAAATTTCATATGGCAGTAGCCAATGTTGAAAAACAATAAGGTTATTGTTGAATTCTTAACCTGTTGACAATGCTTAGATGAAATGCAAATCAAATGTGTGCTAAATGCAAATATAATTGTTGAAACTCTTTCTATAAAAGCTAAAGGAATTTCATTAAGGAGATATTGAGAAAAAAATTAAGGAAAGACTAAAAAAAAATCTAAGAGAATTTTAGTAGGAGAAGAAAATTAAAAGGAATGAGCAAAGATGAATAATTATAATAAAAAAAGAAAGTAGAGAGAGTTCATCAAAAGGGAATTCTTCATCATCAAGTACACTTTTTCTTACTTTCTTTAATTTCATATTTGGAATATTAGAACTTTCTTTTATAATCCTAAATGAGTGTTTTAAGCATGAAGTAAATCTTGATTACACATATTAAAATAATAATCGTTATCAATTTTAAAAATATTTTGTAACATGATAAAAAAAGATAATAAGGATAAAAAAAATCTCACTTTCATATCATATGGTCTCATGCTCTTAGAAATGAATGAGAAAAATGAAGTTGTAAAGGAGATAAATGAAGAATAAAAATAGGCAATACCATTAGGTTTAAGAATAACACCTACACATTCAAAATGTTATTTCACCACATTTTTTATTTTTATTTTATTTTTTATGTTTATTTATTTTCTTTTTTTTATCTTGTTTTAAAATAAATTAATCAATATTTATTTAACATATGATGTTAAAAGTATTTTTATGCAATTCCTATGATCGAATGAAATAAAATAATTTGGCAGTTCAAATTATTTTAATATTCTTGAGGTAAGAGATATTTTAAAATTAAATCGGATGAGTTGATTAAATTAAAATTTTTTAATATCATTACATATAAAAATTATCTTATACTTATCATGTATATTTATGATTTATATACATATTTATGATGATAAGATAATATTGAAATTATTTGCTGGTGTGATAAATATAATTTTAATTTTTTTGAACAATTCTTGATTTAGATTTTACTATAAAGTTAGACAAATTTGATATTTCAAAAATTATAAAAAATAATATTAAATTATAATTTCAATTTTTCTGAGTAGTTATATATTTAGATTTAGCCGTGAAGTTGATAAATTTAATGCTTTAAAATTATAAAATGATATTGAAATTATAACTTTTATTTCAGATTTGTTCATGACGTTAGACAAATTTAACAATTTAAATTAAAAATTATTGATGTGATAATTTTAAATAAATAAATAAATAAAATTACTTAGGCTCTATTTTATATTAATAATTAATAAGTTAACTGATAGTTAATAACTTATAACTATTAGTTGATAGTTAATAAGTTAATTAAAGTGTTTCATAAAATTAGCTGTTAAACTAGTTGAAATTGTAAAATGACATAAAATGATATATTAATAAAAATACATATATAATTAAAATAATTTATATTTATCTAAAAATTAAATTATATTAATGTAATTAAAAATTTTAAAATAAAATTATAATTTTTAATATTTAATTAATTATATTTTATAAATTTATATATTTATTTACTTATATAATTTTTATTTTATTATTTATTATAAAATTTTAATTACTTAAAATATAATTAATTATATTTTATAAAAATAATTTAAATTTATATTACAAAAGGTATGAGTTGTAAATTAATAAAAAGAATAAAGATAGATTTAGAAAGAATTTAAGGTAATAGTAGCTTATAAGTTATAAGTTACAAGTTAAAAGCTACAAGTTACTCTAAGTAACTTATTAAATCAGAGCTTATAAGTTACTATAGAGTAGTTTATAATTTATTGATTAGGTCAATAAATTATAAGTTATTTTTGAAAGCTTATAAATCAGTGTGAGAAATACTTTTAGAGGCTAACTTATTAACCAAGTCAATAAATTAAAGTTAACTTATTTGTTGTGTAAAATGGAGCTTTAAAATAAAATTTTATTACTTTAAAAAATTATATACAATTATTTTATTAAAAACCTTTCAAAAATAATGAAATAAAAATCTTTATAAAAGATAAATTAATAATAATTCATAAATAATAAAATAGAAATCTTTTAAAAATATTCCAAAAAAATAATAAAATAAAAATCTTTCAAAAATAATAAACTTGTACCTATGATATATTAAAGTTAAGTAATCCAATTGCAGATGTGATCATAATAGTATTTAATATTATCAAGGTATTTTATTTTATTAGAATCCTACCATGAAGTTAAATGGATTTAGCATATATTAAAATAAAATAAAAATCTTTCAAAAATAATAAAATTTATACATATGACATATCGAAGTTAAATGATTCGATTACAAGTGCGATCATGATAGTATTTAATATTATTGAGATACTTTATTTCATCTGAATCCTACCATGAAGTTAGGTAGATTTGGATAACCAAATTACAAATTAACCAAATACACATGCAATATAATAAGAACCATTATAATTTAACTCATAAAATAGAATTAGAATAAGTAGATAACCATTCTTTGAATGGACATTGTAGGATGTTAATACTTTTCTTACACATTACCTATTTCCTAATCTAAACTCTAGGAATATAGATCATTTTTTATGTTCCAATTATACCATAAGAAATGATTGGTGACAATTTCATCTTCTTTTTATTCACGCTACACCATCACATTTTCGAGGAGGTGCATAAACCCGCTCGCCTCCCTCAAGTTCAGTTGCAAGGCAAATCATGACACTAACGATTTATCTATAATCGCCACCTTAGTCTGCATTTTCATCAATGTCAAATAACACAACTTACAACGATCTATCCTTCCCCAAAATCTAGCTATCTTCAACAAATGCAAATGACAGTGAATGAGTGAATAAGTAAGGCACCAATGAGATTGAATAGTGGTGAAAGATGAGGTTGTGGTTAGCAAAGACACCAATAAGATTGAATAGTGGTGAAATATGAGGTTATGGTTGGCAAATTGATATAGTGCAAAGAAGAAGAGATGATTTAGGGAAATGGGAAATAAAGCTTCAATGCAAAGTGGAGAGAAGTAACTAGAGAAGGAAAAGGGATAAATAGGAAAGGATAGTGTGTGGTAGGAGTATAATAGGAATAGGAAATATTTGTTTCTTAGAATTCTTAATCACTTAATTCAATTTTTTTTAGTAACAACATTTCCAAGTATTATTAGCTAAGGTCACTAATTAAATTCATTATTAGTGTTTAAAATAAATCACTTCAACCTATTTAATTCACCTAAAAAAATGTTCAAATTTTATAACTTATGATTGATGATTTCAAAAAATGACATACCCATTAAAATTTAAAACTTTGTAAGTTATTGGTGTAATAATGAACCTCAGTAGAAAGAAATGCTTGAAAATAGGAGACTAGTTAAATTTCAAGAAATATTTTGAGTAAAATAAAAAGAATAGAAATTCAAATTATGGAGGATTTAGACCATTATTGCATATAAAAAGGTTGATCCTAATTTATGAGCATAAATAAAAGCATGTAGTAAAATATTATCATTGTGTCTATTATTTTAGTGTCTTATGTGAACTTAAATTAATGGTGTTGTCCTAACCAAATATATTTGTGTATTGCAGATAGAGCTTACTAGGGTATGTTGAAATTATTAGAATTGTATTTGAAGACTCACAACAAGGATGGACAATTTATGCAAGAAATTTAAAGTAATTTATGTAAGTACAAGATTTTACCTCCTTGATATATAAGAATTCTCAGTCCTATTAGAAAATTATATGAGCAAAAAAATAAAAAAGCTCTGTAATATGCTTATTATCATCTAAAAGTGGTTCCTTATAAAATTTATATATGATTTATAACTTATTAACAATGCTAAAATAACGAAGTAATAAAAAGTTAGGAGAAATACAAAAAACCCCCTCAAAGTATAGTCTTGTGATAAAAAACACTTCTAAACTTCTGAAAGCTATAAAATGCCCCCTAAAGTTTAGAGCAAGTTAAAAATATTAATAAAACAGTTAAAACAAATGGAGATTATCACCTGAGGTCGTGTGAACCATTCTTTTATTATTTCAAAGGGAAAATGTTAAAAAAACTATTAAAAAAATAGAGCAAAACATGTGAAAAGTGTTACAACTGTGTTGGGGAGGAATCAAAAGGAACAAATTATCAAATGGGAGATAATGATGATTGTGGCCCTAAATTGAATTCTTTGTATACTTAGGAAAGTACCAAAGCATTAAATACCATGTTTCACTAGCCTTCACATTCACACAGAACAAGCCATATTTCTACCCCCACCTTAGGATCAAGAGAAATGCTACTAGATAGAAAGCCTGAGTTAAGACTTTTCCCCATATGTCAAAATTTTCGATAGTAATCTTAGTCTTTTTTACAAGTGGATTTTCTGCCAACTTCTTCAAAAACTTCTTTATGGCAAGTGCAAGAGCAAAATCTATATAGATTATTAAGTTTATGGCACATAAACCAAGTGTGGATATTGGGACTTCACCTTTTATTCTTTTATATCTATTAGTATAATCAAAATTAAAACAAAATCATTAACACAAGATTACATTATTCTAACTAATAATAAAGTTTAAAGATACAAACACTTTTTAAAACTATCTTTTTGTATCGCATTCATTTTGAATGGGAGTACATGACATTTTTATTAGTAATTGCACTTGTTCCTTTCTAACTTATCTCCATCTTAGCCTTCCATTTTTCATCCTCTGTTTCTTTGATAACAAAACAGAGTGAAACCATAGCTTCCAAAAGTGAGTAACTTTATTTGAGCACTTTTCTTCCTGATACATTTCAAAATAGTGGAGATGATATACGCAAATGAAGTTGATTTAGAGTCAAATCAAACCTTCGTTGATCATTCTATTGTTAAGAATAGTTGTCATTCTATACCTACTTATGTCATTAATGTTAGTTGAAAGGGTTTACATTTATATGGGTTTTGGGTTAATTTTTGTGAAATTGTTTGGTCTTAGAAACCAAAGCTTATTTGTTAAGTAATTCAAATAAAGTCATTTAGCTTTGCACACTTTTCTAGACAATAGCTCAATATTTTATTCATCTAAACACAAGTAAAAATAGGGCCAAATGGCATGCTTAAAATAAAAAAAGAATAGGTCACTTGACCTAACGTGATGCTCTTCTTTTTAACTGTACTACTAACATTTTCAATTTACTCCAAACTTTAAGGAGGCATTTTGTGGCTTTTAAAAGTTTAGAGGTATTTTTTGTCACAAGACTATACTTTGAGGGTATTTTTTGTATTTTTCCCTAAAAAGTTGCACTTGTGTAACTATTATTGTGAATAAGATTTGCCTTTTGTTAATTTTTTATTTTTTCCAGTTACACTTCTAATTACTTCAAGACTTTTTTATTTTTTATTTTCTTAATAGGATGATTGTGATCCACAAGAATTGAGGTGAACTTTGATTATTTTATTTGGTAAAGTTTAAAAAGTTAGTTTAGGTGACATCACATGTTATAAGAAATGAAGACTATCAGAGATAAAATTGTTTACACCTAACTTTATCACTAACTTAACATGAATTTTCCCTTTAATTTCTTTCATCACTTATCTTTTTGTTTCTCACATTTCAACCTTATAATTGATTTCTTTTTTAGACTACTATAACTTCAAAATGTGTGCATATATATATATATATATATATATATATATATATATATATATATATATTCATGCAATGAAGTATGATTTGTAAAAATAAAAAGTGTATTTATAAGGCTATCCTATAAAGAATAGTTTGGGGCTAGAGACTTATATGTTATTATTGGTATAATTATATCTCATTTTAATTGCTAAATATTCCTAAACATAATGCATATAAAATCATATAGCAAAAAATGCACACTTTCATTCATTATCCTTAGTGATAAACAAAAGGGCAAGAGTTAATATACTTGGGTTCTTACTTTGTGGTATTTATCTCTTAAATTAATTTTGATTGAAACTTCTTTTATCCATTTTTTAACCATTACTATATACTTTAGATACATTATTAAAAACTATCCAAAACTATTCACCACACTATATTTTGTTTAGTATGATAAAACAATAGCATTTTTATTAATAATTTTAAAGAATTTATTTAATTATAAGTCCTTTGTTAGGGTATGCTTTCCTAGAATTTGGGAATACATTTAAGGTTTTTCTTATATATATATATATATATATATATATATATATATATATATATATATATATATTTATGCCAAAAAAGTTTGAAGGTTTTGTTAGAGAGAAGATTGGAGATCTATCTAATATTGAAAATGATAATGTTGATGCTAAATAAAGTAATGAACATTGTACACAACTCTTTTCAACTAATGATATTGCCCTATTTTACAAGGCTATTGGAGGATTAAAAAAAAGTTGAGTGTATAATCTTGGTTTGGAGAGTGCGATCATAATTGCTACACAAATTGCAACATTTTATTTCACCACAAGCACTATAGATGCAATTGATTGTTGAAAATATTATTTCCTTACCATATTTCAAGAAAACATTAGTTGAGCTCTTACATGAGCATGATTGTGAAGCTACTGAATGTCAATAAGATCTTAATAAGTAGATGCTCTAACTTTAATCCTAGTTATCTGTTGTTTTGGGTACGTTAACAACTTTTATCACTTAATCTTCAAGTAACTTAAATGCTAAAACACCAATAGCAAAATCACCTTCCAATGGTTTTAACAGGTCACCTTTAAATGCATTTTAACATATCACTTTTTATCTAAACTTATTCCAAAGTTAATAGGTGAAACCTTTAAAGTTTAGATGAAGAAACATGAATTAATATTTTTTTTTGTAAAGAATCATTGTATTATTTTGAATCTGTATCTATTATGGTTAAAAGCAAACTTTTAGTTTTAAGTATGTATTTTTGTTAGGTTGAATGGAATTTTTAACCTTAAATATCATTTGGCGGTTATGCTATTAAAATAAGAGAAATCTTGAAAAAATGGGCAATTGAAAAAAAAGTTGAAATTAGGAAAAGTGCAAAGTTTTTTGTCAGAAATTTGCTAGTGAAAATTCCTTCACTAACATTATTTAGCTAGAGATTAGTTACAACAAAGTCCCTTATTAAAAGTTAGTGAAGATATGCCCAAATTTGTAGGTGATTAATTTGCAAAATTTTGTGAAGGATTAGCTAGAAGAAAGCTCTAACTAAATTTAGCAAGAAAAAATGTCCCTAACAAAATAGGTGGCATATCCAATTGTTTTTAGGTTTAGCGAGGGAATTAAGTGAGAAACTTTGTCCTTTGTTAACTTAGGGGTGGACTAAAAATTCCCTTGTTATATTTGGTAAAGAAGGCTTTAGTGATAAATTAGCGAGGGATTTTTTTCCCTTGTTAAATTATTATTAGTAAGGGATTTGTCTTTAACTAAATAGTGAATTTCATGTAGTGTCACCGCACCTTTTAGAGTGTAAGTTTTTTCACATAATTTTGTAATTCATTTTTTTAATTAATTAGTATTTTATATATCTAAATTGGAATTATTTATTAGTCAAAGTTTTATATATACACTTCCACTTTCATTATTTATATAATGTAAAGATACTTGTAAAAAATTATGTGATAAAAATAATATCATAATATTTGTTTTGAAAATATTATGAGATAATTATATAATTAAATAAACTCATTAATTAAATAGGTAGTGATAATTAATTTTAAGTTTTATATGTTTTAAGACTTTAATTTGAAATTTTCTAATGGAGGTAAAATTTAATCATGCTAAAATTGGGGAGAAATTTTTACATTTTTTCTAAGATTATAATCAGGGGGAGGTCTTAAATTCAATTTAAATACAATATTGCTTTAGTGATATAGATTGTTCTGTAGTTTGTTTGCATGTGTTTGTTTAGAGTTAAAATATTTTCTATAAAACATAATTATAAAATAACGAAATAAAACATATTTTATTTATTTAATATTAAATAGATTTTGAAAAAAATAATTTTTTTGCTTTTATTTATTATTATAATTTTAGATATTATTTTTTAAACCATAAATATAAGTAGTATATAACTTCTTAATTAATATACATGCAAATAATATTTTTATATAAAATGGTTTTCCATAAAATAAATGAAACCTAAATCAAATATGGATAAAATGTATGATGATGATAGTAACCAAGCCTACCTTTTTTTTAAAAAAAAAAACTTGTATGAATAACCCCAATCCACTTCATAATATAAAATTCTGTAAGGAATAAAAGCTGTTTACCATGATAGCTACAATAATACAAAATAAATATTATAAAATTCACAAGTAAATCAAATAATAACATGAATAATCAATAAATATTATTGAAGATTGAGTTTGAGTTTAACAGAGATTTTACAAGAAATAATAATAATAATAATAATAATAATAATTATTATTATTATTATTATTATTTGATAAAAGTACTATTATTTGTTTCTTTAAAAAACATTTTTCATAAAATATAATTACAAAATATTAAAATAAAAAAACATTTTATTCATTCAATATTATATATGAAGAATTCAAAAAAAATAATTTTATATATTTTAAAAAATATTTTCTCTATTTTTTAACTTAATTATTTTTTAATCACAAATGTGAAAAATATATTATTTTTTATCAATGTAAATAATTTTTTTTTAATAATTTTTTTTTGACGAAACAAATGCTCCCTTAGCAAAGGTTGGTCTTATTATAAAACAATTTTACATTTTACATTTACACTCTAAGGCTCACGAGTGATGTGTTTAAGCCAAACAAGTAATAATAACAAAGGATTTACTTAACTTTAGATTGTTTATTTTTTTAGTGAAAAATATTTTTTTATAAAAATATAATTATAAAAGATTAAGATTGTGAAAATTATTTATATATTTAATGTAAAATATTAAATTGGTGAAAATTATTTTATTCTGTTAATATGATTTTAAATATTAATTTTTTGTCACAATATATAAAAGACACATGTGACACTTCCATTTAATTACAAACAAACCTAATTTTTCTAAAATTGCCTCCCGTTGAAACAAGCGAAGATCAACAATTCCCATAATCTCAAAACATTTCGAAGCCTTTGGTAGACAGGCGCACGAGAAAAACTCGAGATCTCAGGGCAGACCATCGCCTCCAAAGCCCAACAGGCAAGAATTTTAATTTAGTTTAATCTTAAAATTTAGATGGTAGCTTCTAATCATGACATGACACAAAATGATGAAATTCAAGCATGAAGTATGAAATTATTAGAAAATTGCTCATATAAATATATGAATAATTGATATCCATAATTGAATTCGACTTTTCTATCATCAAATTACTAATAGTGCAATTTATCCCCTTACAATTATCTAAACTATAAAATAAATATTATATGATTATCCTTTTTCAGCTAAAATTTCTCTTTTTTGTAACTCTAGAAGAAAGCGTGTAAAATTAATTTTTTTTGATGCAGCAAAAAATGAACCAATATTTTAATAAGATGGAAACCCCATATATATTAATGTAATCGAGTTATGGATATTTTCTAGACAATTAAAATGCGTTTGAACTTGAATATCTTATGACCTTTTTAATTTAAGTATTACTAGATGCTTAATTAATATTAATATTTTTAATTATTAATTGAGATGGATCCACGCTGAAACCCTATCACAACAGGGCTACAAATTGTTGCTATCTTGTAAGAATCCAATCCTCCGCGTCCCAATTATAATCTCGCTCATCTTTGCATTCAATTTCACTTTCTTCATAATTCTCATCCATTGAGATCAGATATCTCGGGTAGAGGCTCCCTCGTAGCAAGCATTTCATTGCGCCTCCATGTGCTCTTGTAGTTTATTTTCTTGCTTTGCTTTTGAAAAATAATTATGGCGTATCAATTGTATTGATATATTACTAATCTATATTGTTAAATTTTATTTATTTGTATAGTACTATAGAGATAAATAAAATTTATAATTTATATAAATAAATAAAATTTAACGATCTAAATTAATAGTACGTCAATGTAATTAATATATGAAAATCTCTTGGTTAAGGAAGTTGCTTTATTCATATATTATTAAATTTTATTCATTTGAATAGTATTATAAAGATAAATAAAATTTATGATCTGTGCAAATAAATAAAATTTAATAATCTGAATCAATGGCACGTCATTGCAGCTAGTGCACTAAAATCCCTCTCTTACTTCGTTCGTGGCTTGGTGGGTAGGCAGTATCTCTTGTAAATTGGGAGCTCCTCCTTTTCTGGAAAATGGATGTAATTATTTTTAAAAAGAGATAAACATAAAATTTATTTTATTTAATATTATAAATTTTAATTAAAAATAATAAATTTCAAAATAAGAATCGTATCTTTATTTTTTTAAAAATGATAAAAAAATAACGACGAGAAAGGAAGATGATTCAAATCCTTCTTGGACGAAAGTGAGGATTTATTTATTTATTTATTAGCAAATGTGATAATTTATTTAATGAAAGGAGATAAAACTCCTTGGATATCGGCAACATTCTGAGCTTTTTATTCGGAAGACATCGATGAACTTTCAGCAATGGATTTTTGAAGATTTTATTTTTCTACTTTTTGCAGTTTGTCTATTTAATTTTAGCTCACGGCCACGTGAGCAATGTTTATATATATCAAGTAGACGTCACATAATTTAAATAAATGTATTTTTAAGAAAAGTTAAACGGCTGAATCCAATTGTCATTTTGAGAAAATAAAAGGATAATATTATATCATTTATTTATATTTAAAAGAGAGGATCAAATTATAACTCTGGATAAAGCTTGGAACTAGAAGTGGGTTCAAGCTATTTTTTTAATTTTTTTTATTTCTTCTCCAATGTAAAATTGCAGGCAACATTAGAGTAATGTGAGTTTTTGCTTGTCACAGATTCACAAAGAGCAACTATTTTGCATTTTTTTCAAAAGGTAGTTTTTAATCCCCTTCCGATGTTACCTTCCCGGACAAATTTCCTAGTAACCAAACGAGATGCGCGCTAAGTCATGAGTCAGTTTGTCGATATACGACGATCGCATTCATGCAGTATCTGTGTGCTCAGTAAAGAGCAGAAGTCCACAACACCCCGATCCACTCCATCAGCAAAATTTCCACCAACTACACACGCAATTTCCAATTCCAGCTCTAAAATCCTTGAAAACTCGGGTTTAGATCAAAGGCTCTGCCACTCAGATCTCTGCCGCAGCCAAAAGCTCGCAATTCATGCTGAAATGGGATTGTTAGTTCTTGATCTCGGTGACTTGAGCTGAAATGCATACGAGTTTGTTTCCCTTTGGAAGCGTTCTGGGAAATCCGTTCATATCTAATGACGATTTGAGCGAAGAGTGGGTGAGCTCTAGGGTTTTCTTCTTCGTTCCTTTTTTGCTGTCTCAGGGAGGAGGGATGGATTTTTCCAAAGTAGGGGAAAAGATTTTAAGCTCTGTTAGGTCTGCCAGATCGCTTGGACTACTTCCTTCAGTTTCTGATCGGCCTGAGGTAAATGATCGCCTACTCGATGCACACTCTGTGTACTCTTCCTGCTAAATCTACTATTGTGTATTTACAACGCGTTGTTTTAGTGTGATTGATGTGGAACGAGAGTACTGTTGCCCAGAAAAATGCGCCAAGGGGGCAGTTGTTGGAATCCCATTTTTTATCTTTTGGTTTAAGTTTACATATCCAGTGTTATTGCGTTAGGCTCACTGTTGTGCTGAAGGAGTTGATTCTTTTGTAGAATTGTTGTGGAAGATGTCGTTTGATAATTGAAATGCATTTTGTGAGGAAGGAAGCAAATGGGTTTGACAGTTATGATACCCTGTGCTCAAATGTGGATACAGGGCATGGAAATGAACCCACCATAGAAAACATACGTGTTTTTGCTTCTTAAGTTGAAAGCAAATAGCCTACTCTGAGATGGCTAAGCTTGAGTAAACTACTAGCCCATTGCTTATCGTAGAAGTGATGAGGGTTGTGGGCAATGACAGAGTCATGTTTTTTATATTAACATTGGGTGTTAGGTTGTACTCATGCACATTGAACTAATGTTGTTACTGGTTGCCATATAAACAGTGTAGATTGGAATCAGGGACATAATACGGTGTTCAGATATTTTGTCAATTATATTTTGAGATCAATGGATGTTAGTTTTACTCTTTGTTCTTAGTTCCTAGGTGGATTTATTCTGGTGGTAAAAGACTTGGCTGACCTAATTTTGCCATTCTATAGGCTATTGCCGGGGGTAGCATGAAAAATCAATACAATATTCCTTGGTGCTCCATGACTTGAACCCATTGGTGGTGGTGGGTCATATAGTTGCAAGGGGTTGTGCCAAGGCTATTAGGGTGAAGTTCAAGTTGGATGAGTAGAATTGGCTATTTTTTGAAAAGGACTGGAGAATCTCTCAACCATTTCTCTGACAATGTCTTCTTACAAAGGTGTCAAAGAAGGACTTGGATTGTGTGCTTTACTATGCTCTTCAAAGGGGCCAAGTATAATTGCACTTGATGTACCTCTTATTTTAAATTTTCTCTCTTTTATTAACCATCAAATACTAAGAGAATATGAGTTTTCCTACCTTTCCTTTATACTGGTGGTGTTCTTAATATATTCTAAGTTAATTCTTGCAATTTAGAGGGGAAAAAAATGAACCATAAAAGCTCTACCTCACTGATAAATGAGAATAGTTATGTATCTGATAAAGGATACCCTGATTAACTTAGCTGGGATTCATTCCATACTCATCTGTTTGTTGCTGTTGTCTGAAGGCTGCTTTTTTTTTTCTTTCTTTTTTCCTTGTTATTCTGTAGGTAGTTACTTTATTTGAAATCTTTTTGAATGGAGTTAATTGTTTTTTGTGGTTTTTTTTTATAATAATATTAAAACTGCAATAACAAATTGATATTGTGAAGGATTCTTGATGGGTTCCTGTTTGACATATCCTTTCTGATTGATAGTGTAGTTTTAGATGCTTCATCAAGTGCATGACTTTCATAATTTGTGTTTTACTAATTTTATTGGGCAGGTTCCAGCTAAAGTAGCTGCAGCAGCTGCTGCTGCTCGTGTTCTGGCAGGATTTCGTCATCATCAGAGGTATAGTCTTCCATCAAGTTCAGAAGAACCGAGTTCAATTTATGGGAGCAAACCTCATGATCAAGTAGTGGAGGAAGTTGAGGAGGAATTCTTTGAGGAGGTGCTACTTGCCTGTATTACTCACGTTTGAATTTTAGTATGCTATTTCCTAGTAGTCTTCCTTGCAATGATTGAAAATATAATTTGTTTATGAAGGTGTTCCCTAACCTTGACAGATACAGTTTAATTGTTGATACGTAAAGGAAGATGATAAAAAAATTTTGTTGTAGACATTTCTGTTAACATCAACCTATAAGGATGGTGATCAAAACCCTTAGGACATAGGACTTGTGTAAAGTGTGACTTGACAATCACATTGAGGCTGGTACTTAAATCTTTTGGTAGCACGAGACCAATAATTTCAGTTTAATTAATCATATTATAAGGTCCATTTTTTAAGTAGTTTTATGGCATGTGCTCCTTCCAAAATTTTTTAGAAATTGATTAATATCAGTTGGCATGTTGAATTTGAGATTTTGACATCTAAATCCAGCATTGATCTCATTTTCTCCTATTTTGGAAGAAGGGACTTCGCTTACTTATAGCAGAAACATGTCCTTTATGTTTTTTTTTTTTCCAGTTTATAATTGCCTTTCCCTGATAATGCAAGTTATTGGAGAAGTTAGATAATTCTTTACTTTTTGTCATCTTGCTGAGGAACCTAGGAGGAAGTTGCTTACTCCCTTGTAGAAGACCCAAAAGGGAAAAAGTCAGTTACATAATTTGGTTCTGAAATGCAGAAAAAGGAACTGTTTTCTTGATATACAAGCTAGATTTTCGGGCAAAATTTGCTCCAATATAGTTGTAATTTATCACTACTATGAGGTGAATTAATTCTTTGAAAATCTTTTACAATTGCCTTCTTGCAGGATTTTGACCCAGTTAGGCACATTTTAGAGCATGCTCCAGATGAAGAAAATGAGCTGGTGTATTTTGAGAAACAGGTAATATTCTACTGTTTCCCAATCCTCTCAGTAGTGAAGCATGTTTTTAACCCCCCCCCCCCCAAAAAAAAAAAAAAAAAAAATTCAAAGCTATCTTGCCATTTTTGGGTGAAATATTCTTTTATTTGTTGTTATCTTATTATGAAATTTAATTTTGTCTTCCATATTACTTGTGAGCTGTGAAGTTGGGTAAGACCTAACATATTGTTAGGCAGTAAGGCTTCCTGTGGAGTAATTATTGGTTTATGACACCTTAGTGATTTCTTCCCATAAATGCATTGTATTTAGAGACATATTTCAGATTTTCAGGCCTTTGTTCTGAGGTATCATTATCTGTTGGCTTGGCTGCATTACCTTGATTAGTAATTTGCTGATTCATCCTGCTCCTTGCAACTCCAGATGGGAGAGCTGGTCACTTTTGGATTTTGCTGTTTTTGGTTCTTACTTTGTTTGTGTGAATACAGACAGTAGTGTTCTTTGGATGATCTTTGTAATGTTACTAGTTCTCCTGATGAGATAGTTGGCCTTGCTGATTGTCATATGGAAAATATTGCTGCACTGTTGTTGCTTCTCTCTCTGTTGTAGGCCACACTTAGATTGGCGCAACTGGATAGAATAGCAGAGAGTTTATCTCGTCATGTGATGGAGCATCATGAAGTAATGGGTAAGTTCAAGGATAGGTGAATTTAGAGAATTTACTACCTACTCTGTAGAGCTTCTGGCACATTAAATTACATATGTTGGATAAATTATCCTGGACTTGTTCTTTGCATTTGACTCTTTCACTTGCAAAATTCAGGGTTTACAAAATTTAATTGACTGGCATTATTAATTACTCTTATCCTAATTGTATGATTATAGATATGCATTGAAATAATGCAATATGATTTTCTGTTAAAATTATCAACAGTTATGGTTTTGTGAAAAAATTAAAATTAGCTGCTGATACATACTCTTGGCCAGTGAAGGGGATGAATTTGGTGAGGGAATTGGAGAAAGACTTAAGAATTGCAAACATCATCTGCATGGTAAGGCATTCAAAGGGTGTCAACAAATATAAATTTATACCAAGTACTTTTCTTCCTTTTCTGACTGTTATTATGTTGTTGATTTCACAGAATGGAAGAAGACACTTAACCTCATCTGTGAATGAGGTTTCAAGGGATCTCATTGTAAATTCTTATTCGAAAAAGAAACAAGCTCTTCTGGTATTTCTTTCTGTTTCCGTACATACACAATCAACATTCATTATTTTCTGCATTTTTATGTTTTGTTATTCCTTTTATGGTCTTTTCATTTATTATCTGTATATCTTATAAGTTGTAGAGAACAAATGTAGCATTGCCTAGGATACACTCTCATTTCACGGATAAACAGTTGCATGCCTAGCACCAGGGGACTTAATATAGTGTGGCACTTGTAACCTATGAATATTTATTTTTCATTCATAGGATGTGCTTCCAATCTTGACTGAGCTTCGACATGCATTAGACATGCAATCAGCACTTGAATTCCTTCTTGAGGAGGGCAACTATGGCAAGGTAGCTTATACCTGTACTTCAAGCTGTAGCTTATGATCAATTACCCAAACATAGCAATCAATTTTTCTATTTTTGGTTCCTCCCTTTTTCGGTTACAATTCAGTTTCTAAGTTGTGTTTATTGATGTTGACATTTATGTAGGCATTCCAAGTCCTATCCGAGTATCTGCAACTCTTAGATAGTTTGTCAGGGCTGTCAGCAATACAAGGGATGAGTCGTGGTGTGGAGGTAATGAAATTACTGTCAGGAATCATTTACCATTATGTATTGAACATTTCTTACTCTTTATTTTAGCTTTTGAACTCAGAACCTTGTCCAATTATATAATTATTCATTTTATTGTAAATTTGCTGATGATAGGTTAGGATAGGGGTGTAATTAACCTTTTAGTGTTCCTCATCACATTATTTATGTAGGCATGGCTGGCAAGAGCTCTACAAAAGCTGGATGCTCTTTTGTTGGGAGTATGCCAGGAATTCAAGGAAGATCGCTATATAACCGTGAGTGTCTACTTATTTTCCTGCATAATTCATTTTTTTTTATTTCATGTACTCAAGTACAGAGTTGTAACAGTCTAGGTTGACCAGTTATACTCTTTCTGTTATCAAGTTCCTGTGTTTTTTCAAGATATTTGTGCTCATTAGATGTATATTATACTGAGAGATTGAGTATTTTATATATTATAGAATTTAAATTTAACATTTGATGGGATGATACAGGTAGTTGATGCCTATGCATTAATAGGGGATGTCACTGGTCTTGGTGAAAAGATACAGAGTTTCTTCATGCAAGAAGTTATCTCCGAAACCCATGCTATCTTGAAAGCTATTGTGCATGAGGTATGCCAATACATTTTTTGCTCCCAATTTTTCTTTGGTATCAATCACCTCGACTTTGAAGTAGTTTGGGAGACCTAATGAGGATATTTTCTACTTTTCATTGCTTGATGCATAAATATATCTTTAATCTAATGATTATGGTTCTGTAGTTCATAGTAGGTGCTGTTTTTTGTATTTTCTTTCTGGATATTATTTATGTTGATGCAACTTTTGGTTTCATTTAAACATCTAAAAGGATATGTAGTGGTTGTTAAGGCCGAATCTTGTTATTCTTATCTTAGTCAGGTTCATGTGTGGATTGACAGAGCCACTTATTTCTTTAACTTTTTGAAGGACTTGTTTAGTTAGGTTTTTGATCCTTTTTGCAGGATGAAGAGGTATCATCGCAAAATAGTAGGTACTTTTGTTTATTTTTGCTAAGCATATTTGCCATTAGTTGATCACAGATGACAGTTTCTTGAATATTGATCTGCTTTCTAATTTTTATTTTGATGTCAGGCTCACTTACAGTGATCTTTGCCTTCAAATACCTGAATCCAAGTTTAGACTGTGCTTATTAAGAACACTGACTGTTCTGTTTGAACTCTTATGTTCATACCATACAATAATGGACTTTCAGCTAGATAAAGTGGTAAATATTGGTTTTCTTATTTGCTTATCTTTTTTTTCCAATGTTAGTAAATTTGAGAAAATTACTTCATTCTTTTGGGTTAATTTAATAGATAATGCATTCGCCTCCCCATTGTTTTCAACAAGAAGATTTAAAAAATCTAAAGAAATGTCTCATAGCATTTAGAATAGTGCTTTGCATTAACTCTGTACTTTGTTCTGACAAAAATTAAGGATGCCTTCAAACTTTGGTCGAGTGCATTATATTGGATGGTCTCAGGGAAAACAAGAAAGCTTCCCCCGTACATCATAAATGAGCATAAATAAAGAAGTGGTTAAAAGTTTTTTTTTTTTATGTTAAAAAAAAAAAAGAAAAGAGGAAAAGATTGACATTTTATTGTATGCTGATGTTGGGGCTTCAAATATGGAATGAAATCTCCAATTTTCTTTCCCTTCTTAAGATTGCAGAATGAAATCTCCAGTTTTCCTTAGACCTCAGAAGGAGATTGAAAAATAAACATTGAAGTTGGGAAGGACCTGAATTTGATTTTGGTGAATGGAGCAAAGCACTATTTGGTGAAAGAGTCACTAACTTTGGACATTTCAATATACATCTGGTCTTAGACTGGGAAAAAAGCTATTGTATGCATTCATGACTACAGGATCTTTAGCTGCTTGATGGAATCTAATATCAATGACCAATTTAACATCACAGGACTCTGCAGCCCAGACTTCAAATAAGTGCAGTGATGACATCCCTGGTAGCTCAGGTGAGACTCGGGAAGGTTATGCTGATTTAAGAACCTGCAGCAACTCTTTGTCTGGTTCTGGCAATGAAATACATGGTTCATCTTCTAGGGAGGATTCTACAACTGCCAGCTCACTGGTTGAAAATGCTGGAAGCACTGATATTTCATGTAGAGATTCTTGTCTTCCAACTAATGAAGGTAGACGTGAGGAAAATTCAGCATCAAGCATGGAATCACCTTGGTACCATCTCTGCAAAGAAGCTACAGCATTTGTTTCACAAACCCTTAAAAGAGGGTGCAAAAATCTCTGGCATCTCACTACTAGTCGTGTGTCAGTATTGCTTTCTTCTACTGCAGCTTGTTCCACAAGCATTCACCAATTCTTGAAAAATTATGAAGATCTCAGTGTCTTCATTTTGGCCGGGGAAGCCTTTTGTGGAACTGAAGCTGTTGAGTTCAGGCAGAAGCTGAAGGCAGTCTGTGAAAACTACTTCATAGCTTTTCATCGACAAAATGTACATGTAAGTGACCTCAAGGCTTCTCATCTGCCATGGCTGTCAGAATCACACATTGATTGCAATTGTATAACATCATATTCCATCACATCAAATACATTGCCTTGTATGGTTTGTAGAGTGCAAGTGCAATTCAGTAAGTTGTCTCCTTTAACATGGGGTCACTATTCCAGCAATGGTGTTGCAGATATCAATGAATCGTAAAACAAATAGTTATTTTCTCCTTTTTCACCTCCAGATCCAAGACTTTAGACATCAGATGTCTCCTATAGTATGCTTCTGAACACTCTTCTTAATCATATATAAACGGTTGAATCTCTTTAGTTGTTTTCTCTTTTTCAGGCATTTAAAATGGTTTTAGAGACAGAGACTTGGTTAAAATTGCCTCCAGATACAGTACAAATTATCAGTTTTGCTGGACTCACTGGTGATGGAGCACCATTGATTACTCCATCAAATAATGTCAGTGCAACTCATTCTAATAAATCCATTAGCATGGTGCACACCAGTGCTAGGAGGAGTGGGTTTTCTCACTGGATTTCAAGTGGGAACCCATTTTTGCAGAAGTTATTAACCTCCAAAGAAGCTCGTGGTTACCACCTATCTAATGGATTGATTTATGGGGACCATGATTTAATTTTGACACCTAAGAAGGACTCCTTGAATCAAACAAATGGTGCCACTTTTGGTTCAGAAGATGAAAATGAGGACCTTCTTGCAGACTTCATTGACGAAGACAGTCAACTGCCCAGTCGAAGGTCAACACCTCATCATTCAAGAAGCAACTCTCTTCAGTGCAATGACGAAGAGAATACAGCACAAACTGGATCTTCTTTATGTCTTTTAAGGTCAATATCTCGTCATTTGGCATTGGATAAAACACTTACTTTTTCCATTCCATTTAGGCTCTATGATGTTGTTATCAATGGATTTATTGAGGTGTTTGTATATTTTAATATCTTAGGTCTCTGGATAAGTATGCCAAACTTATGCAGAAATTAGAAGTAGTAAATGTTGATTTTTTTAAGGTATGCTTTTTCTGCCCTTCCATGGTTTGCTCTTTACCGTCTTTTATTTTTTCTGTTTATAATTTCAATGTTGATCTGCATTCATTTTGCTCTAAACTCAGTATATTATTGCAGGGAATATGCCAGTTATTTGGGATTTTTTTCTATCATGTATATGAAACATTTGGTCAGCAAAACACTAGTTCAAGTGGAAAAGGCTCCACAGACTCTCTGAGTTGTAAGTGGCATATTGTGTGCTTAAGCATTGGTTGCTATGGGCCATTTTGATCTAATCGATAGTTCCTAAGCACAACTAATTTTGATATGCAGATCAGCTGAGGACAGCCTTATCCAGAATAAACCAAGATTGTGACCAGTGGATAAAGCCACAGGCATCTTCACCGACCTCTTTGAGTACACCCTTTGTACATGCAGAGGTGACAACAGCAAGCCCTCCCAGCACAAATTTTGTTCACTCCTCTGGGGCATCTATGAGTCTCAAGGTATGCATGTGATTTCTTCCTTTTCTTTGTCCTTTTTTTCTTTAGATGAAAAGCTACTCTCAAGAATAAAATTGTGATACCCTGCTTATCTCCTTGACCAAGCTTCTTGAAATGTTGATCACTTGTTCCTTTCTGATGATTAAGAAAATTTCATCTGGATGCTAACTGCTAAGCGGAAATTATTAATTTTCTGATTTTGGGCCCAATGTAGAGTGCTATATTTAAATTTAGTTGAGAAGATATTTTATCTATAACTTTCTTGTTGCAACTTGCAACTTGTCCCTGGCTTCCCAACCTTTGGTGGGTATTTACTTGTCAATGCTTCAGTGTGGGCTACAAAAGTGACAGGGATGAAACAGTTTACTTGCTTCTTTTCTTACAGTGTGTGTAACTAAAGTCTGTGGTGGCTTGTACACTTTGGACTTTTTCTTGGTTTTGGTTTAGATTTGGATTACAAGTTAAGCTGTGTAGTGCAGTGTCTGAATTATGGTGTGTGTGTGTATATATAACCAGAACACTATGTTGCAGGAAAGATGTGTGGGTGTTGACACTATATCTCTTGTTGCTCGAATATTGAATAGATCCAAAGCTCATCTCCAATCAATGCTCTTGCAAAATAATGCCATTGTAGTTGAGGATTTTTATGCACATCTGGTATGTGGAATATTTAACATCTGAGTTATAATACTTTGGCTTCTGTGAAAATCGATGATGACATCATCTATTGAGTTGATGTTGTTGACTATTCATTGAAAATTTGATTGTACAATCACACCACAAGGCATCAGTTTACAACAGATTTGAGCTTTATATGGATTAGATAAAGTGGAATTCTGCTCATATCAATATTTTAATGCTTTGGAGTGTGTCTGTACATTTTTTGCATACATCTGAATATGCATTTGATGTTTGCAGTGAACTAGTTTTCTGACTCAAATGTTTGACAGCAGAGTCCAACAAAACCCTTTTGTCTAGGCCTTTTCTGGCTCACTTATAGCTCTTAAAATACTTTGTCTAGTTCCTGTGGAAGACTGCTGTTTTATCTTATTTGACTTAAAATTTCTGATGACTTCTTCTTCTTCTTGTTCTCCCTTTTTTTCTTTTTGTGAAGTTGGCTTGTTTATCTATCTGATTCAATTGTTCTAACATCTTTATTATAAGAAAAAGTTTCATATAGAACATAGGTGTAAATTTGTGATGTATGCTTGAAACTGTATGATGATACATGTAGGTGGCTGCCGTACCAGATCTTACAGAGCACATTAATAGGACATCAGCGAGACTGTTGCTGCACATGAATGGGTAAGATTAGTGTGCACAGGATGGCCAGAAGTCTATAACATTTTATGTCAGATCATTTGCTATGGAGATGATGTGAATTTTTTTAACAGAAAAATACACTTTTACAGATAGAAGAAAGAATACAATAGGAGAGGATGAGTAATCCTAAAAAGTTCCCAATTTCTATGCAATTCATACAAACTTGATCCTCTAAAAAAACCATTAACTTTCAACCAAAGAGAAGCAATAAATATAATCCTATCCTATAAAAGAACATTCTTTGAGTTTGATTTCTGAAAATTCTAGCATTTTTTTACAATTAAATGCACCCGATAACTGAAAAAAGGAGCATAATTCCAAACAGCCTTCTTATCCTGGTTCCCTGGAAAATTCTTGATTGGAGTGGATAAAATACAACCCTGACTTGAGGGACACACCCAAGCAACACCAAATAAAGAGAATATTTTGTTCTAGAGCTTCCAAGACATAGCACTGTGCAAAAATAGATGTTTGTTGGTCTCTAAATTTTGGTAACACATCACACATATTTGGAGATAGTCCCTTATGAGGCCTAATCTAAAGCATATAATTAGGATTAGTCCTATTTAGGGTTTAGTTCTATCAAAGTAAAAAAAGTAACTTACATATAATTTTTAATGACCTGGAAGAAACAAATAATTGAGTATCAAAAGAAGTATCGTAGAAGGTTCTGGAAAAGAAGAGAGTTTGTGTGGCATATATTCGGGCTATACAGGACATATATGATAGGGTAATTATAAGTGTAAGAACTCCTAGAAGATTGAGTACCAAAAGAAGTGTTGTGGAAGGTTTTGGAAAAGAAAGGAGTTTGTATGGCATATATTCGGGTTATACAGGATATGTATGATGGGGTAACTATAAGTGTAAGAACTTCCATAAGTGAGACAAAGGACATTCCTATAAGGATAGATTTATATTAGGATTCAGCCTTGAGTCCTTATTTGTTTAATGTAGTCTTGGATGTTCTTATCAAAGACATGTAAGACATTATCCTTAAATGTATGCTGTTTGCGGATGATATAATCCTGATTAAGGAATTAAAGGAAGATGTTAACTATAAACTTGCACTTTGGAGACAGATATTGGAATTTAAGGGTTTTTGCTTGAATAGGAGTAATAGAGAATACAATCATCGCAAATTTAATAAAAAGTAAGATAGAAATGATTTGGAGGTAAGAATTGAAAAGCATGTTACATTACAAGTGTCTAATTTTAAGTATCTGTGATCAATATTACAAGATGATGGAGAAATTGATGGATGGTTAAAATGGATAGAAATATCACACTCAAGATACAAATTAGATGGTTAAAATGCAGAAAGGTATTATGGGTTATTTATGACTGTAAGGTATCTATTAAGCTTAAAGGGAAGTTTTATTGGACCGCTATATAACTAGCTATACTTTATGATAGTGAATGTTGGGTTTTGAAGGGACGATTAAAAAATGGGGTTAGCAGAAATGAGAATGTTAAGATGGATGTGTGGTCACACAAAAAAGGATAAGATACGGAATGAATGCATATGAGGGAATTTTGGAGTGACACCTATTGAGGAGAAGATAAAAAATTCGTTAAGGTGGTTTGGACCAGTGTATTCGGAATCGTCCGATTTGCGATTTGAATCGCACGGTTCGATTTGATGCAAACAAAAAATGATGCGAATCTGTCATAGAATTGCTGATGTGTTTGTATCGCTGCAATTCAGTCGCGAATTGTGCACGAACTGCAAGAATCGCACTCTGGATCGAAGCGGAGATGTGAATCGGTTGGGACTCTATTTTGTGTTTTGTGCTAAAAGGACAACAGTGAAGCAAAGGAGCTGGAAGACTTCCAGCAAAAGGGTCACAAACAGAACCCAACCTGGGTTCTTGGGTTCTGCACAATCCAATTCATAAATTAGCCCACATTGTTTTTTTTTCAATTTTTTTAGAAAAAAACAACTGGGTCATGTGAAGCCCATAACTTGGAGAGTTGGAGTCATGAGTCAACGACTCAGCATATTATAAAAACCTTTTTTAGTTTTCAATGAATCAACTTTAGTAACAATGCCGTATGTAAACTGGTAACCCTATCCGAGTATTACGGCAACCTTAAATTTTTCAGCTTATAATATTATACAAGCATTATGTTTTTTGACTTCAATTTATGATTTTTCATTATTAATGCTTATATTTTGTTATACATAGGATAATATATACTACTTTTATATGTTTTGTGAATCTTACCGATTCACGATTCGTTTCGATTCATGATTCAAAATTCTGACTAATCAATTCGCGATTCAATAACAATGGTTTGGACATGTGCAAAGGTCACTAGAGGTATTAGTGAGAAGAGTTGATCACATGATCTTTAATCTTGTGAAAAGGTGTAAAAGGAGGTCAAAAAAGATATTAGGAGAAATTATAGAAAGGGATCTCTTAGTAAATAACATTCTTAAAACTTTGGTTTTGGACAGAGCCTAATGGCATCGTATGATCCATGTAGCCGACTTCACTTAATGGGATAAGGTTTTGTTATTGTCGTTATTGTTGTAGTCTTATTTAAAACAGCAGCCCAAACAAATACTTTTAACCTTAAAGAGGGAATCTTGACCTTCTAGAAATACTTAAGAGAAAGGTAGAAATTGTAGAAATTGACTTGAAGGGTTTTGGACCAAAAACTCAAAAAAGGATTTGCAAGAACCAGAAGGAGCTGAGGTTCGAGTACACCTTTGTGTAAGAAAAGAAAAGGGCAAGGAATTAAGCAAAATTTTCAAATCAAGCAATTCAGAAGCCTCCCTATCATTCAAATTCCTTACAAAGTGAAAGTTCCAAGGGACATTAGAATCTTCATTTTGAACAAATAAGGAGATGATAGCATTATGAAGAAAGGATAGACAATAAGACTAGGAAAATGATCCAAAAAAGGAATCTCTTCCAAAAAAGGAAATTATAGCCATCCCCTCCATTACATTGAAGTAGAGGAAGGAAAGAAGAATAACTCTAGGCTTAAATATAATTTTGGTCCCATTAAAATGTAAATTGTACAGTTTTGGTCGCCTTTTTCTTAATCTATATGTTCTGGTTCTCCTTAACATTTGGTTAAATTAATTTTGGTCCAGCCATTTGCATGCTGTGAGTTTTTAACAGAACTTGCCTAGGTGTCATTATTTTTGCTTACATGACTGCCAAATTGTAGGCCACTTCAACAAATAAATCAGTTCTAATTTTCTTTATCCTATTCCCCCCCTTTTTCTCCTTCCTTTTAGGCATTTTGCAGAGGGTTCTTTCTTTCTCCTTGCATTCTCTTTATTTGCATTTTCTCTGGCGCTTCCTCCTCTGATTATGCCAATTGTTTGATGGTAAAGAGGAAGAAATGTGTTTGCCACTAGAAAGCTAAATGGTGATGGCAATGTTGTTTATTCCATGATTCCTTTTGAATTTGATGGTACTGTCATGGAATTCAAAGGGTCCTGGCTTTAGGAATTCAAACAGAGAATACTTTGGAAATATATTGGTCGAGAACAATACTTTGAATTTAGCCTTTGGTTTGTTTAGTGGTCTTTTTTATGGGCCAAAAATCCTGAAAAAATCAATCAAAATTAGAGGCAATCAATCTTCTTGATGAAAGTGGAAAACATTTGATGTATCATAGTTTGCTGCATTTTTCTGGAACCAAACAAACGTTCTAACTTTTATATTATATTGCTTTGCTTTTCAAAAATTTTTAATGCAAATTTTCAAATTAAATCTTTTAATCTTGATGGACTACCATGCTAGAAATGGAATAAACCAATATTAAAGGCAAAAGTGGAAATGACAAATCCACATCAACAAATTTTGTTAGCCAATGGATTGAAAATTAATGGAAGGACCAAAGTTAATCTGATTTAATATTTAGAAGGACCAAAATAGATTATTTAAAAGAAGAGGGATCAAAATTGCGCAATTCATATTTCAAGAGGACCAAAATTGTATTTAAGCCATAAATCTATGGAATGAATTTTCAAGGACTTTTGTGAGTTTCATTGGTGAAAGCCTTAGCATCCCTACCATTAAGATGTAGACCATACTTGCTCTGAGGGAAAATGCCACAACCATTTACCTACCAAAGTAATGTTTCTAGAGACCAAGACCTTATTTGGCAATTATTTAATAACTATATCGGTTAGCTGATTCAATTAACTATTAACTGATGGTTAATTGTATTAATTGATTTGACTAGTTGATTGAATTAACTGTTTGAACAAGAATATTTGGTAAAATCAATTATTTATAATTAATTATCTGAATATAAAATGACATATAACAATATGAGTATAATTTATAAGTTGTTTGAGTATTTTTTTTATTTTAATATTTTAAATTTTATATATTAGTATATTAAATTTTTTTATAAATAATATATTATAGTTTATTATTAGATATATTATAAATAATATATTATTATATATTAAATATTTTTTAATATATAAATTTTTTAGGAAAGATAAAATGGAAAATATAAAAATTTATTAGGGCTATTTGATCATTTTTGCCAATCAGTTAACTTTCAGCCTTTTGAAGGCAATCAGTTGATCAAATTAATTGGCTATCAAATGTCAAAATTAGCTGATTGCCAAGTTAATCAATTCATTTTGGTTAAACTAGTTAAAAGCCAATGAAAAAGTTGATTGCCAAATATCTCCCAAATTCCCAAGATGCAAACTACCTTCTTTAGGTTTGCAACACAACTCCAAGTTAATCAAGTGATCACTTCTATTGCCATCAGAACCACACCATAAAAAATCACGCATGATGTGAATTGTTATAGGTTTTTATTATTGAACTGACACAGTTGATATTTTTTATTAATATATTGTTCTCTGTTTGGAGCGTGGAGACTTGATAATTATATTAATTCTATGGTTTCTGGTTTCGTTTTAGTAGTATATCCTTTTACTAGCAGTTGACTTCGACAGGTTTGTTGAACGTGTTGCCAATTCAAAATGGGAAATAAAAGATCTTGGGCTAGAGCACAATGGGTTTGTCTCTTTTGATCATCTTTTTATTTGAATGTCATGTAATTTATTTATTTATTTTTAATCAATCAAGTGTGGGTCGTTTTTTTGATTTGGACCATTTAGGTGTGTTTTGATGTGAATCAAATAATTGTTTGGCTGCAAAATTATGTTGATAGATGATGGCGATGCCACTGTTTTTACCTCTTGCTGGAAACTATATTAGTAAATTTTAACCCCTAACTAGACTTTACAATAATATGAATTGATGCTAAAATTGTTTATATTGTTCATCAGACAGCCTTTTATCTTGGTGTCATTAGGGTGCATGGTGTGATTAACATTTAGCTCTGATGCTGTTACAAAGCTACGACGAGCTGAGAAGGATTTGAAAATTAATAAATACTTGTGGATGTGAATGCTAAAATGAAGATTTATTTTTTCAAATTGTTTTATCTTTGGTTATGTGCTACATTTTTGTTTATAATGCGGATGCATTTTGTTCCATTGATAGATATGTTGATTTGTTGCTGGGAGAATTTAAGCAATATAAAACAAGACTTGCTCATGGGGGAATTCGTAAAGAGGTATTTCTTGTAGTCATTGTTAAATGAGACATGCTCATGTTGTGCATGTATACGAACCAATTTGAGTATGTACTTGTATATATGTTAGAAACCCTGATTCTGGATTGTTAACAAGGAAAACAAATAGAAGCAATTCCTAATGTCTATACAAGAGCATCAAATTTGTTAATTGCATTTATTTGTAGATCCAAGACCTACTGCTGGACTATGGACTTGAAATTGTTGCGGAAACCTTGGTTGAAGGACTTTCTCGGGTGAAAAGATGTACTGATGAAGGACGAGCTCTAATGTCACTGGATCTGCAGGTTCTTTATGAAACATGATCAAATTCATTTGTTTGCAATTGTCAACTGATTGCAATGGTGTCTCATACAGTAGATTTGAATCCTATCAGTACATATAATAACAGGAAAAAATGCAAAATGCCTCCTTCAACTTTAAGATGATTGGATTTTATTTCTTTCGACTTTAAAAATTTGGAAATTATGTTCTTATACTTAACAAAATTTGTAATTAATATCCATCAATAACTTAATTTACCATTTTATTAAATTATATGATTTTTTTAATGATATATTTAAACGAGAATTATAATATTTTAGTATTTTATCTTGTTAATAAATAATTTTTATGTTTTTTAATTAATAGGAATTAAATGAGATATATTGAGTTTTAATTAAATAATAAAAAATGGGTTGCAAAAGTTTATGTGAAAAAATGGCAAAACAAACCAATATATTATAATATAATGATTGTTGTTAAAAAGTTTATGAAAAAAATCATATAATTTGATAAAATAGTTAATTAAGTTGACAATGGATATAAAATCTAAGTTGTGTGAAATTTAAGGAGGTAATTTCCGAGTTTCTAAAGTAGAAGGGAGTAAAATCCATCCACTTCAAAGTTGAAGGGGGTTTTTTCCATTTTTTTTCTTGTATAATAATATATCTGAATAATTGTGGTAGAAAGAAAAAAGAAAAAAAAATGGGGGGGGGGGGGGGGTACCCTTCACAGTATTAGTTGTCTGAATTACTTCTCAGTTTTTAAAAGTGCAGCTTCAACATCTCTTCTTTGTTATTTCTCGCTGGAACCAATTTTTGTGCTACATGGCTTAGACTTCTTAAAGTTGCTCTTGAAACCGAGTTTTCTTTAAGAATTCAGATATGATCTGACAGTAATCAAATCTTTAAAAGCATTGAATTTCTAATTAGATAAATAATATTTAGTTAATGCAGATAATGACGAATATATTGACAGCCCTCTTTGCTCTTTCAAGAATTATTTTGTAGGAAACTTACCATTGTGTGTGGTTTTAAGATTGCTGTCTTCCCTCCTCTCAGGTATTGATCAATGGACTACAACATTTTGTGCCCGTAAATGTGAAGACCAAGTTACAAATGGTTGAAACCTTCATTAAGGTAAGGATCAGTGTTGTTGTTGTTGTTGTTATTATCATTATTATTATTATTATTATTATTGGGTGAAAAGGTAAGGATCAGCATATTACACATTCTAAGTCGCAACCTGGCCAAATGTTTGAAACTTCCATCCAATGCAAACGAAAGCATTGTTACTGACGAAGATCTCTACTTCCACTCTTGAACCAGGCTTACTACCTTCCAGAGACAGAATATGTGCACTGGGCACTTACACACCCGGTAAGAACATTCCATCTCTATGGCATCACTACTTACTGCACTCACTCGACGTTCAAGTTTTAATGAAGCGCTGGTTTTGCAGGAATACACGAAAAATCAGATTGTTGGGCTAATCAACCTTGTTGCCACAATGAAAGGTTGGAAGAGAAAAACCAGGTTGGAAATACTAGAAAAGGTTGAATGAGCTACTGTGCTTCTTTTGCTGTACAAGCTGGTTAATCATATAGAACATTTTGGTCCTTATCCACTTACGTTCTTGTTGCCCGTTCTTTCTAAAAGTAGTGTATATTTGATGTTATTTGATCTCTAGAAATTTTGGAGTTTTTTACTAGTTTGTCTTTAACCTGTAATATATAATATAGTCCCTCTATAAGAAGCTGTAATTCAATTGTAATCATCATATAACGAGGTTATATGAGTATAGGAATATTTCCTCTATTCCTTAATAATTTATTAAACCAAGAGATGACGATTCCGAATTCCTGTTTCAATTCGTATCAGAAAATGCAATCCCCTCCCTCTTTTCTCTCTCTCTCTCCCCCCGCCCATAAAACACAAAAAATGGAAAAATGGAAAGCCTGTTATTAGCGTTTTACTCTCTTCAATGGGATAAGCCTCAGGGGTTCATCAAATGCGTTGCGACTTTTTACTCTCAATTTGCAGGAACTAGACATTTTAATTTGGATCTCATTAAATATAGCTACGTAGGTTTTCCTTGTTCTAAAATTATATTAATCGCTCTTTATATTGCAAAATACTAAATATAACGTTTTAATTGAACCTATCATCTTTGTGAAGTGTATGTAATTTGATAAAATATGAATTGAAAAGGTAATTGAGTTAAAGTATGGAAACTTTGTGAAACTAAGATGAGTAAGGTATGTCATAAGCGGTACCATGACTTCGTAAAACTTGTAATATTAGACATTTACCATCTTGTCTTTTAGTGTATTGTGCTGGTTAGAATTTGAAGCTTTAAGCAGGAATATATGCCTTATAAGGTACAGAAAGCCAGACAGTAAAAATTACAAATGAACAATCCTAATAGATGGATACTTGTCACTGCGGGCATTCAGTGTTTTTTTCCATTTTTTTCTGATCACATCGGATAATTGGATGGAGGGTTTTATGTTAATGGTACGCTTTCAAGAGAAAAAGCACATCCCCTCCCCCCCGGGGATTTTAACAGTGCGGTGATACTAGATTTTATTTTAGTTGAAAGATTTATTTCTTATTATATTTGATGTTTGAATTTTATGCGTATTAAGTGAATTATTATTCTTTTTTTGTTATGGAAAAAAAATAAAAGGCTATATAGAACTCAAAAGATTAATTAAAAAAATTATGTAAAAAACTATACATAATTATAGTCAAAAGAAAAGAACAACATATTGTGAAAATCAACAATTAAAAAAAATTCCTGCAGCTGGCTTCCAAGAATTCTTTGCCAATCAATGCTTGTCCTGTTATCGCTTGCTTGTAGGCTTTTTTTCGGGGACAGTTCTGACGATTGAATCTATTTCTTGTAAGCTTATTGTTTGGTTCAATTATTCCATATACAATGAGCAGTTAATAGTGTTTCTGCTCTAAGCAGAGGACGCTGGGGACTGTGTAATTGCACCCACCATGTTTAATGCTACACAAGGCTGATCTGTAGGTACCTGCGTGCATCACCCCACAAATAATGAGACGTATTTTATCAGAAAACTTGGCATATTATCTAATTGACAGTCTCAATTTGGCTCAGTAAAAAACATCCATGAATCTTGTAACCTCTGACACCAATTTGTTATTCACAATTTTATTCATAACTTCTATATTTTCATATATTAAATTTCATTTATTTTGAAATATGTAAAATAAGTTTAACTGACATGGTGAGATTGTGAATTAATGGAAGTTTAAAAAATATTTGAAGTATAATGCTATTATTACTCTCCTTATTCATTTCGTGCTCACTTTTTATTTATAGACTATGAAATTCATAATTTTATGGATTCAACTGTTTATAGAGGAGAATGACCGCTTTCAAAAATCCAAATAGTATTTTCATATTTTTAATCTTATTTATAGTATGGAGTGTTGAAATTGTTAATACCAGTCTATCAAAATATAAAATTAATGTTATCAGCCACTAGTACAGTAAAAGTACAAATAAAATTAATAAATAAATAACAGTCAGCATTCCCCTGAGTCTGATCGGAAAACACCCTCATCATAAATGCATGTGCTCTAGATGTACCTTAATCATCTCTTACGTTATTTTCAGTACCTTGGATTCTCCGGAACAACATTTCAGGCTAAAAGATAATATTCACTTAAAAAAATTATAATAATGTTGACTTCTACTTTTTCTTTTTTAAATAGATATCTGACAGATTTTGTTGCGTAAAGTATAGGAAAATGCAGAAGAAAAAACTTAAGTTTCGTGCATTGTCCGTGCATGTGTCTCCAGGCAACATGCAGAATCATGGGATCTGCGGATCTTTTGACATTTAATAGCGGGTACATAGTTTTGCGAAGACAAATGCCTGGATTCATCTTAGAATATGTAGTGATCTTTGATCACATCACATCACATCACATGCAGAGGGAAACTTTTTTTCTTTTTTTTTTTTAATTTTTTTATTGCCTCCCCCCTTTATTTCCATACTCGTCACTCAAAATATCTTGGACGGACTACACTCAATTTTTTAAAAATTTAATTTAGCTACACTTATATTCTTTATTTTTTAAGAATATATATTTATTTCTCTAATTTTTTTAAGAGGATAGACGAGGATACATTTAAAAGAAGAGGATTCTTAACTTTCATATCCATGAATAAAGATTACCAACCTCCACTTTTTTATTTAGATAAAAAAAATTATATTATTAATTTAATAATAAAATAATTAAAAATATTATAATTAATTTATCACCTCCATTAATTTTTAAAGTTGATGAGTGTGTTTATTATGAAAATAAGCAATATTAATTTAAATTAAATATTTAAATAATTTTATTAAAATTATTCAAATATTTTTATTATTTTATTATTATTAAATTAATAATATATTATCCAAAAAATTGCAAGTTATTAACCATCATATTTTTATATAAAGGTTAACGATCTCCTTAATATCCATATCATTAAATTAATCGTTTTTTAAATAAAAAATGAAAATTATTAATCTTAGGGGTTAGTAATCTCCTTAAAATAAAGAGAAAGGGAAGTTGATGTTTTTGAAAATAAAAAAATGAGTACAATTATAATTAAATTAAAAAAGTGTATAATTTATCTGAATATTTATTGGAGGAGAAGGTGGAGTGGTGCAGTTTTACTTTCCTAAAATAAGGGTAAAAGTGTTTTCCTTTTTTTTTTAATAAAAAAGGACAATGATTAAACACTACAAACTTGTATCTATAATTTGTTTTTAATGTTTAGATACTTTTTATGGTCTAGGCGATTGTTTTTATGGTGATTGTTCACATCCAAGTGTATTCGACAAAGGCAACACAACGTTGACAATGACAATTGAGACACTCCTTTCTCTTCTGGGCTTTGTGATTAAACCATGTAAGATGGTGGCGAAGAGCACCCGGCAAGTCCGGCTTTAACATGTTATATGCGGAAAATTTTATGGATATAGTATGTGTATTAATATATTATCAAATTTAATTGTTGATATGTTATTTATAATATATTTTTAAAAATTATTAATTTAATGTATAGTCAAATTTTATAATATATCAATATTTTACTGTTTTAGTAATGCACCGTAAACTCTCTTACTATTTTTATATTATTTATAACGAAAGCGTAAGATGTTAGGACAATGTTGAGACTCACAAAGTGGCCCGCACCAAGGATCCAATAGAAATTAAGGTTTTTGTATGACTTAACAAAGCCTCCTGTCTTGCCACCGCTTCCGCAGTACAATGGTGTTCTCTCCTTCTTCAAGAAATTTTGGAGCTCTTCCCACCTACAACACATTGCAATAATATACAAGACGCAATTATGCTAAATTATCAAAATTTTGAGAGAGTATATATAATTTTTAATTTTTAAAAATTTAATTAAAAATAATATAAATAAAAATAAAAATATCAAAATTTTTAAAGAGTCGGATTCACTGCTCATCTCCCTTCCTCCACCTTTAAAAATCTTATTATTGTACACAAAATCTAATATTTTTAATTAATTTGACTCAGATTATATGCATAAATTAAAAAGAAGAAAAATAGGGGGACATGAAAAAGATGGAAGTGAAGAACAAATTTGGGGAGAGCATACTTGAGTTTATTCACCCAGGCTTCAGTTCCTTTGGTTGCACAGATGAGGTCAACCTAATAAGTAAGACAGGTTACCAAAATTACATGACAATTAAATATATGGAGCAAAAAAATAAAATGGGTTATACATAATCTAATAAAATATTTTATTGAAAAAGACTTTACTTGTCCATTGTATATTGTCACATTCAACCCCTTTGCTAGAAGCTCATCAACCTGAGGAAGCTCAGAGTAAAAGAAATCATTGTTTTATCAGAAACATTAATTTTGACGGAGGCTCAGAGGGGACAGATATTGACCAGCAACCAATCTATATTATTTTATTCCCATTCAATAATTAGAATTCACCAGCCAGCCAGCCACTGGATAATAATGTAAAGTTAGGTTAAAATATACGTGTTAACTGATTAGAGGCCAATAAATTGATTGAATTAATTTTCTTCAGTTGATTGATCAAGACAATTAAATAAAATGACCTCAATCACCTAAAAGTTGATGAAAATGCTCTTTACTGAGCACCCTCTTAAAGATCTTACCTCATTAATTCTGGGTTTCATGAAATCACCTTCAAGATTTGAGAAAACATGATCACCCTGCCCTCCCCATCTGTCACAGCAAATGAAGCAATGTAATCATGGGGTTGAAGTGTAATTTTGCAACAATTCTCTCTTACTGCACAGACCGTGAGACCTAGTTTTGTGTCTATAGCTCTTTTTAAGATAAAAAGACTAGTAATTCTGAATAAATTCCTGAGCAGCTTAATATACTTACGTAACATTATCTGGGATGATCTTTAGCTTCTTCTTAATAACACCATTTAACAAGGTGTAAAGGTCCCCGTCATCACCACCGGGAGAAGATCTCAATGAGGTGAGATATATGGAGTACCTCCTCAGAGCTAATCCTTTTGTTAATCCTAGCTCTGCTGCTAAGGCTGCTGAGTCACTTCCTGAATCCAACAGAAAATTGTAGAAATCCTGCAAATACCCAAAAGTAAAATGTAGACTAGAAGAGCAATGCTTCCCTAACAAACTAACGAACTATCTACTCATTGTATATTCAACAAAATGGAAAAATTTCTAGTGCTATATTAGTTGTCAATTATATTATTTTTTTCATTTAACAATATGATTTTCTTATAAACTGTTGATTTCTTGTTAAAAATAGCTAATTTGCTACTAGATTAGACTGCTAAGTTAAAAAATAATACATTTTAACTTCATTTTTATGAGAATTGAAAATTTTGCCAAACAAAATTTGAGTCAGAAAACCATATTTAATCACTAATATCATATGTTTAGATTCCGGCAACTGTACACTTAGTGCACAAAACATTTTTTTAGTATTCATTCCTAAAAGAGAGAACTAGTTTAAGGAACAAGGAAAATGATGACAAAAATATTGTACCACACTGTTGCTGCTAGAGCCAATCACAGACTCAAGTTCACTCCATGAGTTAGTTGCATCAACAAATTGACCATCCACAAGCTGCTGCCTGATCTTCTGAGCCAAACTGTTTGCTTAAATGGGTATTGTTAGAAAACTCAGAAATTTCCATCCTCCGAGGCAAAACTCTTGCTGTACATTTTGTCCGTATTAAGATAATGGGAATTGAGAAGCTGAGAAAATATATCTATATATACCTGTTTGATTTCTGCAGGCCATTGTCGTCAAGCCGTGAAAGGTCTTTGAGCAGAGGACCCCATGAGAACTGGCAATGTTGGATAACAGTAACTAAAAAGAAGTGCAAGTTGAGGGAAGTAAAACTCATGGAATAATTTTCAGTACTTACCACGAAATCTTCTGGAGAGATCCAACTGTCCCCCAGTGCTACACCTGCACAAGAAATAGTGACCAACTACCATACAACTCTTCATTAAATTAAAATATAAGAAGCCAGCTTTTGCTGATAGTATAATAATTAATAAATGATTGATTTGATCTCATTCATTATTTGTAAATTATAACTGATTTCAGTCAAGAAAATTGAAGATGACGCATCTGACATCTGAAAAGAAGCTAATTTTCAAAACATAAAAATTACCACCAAGCCTGAGCTTCAATTTCCCAGCTTCAATGGCTTTCAGAGCAGATAGGCCAAGAGTGACCGCATATTTGCCACCATATGACTCTGCCACTATAAAAAGAGGGCTCTTTTGGAGGCTTTCATCCCTGTTGAATATCCCAATCAGCAACGCTGTCAAATCTGTGGCTGCTTCATCATCTGTTTGCACAAACAGATTGGAATCTTTGGGATCTTCCACGAAACTGTAACCAGTTCCTACTGGATTATCCTGCATTATATCAGCAAATTAAAGTTTTTGAAATTAAAGTTTTGATTTTTGTGTTCATAATGGTCGAGACTGCGATACCACAAACAAGAGATCTGCTTTTCGCAGCCACGTCGAATTCCGCGGCTTCAAATTGACGTCGAGAGGTCCAATCTCTTCAAAATTTCCCATGCCAACTCCAGAAGCACCCTGTTCAAGTTCATGCATGAAATGAAGGATTTTTCTTTTCAGAATTGAAATTCAAGGCAGAATTACCGATGTAAATTGGTCTTATTCAATTTCTAGTCCTCCATTAATCGAACAGATGTCTTACAGGTCCTCCCTGCAACCAGAGAATCACTGGCCATGGCTTTGAGGGATCCTCCACTCTGTACGGACTTCTGTAAAGCCACCAGAACATGTGGGCCTCTGCAATAACAAACGGATTAAAACTTTGCTCAGTGAAGATAGAGCATAATCATCAATATATATATATTTTTTATTTGGAAAAATGCCAAAATTAATGGAAATCACATAATTCGAATTAAATTGCTTACTGGGTCTGACTTCAACGTATCCCCATTCCTCTGATCCATCTTTGCTACTCAGAGCCATTACTTTTCCTCCATGAAATAGCAGAACGAGGAATAGAAGAGCAGCGAGAAAGGGACAGAATTTTCCCATTTGAGAAACAAAGCAATAACAGCAGAGACTAAAGTAAACTGCTGCAAATGAGATTGCAATTTATAAAGGGAGGCTGGCGAGTCAAGTCTGAAGCGTTTGGCGGTCAGTGTCTGGAACAGGAAGAACAAATAGATGCAAAGCCTAAGACTCAATACTATTCAGCAGGATATTCTTTCCCCTTTTTTTAAAGGAGAGAGAATAAAACAGGCAACAAAAATAATGACTTTTCTTTCATTTGCCTTTCCGAGTATTCGTAAAGTAAAGGCACTTTTGCACAGAAGATGCACAAAAAGATCGTGACAGAATATAAACTTCAGGTAATAATAAAAAGGCTTTTGGCTTTATTAATTTTCCTCAATTTCGCGTGTATCCACTTGTAAAACTCTCTTTTGAAGAAATCTCATGAAGCAAAAAATCACCTTTAAGAAGAAAGATGCGTTAATGTAATTTTTTTCTTCGTTTTACATTGGTAAGATATTTCTGCCTTCGGTAATATTGCCAAAGAAGTTAAATGAAGGAAGAGAGGTAAGTGTTTGGAAAGTGGGGGCTACGGAAATTGCGCAGAGAGATTTCATGTAAATTAAGAGAAGTACCTCAGAAGGAGAGGGACTTCTCTTTAAAAGTCGATTGAAATTACTGCTCACTCTGTTTACGTAACTGCTCTGTCCTTACAAATAATCGACTTACAAACAAACAGCAATAAATCCATACCTTGCTACTTCTGTATTATAGAACCTCTTTTAATCTTGAGCCACAGGGAAAGCTATTTATACCCAAATTGGATCGGGCACCCCTGAGTTAATGATGTTCTTTAGATAGTAATGTGTAATATTAAAGGCTAATATCCAATCTTATCTTTGAAAAGTTTCAATTTGCGCATCCCATCAAAGTTGGGAAGTTGAGATATTTCGCTTCATTATTTCTACGAGAGAAATTAATCAATAAAATAATATATTAATTTATTATTAAATTTAATTATATATTAAATTTATTTTTTTAAAAAATTTAATTTTATATATTTTATGATAATATATCAATTTAATGATATATCCACATACTACTTAATCAATTAATCAATTAGGTACTTCCTATCTCTATGTCAAAAGTTCAAAGAGTTTGGAACAGTCTGCTTGCATTTATTCCGCCCATGTGAAGGGAATAAATATAAAATGACGATTTCAAAGAGAGAAAAAACAAACCTTATTTGCTGATGTTGATATGCTAAGGTTGGAGATAAAGATAATCGTTAATCTCACAGTTTATATTTATATTTATCATTATAAGCATAATATATTTTGAATTAAATTAAAGAGTGAATTATTTTTAAAACTACGTTTATTAATTCCATATTTTAATTAATACAAATCTCTCATATACAATGATAAAAAAAACATTAATTTAGTGAAAAATAACCTAATCCCGATCAAATTTTATCCGTAAATAAATGCAAGGAAAGGAATTTTTTAATGTTTTGATTACCAGAATGATTATCTTATTCAATCACTATTTAATCACTCCAAAAATATCACACAAATTAATTTACTCCTTATTTAAATAAGGTGAAAGGGATCTTATTTTAATAAACATGTGTTTATGGATGGAATATTAAAACAAAGAATGCAAGGGTAATGCTAGTGTAAAAAAACTTGTGATAAGTTCAAATTTTTGGCACGTAATATAAAATTTATATATCTAATAGAAATGTTTTAACCTTTTAACCCCTGCGAATTTCTTGATGCATGCTTTTGAAGAATCTTTAGTTGAGCATAAATAAGTTAATCCATTCATAAATAGTTTGAGATTGGTATATAAAAAATTTAATTCAAATTCAATTTTAACTAAATTAAATTTAAACGAGTTGATTTCGATTATTACATGAGTCAAACTTGAGGATGTAAATGAACTAAAGTATTAAACTATTTATGAGTAGTTTGATACCGACTCATAAAAACTTTAATTCGAATTTAATTTTAAATAAGTCAAATTTAATTAATACACAAGTAAAATTTGATCTTCATATTATTCAACTCAAATTGTTCGAAATTCTAAATAAATCTAATAATAAAAAAATATATTTATATTTTATACTATCTATAAATAATATAATATATAAAAAAATTTAATCATACTAATAATTGGTGAATTTACATGAAAAAATAAAAGATTTTGGTTGAAGTAATTAATTTTTTAGTATATATTAATATTTGCTAAATATAATTATCGATATTATCTTGTGATTGTATTGATGTTTTCAATAAATTTTATAGTTAAGAAAAATTTATATTAATAAGTAAAATAAGATTAAAAAATATGGTGTCTTATTTATTTATGAAAAATAAGTTTTCATCTACTCAAATTTAAGTAAAATAATATACTATTTGAATAAAATTGCATTAATTTAATTTAAAATTCAAATAGTTTAAGTTTAATAAGAAGTTGAGCCCTAACAATATATTACTTGAATAAGTAAGTATAAACTCATTTAAATTCGTGTTCAAATCAGGCTCAGGCTTGAATTCAAATTGTTCAAGTTTGATTATGTTTGAATTTAGTTCAAACTCGTTTATTTTTAGTAAGTTTAAGTACATATAAATGTTTGATTCAGCTTGAATTGTTTGCATCTTTAATCAAGCTCGTTGGTAAGATGATTCCTGAATTATATAAAATTATAATTTTGCTCTTAAATAATAATATATATGTATAATTTTATTTATCAATATAGATTTATATAGATAATTTTATTATTAAATAATAAAATTGAGAAATGAAATTGTTTATGCAAATTATTTTCAAAGGTAAAATTTTAATTTTATATAATTTAAAAATTATTTTTCTAGCACTTTATTAGAAATAAAATTCATAATTTTTCCATTAGCAAAGTCTTGACTAAAAATATATGAGTGCTATTATGTGTTTTTCTACGTATAGTGGCTGTGGTTTTCAATTGAGTAAAAACAAATATACAAAAGTTGATTAGTAGACGGGCAAAAATGCATATGGGATTTTATGGATGGCGATATGTGGATAATGAAGCTCGTCAGAGTTGGCAACCATAATTAAGTTGCATTATTAGTTCTTTAATCATAACAACTACGAAATTGAGGTCTAATATTGAGACAAATTATGAAAATCTACTGTATTGAAAGCATCACAACATGGTGGATACCCACGCAAACGCACGCGCACGCGTGCACGTGGTTTGGAGATGACTGACTTCATATATAGAGTTAATAATATTCATTTTTATATTTGAATAAAAATTATTATTAATTTAATAATAATAAAAATATTATAATCAATTTATTACCTTCATTATTCACTTTCATTAATAAGTATATTTATTATTAATTTTAATCTCTATCTCTTTATTTTGATGGAAAAATTATAAAATTATATTATTAGTTTAATACTCCTTCTACTTCTGTTTATCTATCGTATTTTTTTTAAAAATTTATTTCTTTTTATTTGTTATTTTAAAATTTTAATAAAATATTAAATATTTTTTTTCAAATCTATCTTTCTCTTTTATTAATAAATATTTTATTATTTTATACTATTAGTTAACTTGTATTTATTTCTTTATATTTTTTTCTCTATTTTCAACTATCTTGAATTTTTTGTATAAAAGGTAATCTTGTAAAACTCATTAAAAATAGACAAATTTAACTACTTTCTTAATATGTGTAAAATCGGTTAATGGCGACAGATAAATAGAAATAAAGGGAGTAATAATAAAATAAAAAAAATTATTAATCTTTACATTCATGAAGGTTATTAACTTCTACTTTTTGATTTTATTATTTTAATAATGATATAATAAATAATATTATAATTAATTTGTCACAATTACAATAACTTTTATTAAGGAGTGCATTTATTGTGAAGACAAAAATAAATGAGCAAAGTTAACTTAAATTTTTTAAATTATTAGAAACTTTTACTTTTTAATTTAAAAAAATTGTTATTAATTTAATAATAATATAATAAATAGTATTATAGCTAATTTATCACTATCATAATAATTTTTATTAATGAATACATTTATTGTGAAGATAATGAGTCAAGCTAATTTAAATGTTTTGGATCAATTTTTTTATTAAAATTATATAAATACTTTTTAATATTTTATTATAATTAAATTAGTGATATGATTTTTTCAAGGAAATGAAAAAGTAGAAGTGATTAACCTTTATGCATAAGTATATGTATATAAATCAGCAATATTTTTTATTATTTTATTATTATTAAATTAATAATATAATTTTGTATTTAAATAAAATAATAGAAAATTATTAACCTTTATATGTTAATATGGAGGCTTGCAATATACAATATATTTATATTTCACCGTGCTTTTGGCTACTCCGTGAATCGACACACTCTATTAAATTTTGTTTTTTTAGTGATTGGTTCAAAATTTTACTAATGACAGTACCGAACAAACATGATGCAGTTTACTTAATTACTCACGTAACAGAAAGGTCAATTGCCTCGATTTTTTCTATAATTTTAATTATTTAAAAAATCATATTTTAAAATATGTAATTTTTTAAAAAATTAATAATTATTCTAAAATTAAAAATATATATTAAAATAAGAGTAGTTAAAAAATTAATCATGTAATAGTAGAAATAATAAGAGCCGGTGGTTCAAGTGAATAAAAGCTGTATTTTCTTTAAGTAAAGTTTATGCATAAGTGAATAGGAGTTGAATTTTTTTAAGTAAAGTTTGGGGTTTGAATCTTATAAATACAAAAAAAATTATTATTAGAAGAGTTTTATTCTTATATTGAGTCCTCTTAACTTGAATGTAGATTAGTCGGAAGTTCAACGGAAGCTATAGTTATTATAAAAAAAAACTAAAACTACTGCCTGATAAATTCCGATATATCTGGATCTACTTGAATTGCAAAATAGAGAAATAGATTGGAATCGGGGTTTTAGAGATTAATTCAACAGTCTCGATAGTAATCCCGTAGAAAAAGATAGAATAAAAATGAAAATAAAAGCGAAGATCCGTTTCTACAGATGTGTTTATAGGAAAGTGGTGCTCGGACCGACATGGCAATGAGTGATTCAATTATCGGGTGTGACGGAAGCCACTTGGACTTACACTAACAAATGAATTATGAATGGTCAAAGTGGACTGGGTTTAAGATGAATTGAGTCGATTATCGGTCGAATTCGACTGTTCGGAGATTTTGAATTTGTTTGTTTGTTATTTTTAAAAATAATAATTCTGATTCTGTAATTAAAAAATAGAAATAATTTTAATTATTTTTTGAATTTATTTTCTATCAATTTTATAATTAAATAAAAGATTTTTTATTTGTGATGTCAACCATCCTTTTGTTATTTTTTTAATATAAAAATAATTTTTAAAAATATAAAAATGAAAATATATTCAAATATACTCTATGTCATTATCTTTCTCACTCGTCAATGAAATAATTTATGATTAATTATTAAAAAAAAATTAGATATAGAACGATACATACAAGCATAATTCAATTATAGGGCCTCGAGATGGCTACAAATATCATTTTAGACCCAGACTTGATCCTAATGATAGAAAATGACAAGACATGTGAAGCGGCAATGAAAGGCTTATAGCCTTGTCGTAAACGGTGGTGGTGTTTATGTGTAATGTGACAATAATACATATTCTTGCAAATCCACCTGCTACGAAAACGCAAGCAAGAATGCGATGGGATTGGGGTCGTTGTTGAGTAAGAATTGGGGTCACAAGAGAAGTGAGCTCTAGCTGTGCTCTTGCATATCAAGTCATGTTTGTTTGGCCGCTAATAGCTTATTTGTAATCAAAGTTGGCTTTTGCATCATAAATGTTACTTGACATTTGGACCAGCTTGAGCTGCCTGATTTAATTGGAAAGCAAAAGTATTCCATGGGAATTATTTCTTCCATCATTTATTATTTGTTATATTTAATTATATTTACAAAAATTAAAAATTATTTAATATGTTTATTTTTATCAAACGTTATGAAATTATCCTTTAATTTAAGATTGAAACTTATTTTGTTTTTTATTTTATGCACAAAATTTTAAATGATTAAAAATAAATAGAAAAATATAATAAAATAAATTTATTGAGATATTTTAATACAAATATATAGAATAATAAAATATTTATCAATAAAATTAAGGATAAAATTAAAAAAAAAAACTTAATGCTACGTTAGATTCTTAAAATGACAAATAAGAAGAGAATTTTTTTTTTAAATACCATAAATAATAAGGAGTGAAAAAATGTAAATTAGTCAATTATAGCATTTTGTTGTCTTTAAGGAATTCATTTTTTTTCCCTTCACGTCCTTCTCAGATTAACAATGATGCAGTGCCTTGGCTTAGTATTTCAAGAGCTATGAGAAATTCACCAATATTCAGATTGTTGTTAGAGCCACCCAACGAACGTTGAATAATTATTAATTTTATTAGTCATTTAGTTAGTTCTCTGAGAAAATTCAACTTGAAACTTTTTTAGATATTAAAAATCGCACAAGTTACCAATTATCCTGGGTTTGTTGGGTAGAGGACCAGGATTGGCTGAATAGAGCCTATTACCGCAAGGTTTTACAACACCTCTTCTTCCAGATTTTGAAATACTTGGAAGAGATCGTGCGTAATCATTCTATAGTTCAAGGTTCCTTTGCCTCTTCCTCGTATTAATAATTTGATGCTTGCTGATATTTTTAGGGTTTTTATGAAGACACTATTGCTTTGGATTTTTTTTTATTTTCCTTTTTTGGTCCCTCCAATGAGCTCGAGAAAACGTTAATCGGAAAAAGAGGAAGCAAACCGGGCGTTGTTTGTTTCAAACAAGCAAGCAAGTTTATACATACTCTGTTGGTGACTATGCAAGTTCGTACCTGATGACCAATATTTGGACAGCAGATATGGCCCAGCTTAGCCCAACCTAAGATGGACTATGATGGGGCTTGGGCAATTAGTAAGCCCTGCCCATATATAGACTTCCCCCCAAAATGATAATTCCAGACCAAAAAAACCTATGACCAAAAAACTTACGTCACGCATTTGAAATTTTTATATTAAGTTTTGCAATTTTATGGATTATTTGAATGATTTTTTTTATAGGTCTCTAACTCTTTTCCCGTTCTTTGCGTAAAGGTTACTGGTTCTACTTTCTCTCTCTAATTTTTAGTTATTCTCATTTTGTGAACCATTTTTTACCACTTGTAGAGCGAAGTTTGAGTCTTTGCACCATTTTTTACTTTTTTTTATTTAAATTTCTCGTAGTGATTTTATTCCCTCCTAAAATAGAGTTGTGACTTTATTCTGTTGTAAAGATGCTTTATATCCCATCCATTCCTTCTCAAATTTCTTTTATGAAAATTTCTACGAGTGTGAATCTCCTTTTTTTAAATTGATTATTCATGTCTCATTTGTAAAATTTTAAGTTGATCGACATAATGAAAATTAGATTTATTCACCTAAATAGATCTTTTATATATATATATATATATATATATATATATATATATATATATATATATATATATATATATATATATATATATATTATGCTTAGTGGATATATTTTAGACTCTAGATATAATATTATAGTCTTTTTTTTAAGAATATAGCTTCTATTTATATTGTATATTTTTATATGCAGGCTGCTAATGCAATAGACATTTTGCACTTGTCTATTTATTTATTTATTTATTTGGAAAGTAGAACATTTTATTCATATGTAAAAAGGATCCTGAAAGTATTCACATGATTATCTTTTTTTATATATCTCTTCATTCACTTAACCATCTCATATAGGAATGGCAAATTTTCAAATCTCAAATTTTATCTTGCAAGGTACGGATTTAATATAAAATTTTATTTATTAGATAAGGTACGAGACAAGTTTTTAACTCAGGATAATTACACGAGGTAAGGTAATATTACCTTACGGTACTCCACCTTATCCCAAAATAATAAATTAAATTTTTTATTAATTAATTTTTTAATTAATATTATTACATAATGTTAAATATTAAATATTAATTATATATATATATATTTAAAATTTATAAATTATAAATTTTTTCAAAATTTTTCATATTATCCATTAACTTTCAGTGCCTCATGAATTATGAGAACCGAATACCAATTCACTTTACAATACAATCGGAGATGAAACTAAAATGGAATAGATCCCCACAATTATGGAGTGGCATAATATATCGCTGATCTGTTATTATTTCGTCCCGTTGTCATCTCTAATCTCATGAGCAGTATCATTGCACTCTTTAGAATATCATAAAAGTTTAATATTATTTGTAATCTCCAGTAGTATCCTAAGTGCCCCGTATACTCACTCTCCATGAACACACAATAAACCCCAAGATATTCTCAACAGCATTCTTTCAGTAATTCTCAATTGAAACCATTTTATTTGGAAAATTATGAAAGGCAATATTAGCTTTTTGGATCCCAAGATTTCAGCAGCTAAGGCTGATACATACTGTCATAGTCATCGTACCACATGCGCCTCACCTCATCGGGATCTTTACACGCTAATTCTGCCGTAGAGGAATAACCTTTTAGGCCACGTAGTATCATCATTTAGACTTTTAGTATAAGAGTAGATAATTAACAAGATTTTTATACTAGATTTGAATGAAAAAAAAATGAAATTAGGACTTCTTAATTTTCTTACAATATTTTTTGAAAGAAAATAATAGTATATAAGCATGTATTAAGAGATTTAATTTTTTTTATATTTGATAACATATGATAATTTGATGGATTAAACTATCAATATTACTATATATGAAAAGAAAACCTAACTTCATATTAATAAATCAATTAAATTTATCTATTTTAACCTTAATAACAATCGCTACACTGATTTAATTTTTATAAATTTTATCACATTCTTATTAAAAAATATATTTAAGAGATAGATTAAAATTTAATAAGTCACTTAAAAATAATTTAAATTAATAAATTGAACTATATATCAATCTAATTTTAATAAGAATAAAAAATTCAATTAATACTAATTCAAAATAAATAAAATTCTTACATTGAGCGCCTAAAGAAGTGGGGTTTCCACTTGAGTGGGCTTACCAGTAGGCCCGAATGACCTATACTAGTAACTGAACCCACGGATCTAACTTGGCCATCTTTTTCCCATGGGGGGCGCTCGACGTCAATGAATCACTGCGCTCCTCGCCTCCCACCAAGGTCTGGTTAACGCCCCTCCAAAGAGCATCGTTCTGCGTGACCAAGCACCGGCACTTCCATGAATTCTGATACAGTGTTTGTTGGGACATTTTGCCTTTATTGATCTTGATTGAAGATGCCTTTATCGACCAAATAAATTTTTATTTAATATTTGTATAAATGGATAAGTTTGTATATATCTTATGTATAAATTACGGTTGCAATTGCATTGACAACATTTTCAACATGAAAAGTTAAAAATTTACTTATAAAAATTATAAAATTTTAAAATACAATAATTTGAGTCTGCATGTTCCGAAGAATGACCTAACACTCATTTTAGTATTTATTATAATTATAATATTGGACAAACTAAATTCCCTTTTGGGATTTAATTTAATTACACCCCACATTTCTTATTTTTTAATATTATACATTAACTTTCTCTAAAAATAACAAATAAATACAATGTTAATTTTTTTTTAACTCCCTATTCCGCCATTCTGCATAATATTTGAAAAAATCATGTAAAACAAGAAAGAAAACAAATGACAAGAAAGATTATCAAAAACAAATGACAAGAAATTAATGAAATGAGAAAATAATCCACATGTTTTAGTCACAATATTCTTTTTCTTCTTCATATGTATCTTTAATTTTTTTTAAGTAAAAAAGAAAGTAGAAAAACTAACATTAATTATTCTTCTTATGCATTACCATAAAAATATTTTTTCATTACAAAATATTTGATTTTAATTATAATTATTACTCCAAGGACGAACTCGCCACCAAAATCTTGTTAAAATACTAGTACTCTTTTATTTACTATAAATTATTTTTTTTACACCGAATGTGCAATTTTTAAAATGAAATTTTAACATGACATCACTAAAACGACTACTTTAATAATTTGTCTGCATCCTTAACTGCACCAACACTCGCTCTCATTTCTTCAAACTTGAAAATCCATTCTTATTTTTAAAATAAAAAGGTAAATTTGTATATAAATTATTAAAGATAATGTATGGTTCTTGAAAATCCATTCCAACGAATGGTTCTTTATTGTTATTGTTACGTCACCATACAACTATACAAATTTATAAATATTAGGTATATGAGATAATTTCAAATAAAATTAAATCTTTAAATTAATAAAAATTTGGAGTTAATCACAAGTAAAAATAGAATTTAAGAACCTAAGTAAAAGAAAAAAATGTATACAAATAAAATTGTAAATTGAAATACAATATAAAAATTAAAGGTTTAATTTAACCAAATTTTTTCGAGTAATTCCCATGTAATTCGCATAAATGAAGATTGTTGGACCATTATTGACTCTTTCCAACAGAAATGCCAAAGTAAAAAATTTTAATCACATAGCAATTGTGCATAATAAATTTTTAATACTTATCAGTATATAATAAATTCTTTTTTTTTATTGAAAAATTTTTGGATCAATCTTGTTCTTTATCTTTTTGGTAATAACGTGGAATCTTATTTTCTTATTTTTTTTATAGCTACTATATATGTCATAGATGTATCAAATTAGATATAAGTTGGCCTCTATATGCTTTCAAAATTTCATCTCCTTCCATATGATGAAGCAAATAAAACATAGAAGCTGCTTATAAATAATAAAGCCGCCAACAGAGAAATAGAAATGTATGTATTCTTATAGTAAAAAAAAAAAAAAATAGATGATTATACAATAAAATTGGTAAGCGTTAAAAAATATATGAATTTGGTCACGTGGAGCCTAACCTCATATGGCACGTGGGATACACATAAGTTTATTATACACATACACGTACCATTCATATTTTTTTTACCAAAACAAAAAATAGAAAAAAAAATCTTAATTTCCTTCTTTCCCTTAAAAATGCCAAACGCAACCTAAAATCGGCCGACCGAGAAGATTCAAAAATGATTCAATCAATGTTGTATACAGGTAGCTGTAGCGTAGCGTAACCCTCCGCGAACTGATCCAACGATTCAAAACCCACTAAACCTACCATCCTCTCATCCGCACCGTCATTTCCACACCCTTTGTATATATACTCCCTTTGTCCTTTACTCAATCTACTGTTTTGTTGATAATTCTTATGTAACTCTGTCAGGTTCTTTTCAAGTTTTAACATTTCTCTCTCCCTCTATGGATATATCACCAGCCGTTGTAATCGAATCAACCTCGATAATGGTAACATATATAAGCAAATGTCGAGCTTCGTGCTTTGTTTAATGTCCATTGCTTTTGTCCTTTTGAATTATTGGGTTCCTGGGTTTGTGATTCTTGCAGGAATCATCGATGTTTGTGCCGCCATGGCTTGAAAGTCTGCTATTGACCGCATTCTTCTCGACATGCGAAGAACATATCAGCGCACCCAGAAATGAATGCAATTTGTATTGCCTGGATTGCAGGGACCCTGCATTCTGCTTCAATTGCAAGTCAGCTTGGCACGAGGATCATCGAGTTATTCAGGTGGATATCATTTTCGATAATTTCATTAATCTTCGTCTTTTTGTTTTTGTGGTAATCAATGAGAGTGTTTTTGTTGCAATGGCAGATTAGGAGATCCTCGTATCATGATGTTGTTAGGGTTGCTGAGATTCAGGATGCTCTGAACATCGGCGGGGTTCAGACATACGTGATTAACGGTGCTAGAGTTGTTTTTCTGAATGAGAGGCCACAGCCTAGGAACAATGCTCCGAGCTCTAAGACTAATTCTCAGTTGTGTGAGATATGTGGACGAAGTCTCTTGGATCCTCTTCGCTTCTGTTCTTTGGGATGCAAGGTTGGTTTCTCTTTCCCCATTGTTTTCTTTTCTTCTTTTGGAGAATATTGACATCATAACAAACCTTCGGGTTGGTGCATTTTGTTTGGGGATAACTTTATAATGTGTATGATGATAAACACCTATCAATTAGAGACTTAATTCTTGCAAGCAGTAAAAGTTGTCTTTTTTTAGTTTAAAATGTAAAGAATATTTTTAAAATTTTTTCTATAATATATAATAAAATTTTAATTTATTTGGAGAGATAAGTTAATTGAGAGCAAATTCGCCAATATATTAATTCATCATTGAATAAATTAAAAAGTGTCAGCTTTTTTCATTCATAACATTGAAACGAGTTATGAATATTAAAATTCTTATCTTCTTGTATAATTATCCCCAATTATATGTCTAATTTAAGCCATGGAACCACACATATATACAAATCATGTACTATATAATGTAGGTGTGTGCTGTTTTTTTTTTTTTTTATTTTGCGAACAAATTTATAAAATATTTCAGTGGTGCGATTGGTGCAGATTATTTTACTTAAAAATAATGGGTTTTTTTTTTTTTGAATAATTTAGCTTGCAGGGTTAAAGAAGAATAGTAGGGGTGCGAGCTTTGTCTTAGGCGCAAAGAATGACGAAGAAATGGAGAGAATAAGAGAAGGAATAGCAAGAAGATTGTTATCAAAAGAAGAAGAATTGCGTGAAGGAAAAATCCGCAAACAAGTGTACCAAAGCAAGCATTGTCCACCGCAAGCTTGCTCTAATTCAAGAAGAAGGAAGGGCATTCCTCGCAGGGCACCCTTAGAATAGGACCCTAAAAAAATATTGAGATTTTGATCATCTTGGCCCATTTCATGCCAAAGCTGGCTTTGCAGTCTTTAGCATTATCCAGCTCATTCCTCACTAACCCCATGTTGGTTTGAATTAATGAGGAGGTTTTGAATAGGTTGCTTTAGAAGATGGACTTGCTTTTGTTGCAATTATGCTTTGCTTTACATTTGTGTTACATTAAATTAAATAATATGAAACATTGTGGGCGTACATGTCATGTCCCCTATGCACATGAATGGTTTTATGAAAGGAAACAAATGCCTATCTTTTTCCTATCGTGTTCTTGTTTGAGTGATTCTGTGTTAAAGTTTTAAAAACGTGCGAGAACATGTAATGGTAGTTTGGTTATCCAATTTTGGATTTATCATGAAATATTGCCAGGTGAGTTTTTTGGATGTATCCACATGCTTAGTCTTGCTTTGCTTTCGTATGTATCAAAGTATTATGTTTTTTAACCATAGTCTAACATACAATGACGGAGTCAAAAATTTTAATTTAGAAGACAAGTATTAAAACTTTTGTGAAATATATATAATTTTAAATTTCAAAAATATTAATATAAATTATATATATATATATATTAAAAATTTTGGAAATTCAAACTCTGTTCCTTACTCTATGGGTGCTTGCATTCTCCTTTTCATACATGCTGTGTTGTTTTTTCTTTATTTACATAGTAATTAATTTTTTTAATCATTGACATTATAATCAAATAGCGTTATAGTAAACTTATGTGCATTGAGGTGCGGAACTAGAAAGATGAGAGGAGGGGTCATGGTCCGTCAAATCTCCATCAAATTTTATATATTATATTACAAATTTTATAAATTTTATAAATTTTTTAATTAATTTTAAAAAGTTATATATTAGTTTCTCAAAAAATGTAACATTATTTTTTAAATATTGTGTATTTTCTTATTGCCATTCTTAACTTCATATGTATATGAAGTTTTAGTAGTAAATATTTATTTTATTTTATTTTAGTGAAATATTGCTGTTATGATCGAGATTAAATCGTAACTAATGTAAATCCTGATACCCATTTTTCACAAGCTTTACATTATTCGCTTTAAACCCATCCAATGGAAGTATCCTTATTTTGAGGAGACTTAAATTATATTTTTAAATTTTGTGAAAAAACGGATAGAATCTCTCTTATTTTTAAATACTTCCCTAGGGTTACACACCCTAAAATACAAAATTTATATATATTCACAGATATGACAGATGTGATAGAATCATATACATACATAATACTACACAATTACAACATATATATAGATACATGATTCAAAACATCACAAGAATTAACAAATCTCTATTCTTAATGTTGATTTTAATCCCATCTTTCAAATCCTTTAACAACATGGTATTGGATTTCCATAGATGCAACAAGGTTTGAACACACTTATCTTAACTTGAAAACATTGGAAATAAGATAGAGTGACTTATAAGAATTTAGTGAGCATATATCAACTACTATCTTATAAGTAATCAATTTTATATATATAATAATCGCAGATTAATTATATATTAAATTAAAAAATATTAGCAAACTCATTTTTTAGATTCCTAAAATATATAAAATCAAGCCTCAAAATGGAAGTTTACCTGCACACAATTTAAACTCTATATTTCATATCTCAATTCGTATAAATCTCAACTATCTGTTGATACATAACATTGTTATCATATCACATACTATCCATTTCCGGTAGACATCATAACCATAAACAGCCATTAAGGTTTAAATAAATCATCACAATCACATCAATAGTAATATCCAATCACAATCAATTTTCAATATCACATCATATCACATATCTAGTTATACTAAACATATATATAGCTGCTTTTTGGTTTCAAGATCAATTCTTTACTTTTCTTAACTATTTATTGAGAATTTCTCATCTAACTCTCAGATCAATTTTATATCCTTTATAACTATTTGTTAAGAATTTTTCATCTGACTCTCAGAGTATAGCTCTACTACAATTCTCAATTTCCAATGTCATTGCTCTAGTATGGTTCATAATTTTCAATGTCATCCATGGTAGAATTCGTAGTTAATATACACATGAGAGCTTTACTCTCACATCACAATTGTTTATAAAACTTTAATATGAAGTTACCAATTCATCATTGGACAATACCAAGCACATAGCAGTATATGCATGAATATACAATAATGTCATCATGTGCTCTTATATGACCATAACATACAAATACCTTTTAAACTCAATTATAATCCATCATTAATCAGAAACATCATTATCATGTTTTTGTTGTGCATTCTGATCAACTGACATTTGCTTAACAATTAATTACTCTTATACCATGAAACTGAGTTTATATATAAATATATAGACATGAATATGAAATATGTGTTATCAATAAGAAGAATATAATTTACAACAGTTAAACTATCTTTTATCAAAATATAAAGCTGTTGTAAGATATATACTCACCTAATAATGTTGATTCATCCTTAGAGACTTTGAAGTTTATCTACGCACGACTTGAACTCTATAATTCATATCTCAATTCGTATAAATCTCAACTATTCGTTAATACATAATATTGTTATCATATCACATACTATCCATTTCCGGTAGACATCATAACCATAAACAGCCATTAAGGTTTAAATAAATCATCGCAATCACATAAATAGTAATATCCAATCACAATCAATTTTCAATATCACATCATATCACATATCCAGTTATACTAAACATATATATAGTTGCTTTTTGGTTTCAAGATCAATTCTTTACTTTTCTTAATTATTCATCAATAATTTTTTATCTAAGTTTCAGATCAATCTTATATCCTTCATAACTAATTGTCAAGAATTTTCCATTTGGTTCTCAGAGTATAGCTCCATTACAATTCTTAATTTCCAATGTCATTACTCCAGTATAATTCATAATTTTCAATGCCATCCATGGCAAAATTCGTAGTTAATATACATATGAGAGCTCTACTCTCACATTACAATTGTTTATAAAACTTCAATATGAAGTCACCAATTCATCATTGGACAATATTAAGCACATAATAGTATATGCATGAATTTACAATAATGTCATCATGTGCTCTTATACAGCCATAACATACAAATACCTTTTAAACTCAATCACAATCTATCATTAATCAGAAACATCACTATTATGTTTTCGTTGTGCATTCTGATTAACTAACATTCACTTAACAATTAATTACTCTTATACCATGAAATCGAGTTTATATATAAATATATAGACATGAATATGAAATATGTGTTATCAATAAGGAGAATATAATTTACAATAGTTAAATTATCTTTTATTAAAATATAAAGCTGTTGTAAAGTATATACTCACCTGATAACGTTGATTCATCCTTAGGGACTCCAAAGCATTCATTTTCATATTTTTATATCTTCCTCTTATTTTCACCATTTACAAAGATAAATTATAATTATATAAATATTATTTATCTTCTTTTCACATATTACAAACCTATATTCAAATCTAGTCATTAAATTATCCTAGATTCTTATTTTCTTTATTTTCAAACTTATTATTGAAATGTCAAAAATTCTCATATACAACATCTTTTCCAAATCAAAGTATAAAATAATTAAAATACTAGATTTTAACCATAAAAATTGTATTTTTCTTATGTATCATCACATACCCTAAAATACTTGTAAGAATGGATTTTTCTAAAATATACAACTACTACTGAAAATATTATCATATAAAGTAATTCTACTCATATTAATTAGATATTTTATGGCATAAAAAATGTATTTCTTTCAGCTATCGTCACCTATCACAAATAAATTTAATAGTGGCTTTCATGAATCATATATGAATCCTTCAGAATAATAAATTAAAATGCTTTATATGTGTTTTACTCATTATATTTTAGTACTTTACACCATAAAAGATTATATTTTTCGTATATATCATCTTATGAATCACATACACAATGCATTTTTTTCTGAGTTAACTTCAACACCAATTATCAGTAAAGTTGATGATATAAAAATGATCATAATCATACTAATTTAACACTTTATATCATAAAATTCTTTTTTTTAGAGATATCACCAAATTTCTTAGAATATACAAAAAATGAATTTCTTAGCCTAACTATTAATCCATTATTAAATTTAAATTTTATGATATAATCATGCTCACCATCATTTGAAGTACTTAGCTTAAGCTCACTAGTGGTGGAAGCTTGTTGGAATGTTTGCAAGAGAAAAGGCCGAATAGCCCTTGCTGCTAACATCCAAAGCCAATTGCTGATCATGGATTCTACGCGTCACTAAGTTATGGCTTAAACAGACACACGGTGGTGGAAATAGTTAGAGAATGATGCTCTTTGTGTCGTGGACGGGGGAGCAACTTCCCTTGTGCATAGTAGCTCTTGTTTGTTGCAAATGTTCGCTAGCTTTCGGGAGACCACCTGTTATAGTCACTACAACTAGCAATAAAGTGGCGGCTGATGTGACGAGGACAGCGCGCAACTTTAATGGAAATTGAAAGGAAAGAAGAAGAGAGAAAGAAAAAGAAAAGAAAAGGCGGTGGAGTTGAGAGAGGGAATTAGGTGGTGAGAGGGGGAAGAGAGAGAAAAGAATTCAAATGTATCCAAAAGAAGGGATTAGTTTTTTCATGGGGTTAATATAGAAAGCATCTCTAGAAGAAGAAATTAATTTTTTTTAAAAAAAGAATGCATCAACTTATAAAGATGAGGGAGGAAAATATTAAAAATATAAGTTGTGGGTAACAATTCCATGCATCTTGCATCCATAAACTTAATTTTCTTTATAAAATGTAGTCATTCATCTATTTCAAAATTTATTTTTATGAAAGTTATTTAAAACTTCAACTTAATTATTTTTAATCTTTCCCTTATATATAAATATTTGTAATAGCATGATAAATTTAAAAATTTTAAAATAATTATTCAAAATTTTCATAACTTCCAAAAATAATTTATCAAATACAAATAATTAATTTCATAAATTCTCATATTTACAATTATTAAAACTATTTCCAACTTACAAGAAAATTCTTATAGAAAGTATTTAAACAAACCTTGAATCAATAATAGCCATTTAAAAATAAATCTATTTCAAACTTCAACAATTCTCAAAAATAATTTATTAAATACAACAATTTATTTTATAAATCCTTACACCTATAATCACTAAAATATTTTCAGCTTATTGAAAAATCTTTATAAAAATTATTTTAAACTAATCTTAAATTAATAATGACCATATATAAAAATAAATAAATAAATTTTAAATATTATTATAGGTATCATTTTCAATTACAAAAATGAATTTAAAATTAAATATTAATCAAATAAATAATTATTCACAAGTATTGAAATTTATAAAACTTTAATTTTTTTTACTTGGGTCATTACAATTGCTATAAGTTATATTATCTTTAAGTAAAAAATACAAAAAATTAATTACAAAATCTTTTTCATAATATTCATATGTATGTAAAATTGCCCCCAAGAAAAATTTCTTAATTCCACTCCTGTGTGCAATGCATTTTTTTTTTTTAGAATAAAGCAAGTCGTTTGGAGCTAAAATTAAATCTGTCAAAATCTCAAATCTAAAATGTGCTTGATTGTTGCATGTATACACAGTTACACAAATACATGATTATTGCATGTATACTCACATACAGAGACTGATCTCCATAATTTGACCCTTTTTTTTTTTATGAAGATTTAGCATAAATATGATCATATGAATTTATTAATTAAAATAAGTAATATAAGAATCCTGCTACTTACATTAATATTTTTAGATGAACATTACTAGGTGGAGATCAGCATATATAACTCTCTTGAATAGACGGCACACTCATACTATTGATCATTTAGCCGCCATATTAATAGGTGCACCGTAGCACATACTTATTTTATTTTATAAATTCTTATTTATTTGCGTATATGTTATAATTTAAATTAAACTAATCTCATATGTTGATTACTTTAGTCTGCAAAAAATTTGTCATACATTTAAGTGCAACTACTTAGCTAGTACTTTTTTAAATTGATATATAGTGTAGTTTGGTACACTACATCATCGAAACAACTAAAAGTTGTATTCTTCTTAATTAATTTAAATAATAGAAAGTCATGTGACTAATACGAAACCGAATAACCGTATAGACAGTGGGCAAAATACTTGACTATATAGTGTGGAGGATGTGAGTCTTCACAATTTCCTATTTTATTATTATTTTTCGAGGATAAAGACACAATTTTCCGTTTATAAATCTTTACCTTTTTATTGAAATAAAACTATTATATATACCCAAAATAAAATTTAAAATAAAATTTAAAATTTTTATATTTATTGGAATGAACTTTATAAATTTATCCTATTATATTGTATTTAATAAACAACTCTTAATAATTTCAGATCTCTGTTAAAAATCATCATTTTAATATAAAAATAAATTATGTGCCGATCTTCTTCCTAAATTTTACTCTTAATTTTATTAAGAAATTTGTAGGAATTCTTGTTCTGGTGTGCCCTGTGTGTTGAGCACGTAAGCTAAGCTAATATGGCTAATGAAAGTCCTGCAATTATTTGCTCCAACTCAGGCTTCTATATTATTAATTTGACGGCAGCTAGTGGATTAGACTCCACCTGGTGTCTAATTAAGCAATTAGGGATAAGGATGAATTTTCAATAGTTAGAAGAGTCACGTGGAAATCAAAGTGGATATTAAATGAGGTTTGATTTACAAAATCTTATATTTTTAAAAAAGTATATATTTATGAAAATATGATTCGTAATTTCTAAGAATATAAAATTTTTATATTTAGTTCAATATATATATTTTTAAATTTTTTTCACATTTCAAACATATTATATTTTTATGTTTGGTTTACATTTTATATTCCTAGAAATCTTATTATTTTTTCAAAAAATATCTTAATCAATTTTTTGTTATAAATTGTAATAAATTATAAATTTAATTAAAAATATATGAATAAAGACTTTGAAGACTTAATAAATTAATAATTTAAATTCTATTTGATTAAAATATAATAAAAAATTTAATATATAAAATATTAAAATTTTTAAGAATTTGAATTTGAATTTTCTTATAATTAATTATATAAAATAAATAAATAATTTCTCCATTGTTGACAAGCTTTTTTTTAAAAGAAAATAAGAGAGAAAAAAGAGAAATAATATCTTATATTTAGTTCAATATATATATTTTAATTTTTTTTTCACATTTCAAACATATTATATTCTCATATTTGGTTCACACTTTATATTCCTAGAAATCTTATTATTTTTTTAAAAAAATATCTTTATCAATTTTTAGTTATAAATTATAATAAATTATAGATTTAATTAAAAATATAAGAATAAAGACTTAATAAATTAATAATTTAAATTCTATTAGATTAAAATATAATAAATAGTTTAATATATAAAATATTAAAATTTTAAGAAATTTAAATTTGAATTTTCATATAATTAATTATATAAAATAAATAAGTAATTTCTTCATTATTGATAAGAAGCTTTCTTTTCTTTGAAAAGAAAATAAGAGAGAAAGAAGAGAAATAATATCTTATATCTAGTTTAATATATATATTTTTTTAAAAAAATTTCACATTTCAAATATATTATATTCTCATGTTTGGTTTACACTTTATATTCCTAGAAATCTTATTAATTTTTCAAAAAAAATCTTTGTCAATTTTTAGTTATAAATTGTAATAAATTATAGATTTAATTAAAAATATAAGAATAAATATTTAATAAATTAATAATTTAAATTCTATTTGATTAAAACATAATAAATAGTTTACTATATAAAATATTAAAATTTTTAAAAATTTTAATTTTAATTTTTATATAATTAATTATATAAAATAAATAAGTAATTTCTCTATTATTGATAAGAAGCTTTTTTTTTTAAAGAAAATAATAGAGAAAGAAGAGAAATAATATCTTTTAGATTTAAATTGAAAATAAAATAAAAATTTTTAAATTTAAAATCATTAAAATATAATAATCACATATTTTTATCTTTAAATATTATTTTTTAATCCTTTGTCTTCATTTAAATACAATAAGAAATTAAGTATTCATTTATTTTATTGATAAATATTTTTTATAACAAATATTACTTATACATATTTATAAAGGGATGATATATTATTTATATTAATGATTAAAAAATAATATCTAAAAGTTTAAAAATAAAAAATAAATTTGAATTTTTAATTCTTAAATAAGTTAGCAAATCAACATTTTGAATTAATCTTAATCTAATCTATTAATTATTCAAATTATATGAATTAATTTGTTTATAATCTAAATTTGTATAATCTCAACTAAAATCTATATAAAATATTTAATATTTATATTAAATTATTATTAGTTTTCAATGTTATATTTCAAATTAAATTATATAATATTTTAACTAAGTTATCATTTTAATATAAACTTTTAATTGAATTAATTATATATTATATTTTTATAAAATTATTTAAAAATTTAAATTTATTTATTTAAATTTTATTAATATTTTATATTAAAATTTAAGAATTATATGTCAAATTAAATATATATAAATTAGAATTTGATTAATATTCTATAACTGACTTTTAATATTTAGAATATTAAAAAATTATTATTTATAAAATTAAATGAATAATTTAAAATAAATATAAAAAATTAAATTTTAACACCTTATAACTTTTCTTTTTATTTTAAATTAAAAAGTTTGTTAGATTATTTAGAATAATAAGTCAGAATTATGATCTAACATAATCTTAAATGAGTTATATTGTGTTTTCTAGTAAAGTTAGGAATTCTGACTTAGAGTTGAAAGTCAATTATAATTAAATCAAATTTTAATTTTATCAATAGTAAAAAATTATTTAGAGAATTATAATTTTTTAAATAATTTTGATTTAATATTAAATATAAAAATTATGAAAATTTAAATAAAATTATACAAATTTATTTTTAAAATTTGTAACATAAATTATTCATATTTTTAAAAGTTAAAATTTAGAATGAATTTATTTATTTATTTACTTATTTAATATAATTATCTTTGTTATCATAAAAAAATAAAAAATAAAAAATATAAGTTAAAAATAAAAAATAAAAAATTTTCAAAGTAAATTAGAATTAGAATATAGAAATTATCATTTTTTACTTATTTATTATAATTATACTTATTGTCATAAAAGAATTAAAAATGAGAAATATAAGTTAAAATTAAAAAATGAAAATAAATTTTTTTTAGAATAAATAAGGGTATAGAAGAATGGGGTAAAATTATCTTTTTACTTTTGTATCAATATTCTCATGGGATGGGAATCTAAAATACCTAAAAATAAAAAAATTTCAAACTAAATTAGAATTAGTATATAGAAATTATTGTTTTTACTTTTAGTATAATTATACTTGTTATCATAAAAGAATTAAAAATGAGAAATATAAGTTAAAATTAAAAAATAAAAATAAAAAATTTTTAGAATAAATGAGGGTATAGAAAAATTGAGGTAATTATCTTTTTACTTTTGTATCAATATTCTCATGAGATGAGAATCTAAAATACCTACTTTTTCTCATGGAAATATTTGGGGGAAAAGTTAGGTTTTAAAATACTTTTGAAAATGTTACATTCTTGCATAAATTTTAAGAAATTTTAAACTAAATATGATAATGTAACATTTTTATAAAATATTTATGAGAATGTAAAAAATATTCTATGAATCAAATGCCGTATTCAAAATTGTAGTAAGTTACATATATTTTTTGGTAGATAATAAGTCACATATTTAATTATATAATTAGAGTCTTTAATGTATTAACCAACGAACTGGTAAAAAAAAAAATCAAACTCACGTCCCATAACGTTTTCAAATTTGGGAAAGTAGAGACAAGGAATCCAGATAATTGCAAATTAGTCCTTGCATGGGGCATTCATTGGCCGACTATCCGAGAGAAAAAGCTGGAATGAGCCAAAGAAAGTCCTTGAAGCATGCGGTTTCTGGAAGAAGGGAAGAAGTACAAATCAAGAAATGCTTCAAACAAATAGCCAATTTGTCTCTAGCTTCGATTACGTTTGGTGTCGGAGCATGGCAAAGCCTTCAACTAATTGAAATATTAAAAAGCCTTATAAAAGATGGAGGAGATGGGGAGCCAAAGCTAATAATTCAATCAGGATTTACCGCTGGTAATTTTCTTGAGTAAACCAGCTATTATGTACCATTTTGAGTATATTTGGAATGTACCGTTTGCATTCCCTGTTATTTCTTAAGTGAAATTTGTTTGATATCTTCGTGGAGTAAAGTATAAGTTAAACCACGTTAAATATTTATATTATATAATTTTATATTTCTTTAATTTTAAATTATGTCAATACATATTCACATTAACTTTTTTTGTTTGTGATTAAACGGGGTAAAAGCTTGGAAAATGAAAGAACTACATACAATCATTCATATATAGAATAGTGAATCCAATAGCATTACTAAGGATCAAATAGATTAATCTACCGGAGGTTTATCAAGTATAGATAACCCCAAATCATATTTCATGCTTAAAGAAGCGAGCTAATATGTACAAGAATTTCCTCTACTCGTGTGATTTATGCAGACCTGCCAATTCGTAGAGAATAACATCTTACATCGGTAGAGTCAGATGTGAAAGCTCAGGAATCTTGCTCCTTATAATCTAACGGAGACCCAGTTACCATGTTAAATTTAGACTGGGGAAAGCACCTCGACACTCTGCTACCAAAGATAAGCAAGTACCCACATTGCAGTGAAATCCACCTATATATCCAGTCATCGTTACTGCCACGAATTAGCCCCCTACACACTGTAGGACTGAGTTGCCTTTAGAAGCACCATTAAAGTTCAATTTAACCCAATCCACCGGAGGTGGGGTCTATCTAACATTAATAAAACACAGATGTCCGTAAGTATTGTTGCTGTTACCCACCGCAAACGCTTCAACAACTTCTTCAGCCAATTTATAGATTATGTAGCTTGGGTTTCCAGGTCTGCTAAATTCTGGATTAAATATACTCTCGTTGCACCATTACCCAATGGTTGAAACGGTCATGCCCCGCACAGCTATCCAGTTAAATTCCTACCTTCTACCCATTTGCATGGATAGAGTTAGTTGAAACCAATCTCGACCTGAAGATCAGAAAAACAGACTGCGGTGCTTGCTGTTTAGCAGACGTTGCCACAAAGCCTTCGCGTCTCGGCAATCTTGAGGTGCATGGAACGAGTCCTCCTCATATGCATGATAGATACCACAAAGATGTGATCCTAGGCCCCCGTCTATGTCTCTCAGAATTACTGAGTAATCCTGCATTCACACATTTCCACATAAATGACTTGAACATTTTCGGACTCGGCCATGCCCACAACCTCCTCCAGAATGGATCTTTCTGGCCACTATTCTGATTTATTTCCATAGCATAGGCGAGTTTGATATTTAAAAAAAAAAGAGAAAAAAACTTATGTTGTGATTAATTGTTTAAAAAAATTTTAAAAAAAAGTTGACCAATTTTTAAAAATTAGTTTTGGTTCAATAGTTTTGGCCGACTTATCAGCATCTTTGAATATCACTTCGATTTTGGTCTGACCATAAAATGATATTATGATCGGAGCAAATTGTTACACCCTAATTCTTGATTCAACCTAGCTATCCGGTTTTCCGAACATTGATAAAGATTATAACTAAATCATATATATTTTATTATTTAATGGTATAATTATGTTAAACTTATTCTTTGGTGAAGATTTTCATTCATAAGTATTTGTATTATAAAAACATTGATTAGGGACATTAGAGAGTTGGTTCCTTGTAACCCTATAGAGGGTTTTTCTTAAATCCCACAATAACCACTTATTTTTTTCTAATGGTTATCAAGAGTGAATATATATATATATATTATAGGGTATTTTAAGTGTATTTAGAATAAGGACTTAGAATTATCATATTATTTGTATTTTCTTTTTTTAATTTGTTTGTCTCTTTACCCATTAAGGCTATAAATCAAATCACATTAAATGATTGCCTCATTTCACTTTATACTTCTTTGATTTTAAATTGTGTTAATGCATGCTTTGACATTTTTCTAACAATGACTATTGGGTACACATCTTTCTCAAATTTTTGCATGAGTTCCAACAAAATTTTATAAGTACTCATATTAAACATCTCTCATACATTAACCTTTATTGGATTAAAAAAATTCTTTTTTATTTGATAAGTAGCCATAATTTTACTCTAGTATGAAGAGTTGATTTAAATAGAAAAATAATTCACCAATTTTTTTTCGTGAACCAAGAAATGCATTAAAAAACTAAATAGAAGAAGTCAATTTAGGCAGAGTAACCCCTATGGTATCAAAGTTTAAGTACAAGTTAGCTCCTCCAGAGGGTCTATTTAAAATACATATAGAATTATCTAAAAAATACATAGATTTTTATGCAAGGAAGTTTACTACATCATTAACTTCCCTATAAATATGTTCCAACTCCCTAATCCCAATGATGGTCATAAGCCTCTTACAATCCTCCACTAAATTTTCTATAAACAAAGGGCAAGAAGAGTTAGTAGCATTTATAATATATCACTACCATACCATCTAAATTAACATGGAAAGGCAGTTTTTATTAACAGTTAATTGTATCTCACCTTTCAATTCATATAATTTAGGAACAAAATTTAAAGTTACTTCTGACCTTTTTTGATAGCTAGCAACCTAATTTCCTTTATAATCTTTGATAATCACCCCACTATCAGCCCTTCCAAGGTTGTCCTATGCAACACTATCCATGTTTAAAAAAGAATAAGGCTTAGAAAGGGGGGATTAGGTAATCTTATTTGTTTATTTCAAAGCAGTATTTTTTATGACACTCATAACATCCTAAAAATCTATAACTTTGACAAAAATAGTACTTTTCAAGTTTGTCAAATTCTTTCTTTTTTTCTTAACATTAAACAAGACATGATTTCTATTATTCCAAAGAACTGGTATAACTAATGAAAAAATATGGCCCCAAGGAACATTCAAGCAAGGATATAAGTCCTTTGAAGTGATATTCGATTTAATCTAGTAAAAAAAGCCAATGTCAAAAGAAGAAGCACAATTAGTAGGAAGTTTAATTTTTTCCCAAAAAAAAAAGTAATAGAACATTTTCAAAGGATATGGGAGATTTAATCCATCCGAACATGACATAACATAAAAAAGGGGGACATTCGCCCTTCTACTTATAAGAATTTCTTTAGTAAGATTTTGCTTTAGAAAGCATAACTAAATAAAAATAAGGATTTTAAGTAGAGTTGGCCACTTCCAAACCCATCTAAGATTAACACAAGAAGTTCTGTCTTTAGAACATAAATACATGCAGAGACATTTTAAGGATGTAAAGCCCAAATTTAGAGAACATTTATCTAACTTTATCCTTCTTATGACTCATGCTAAAAATTACTAATTTATATCCTCAGGAAAGATTAAAGTTAAATCATTAAGAGTTAAAAAGTTATAATGCAAAAGACTATTAGCCTTTCTATTTTATTTACTTGGTTGTAAAAGACTAACAATTTTAACTTTAAATGGATCTAAACCTGTTTAATTATTAAGCTAAAATGATATCTTTCTCCTATTCCTAACTGACCACCTAATTCCTCCCTAGATAATATTTGTTATGAACTTTAAAGCTTTCCAGTTATGAGACGAAACCATAACAAGCCTACTATTTCCATTTAAATATTTCCCTTCAACCCTTTAGACTTATAACTCATTTTTTCAAGAATGAGATCCCAAGCGAGATTATAAAGTAAAGCTTCATTAGTCATAAGAAAACTCTCTAGTACCTAAACCACCTCATTTCATAGGAAGAGTAACAATATTCCAACCCAAAGTCATCTTTCTGACTTCTTAGGAACTTCTCTAAAAGAAGTTTCAAGATATATTGTCTAAACTATTTGACACTTTTTTGAAGATTTTGGAAAAGGACATAAGTAATGAGTGTAATTCTACTAGTTAAGAACAAAAATTTGGAATTCTAACTTTGAATCTTATCTCTCACCTTATCTACAAGGAATTGAAAATCAGAAGCTTTGTAGTTACTTTTAAGCTTGTACCATTGGTGTTTTCCTAAGCCACTATGATAATTTATTTGAAGGATATTTAAAAGTTTCTTTTTGTCATGAGAAAAAGTATTCTTAGAGAAGCAAATTGAAGATTTGTAAGATTTACTCTAAGGCCAAATTCTTTTTCAAAAGTTTTAAGGATTTGAGCCACAATATTAGCATTAACATCATTTATTGTAGCAAATAAAAGGATATTATTAGCATAAAATAAATAAAAAGAACTCTAAGCTAAACTTATTGGACTTTGTAGGAACCTACTCTTTGTTTTTACATCCCTCTTCAATTAAGAAATGGAAATATTTCATGCATAAAAGAAATAAATAAGGATATAAAAGGTTGCCTTATCTTAAACCTTAATAAAGGAAAATGGGGTCAAGTTAGCTACCATTCAATGGAAAATTCCTAGAAATACCCAACACTAAACTCATCATAGGTTCAATCCAGCATCTAAGAAAGTTAATAAAATTTAACACCTTCCTAAGAAACCCCTATTCTAAGGATTTGTAGTTTTTCTCAAGGTTAATCTTGATAATCATATAACTTTTTCTTAGTTTTAGATTTGTTAAAAGAGTGAAGAATTTCTCTCACAATAATGATGTTATCTCTGATTCTCCTACTAAGCACAAAAGTAGACTGAAAAGGTGAAACTAGCTCATCAAGCCTAGGACATCTTTACTAGGATTTTAAGAAAGTTATTATAAAGGCTAATTGGTATAGTTATCAATAAGTTTCCTTAGTTTACCTTTAAGGATAAGTGTGATAGGGGGTTTTATTCTTCCAATCTAGAACCCTAAACTTAGTAAAAATATCTTTGATGCAATTAATCATTGAAGCACCCACATCATCTTAAAACCTATGGAAAAAAAAAAAACTAAAGGCAAAGCCTATTAGGCCTACGGAATTTGTTAGCTTTCAAGGATTTAGTAGCCTTAAGAATTTCTTTACTACTAATGGAAGAAAGAGGAAGAATTCCATCCAAATCTAAAAGCCTAACCTTCCACCAACTAGGAATAAGAGGATACAAACTAGAATTAGGACATTTGGCAAAGTACCTATCTTGAAAAGACCTATAAATAAGAGTCCTAACAGCACAAAAAGAATCCATCCAATCACTTGCTTCATTTTTTAACTTGAGAATTTTATTATCCCTATGTTTAATCATAGTAAAGAGATGATAAGTTCTAGTGTTTCTATCCCTATCTTAGATCTAATCCATCCTAAACTTAAAAGCTTAAATTTCCTCTTCTTGCCTAGGTGTATTCATATGTCTTACTAAAGGCTTCTTCTAATCTTAAACAGGGATTCATTGAGTTCTATTTCTAATTTAGTTCAAATCCCCCTTAGTCTAGCTAGAAATCTTTTTTTTTTCATTAGAAGACATTACCAAGCACATTATGCTTCCACTGGGTGGCATTTTTTATGAATGTATTAATGGCCTAGGATGAATTAGAACCATTACTCCAAGCATTAGAAACAATAAGATGTAAACTTGGATAAGATAATTAACAAGACTTAAATCTAAAAACAAGTTAACAAATAACTTGTGATTAGATTTAACCCTCAAGTGATGGGTGATAGACACTTCAAGAAAAAGCAACCTTTAATTAGGGTTACAAAAAGCTTTATCTAATCTTTCTAAAACACAATTTAAGTTTAATCTAGCATTGGTCTAAGTAAATATAGGCCTCAAGAAATCTATATTTATAAAATTATAATTATTCAAATAATCATTTGAAAAAATTAACCTTCGAATAGTTAATAAGAGCCCCACTTAACTTATCACTTTGACAAGTCAATTTATCGAAATCATGCATAGCTAACTAGGGAAAATCATGGAGAGAAGCTATAAAACATAAATTATTCCAAAGTAATTTACAAAAAGCAAGGTTCGAGCTAGTATAAATACAATTCAATGGCCAAAAGGGAGAGGAATGACTTACCCTAACTAAAGCATGAATCTTTTATTATGTATGGTTAACCATCTCAACTTCAGTCCTATCCTCATTCGATAGGAGCTAGATCCCACTACCAAACCCTATTGTTTCAGTCATTTTAACTCTATTAAAGGGAACATTAGCAGCCACATTCCCTACCTCCATCTAACCTTATCTTAATAAGCACTAAAATTTTAACCTTATGTTTTTTAACAATTTTTGCCACTAACTACTTAAAATTAGGGTGTAGCATTCCATGCACATTCCAAAAGTTGATGCCGAAGGGTACCTCATTAATTGTTGTGGGAGGTAACCCATTAACACCATATTGACATTCATTGATGGAATTAGAGAAGTGGGGGAGGCCAACTTCCATAATAAGCCCTAGTTTAGTTTAGTAGTGGATGTGTGAAAATCTCAAACCCTTTCACCTCATTCACCACTAGCATGAGCCATTGTTTCAATTTCCCTACTAATTGAGTTTTCTTGACCTTTCTTAATCTTAAAGAGTCTAATTGAAGTTGTATTAAGTTTTTGTAGGTTCTCCTTCCCTTGGTATGGAATGCATTCGAGGGAAAAAGAAATGAAGACCCTTCTTTTGAGGTTAACAAAGATAGAGCAAGGCTAAATGATCCTAAGTTGGGTGGTCGCCCACAAGAAAAATCTGGGATGGGATCAAAATTTAATAAGTAGTCATATTAAACATCTTTCATACATCTTCCTCAAATCTTTGTATAGGTTCTAATAAAACTTCATAAGTATTCATATTAAACATTTCTTATACCTTAAACTTTCTCAAATTAAAAAAAATAAATTTTTTCTTATTACTCTAATTAATGTTTTCATTCTCGGATTGGTTTTCGACCCAATACAACAAGTAAGTCACAGTCAGACCAGTTAGTTGAACTGATTATTATATTTTTATATGTAACAAATTATATATTACAATATGTATATAAAAATAAATTTATTTAATTAATACAACTTTATTACTATATTTTTAAAACACAAATAAATATTGATCTTATTAAAATTATGAGTAATATAGAAGTAGGAGGAATAATTAATACAGAAATTGAAATAAAAAACTTTTGAAATAATTGAAGCATAATGTCTTGTATTCAAATTGGAAGGATATCATTTGTTAGAAATTTATATTTTAGTGAGTTTACATATACTGTTAAGATATTATTTTTTATATATACTTTAATATAAAGTAAAAATAATAATAATTAATATTATGATAAATAGATGATAAAGTTACAAACCTCAAAAATAAAAAATATAAATTAAATAAGATAATTTAAGAGGTAGTTGTGTCTTGAAATATTTCATAATTGCTTACTAAAATATTATTTCAAACAATACTAATATTCATAAAGTGTTTCAAATAATATAATAATAATAGTAAATATAATTCAAAAATTTTCATTCACTTTAATCTTTGATAATATAATAAATCTTTAAATTTAGGTAGGTTTTTTTACATTAAACTTTTGAATTGGATAAAAATAATAAAAAATGGATGAACTAGATTATCGGGTCGACCGAGTTAGAAGTTTAACCGATTTTTCACTCGGTTTGATTGAGCCAACCTAGGTTTTTTTTCAAGTCCAGGTTTATGGGTCTATCCAGATTATTTTCTAACCTAGATGCCAGTTTGACCAATTAAACTGGCTAGACCGGTTCGGGTTTGAAAACCTTGACTATAATATGAAAAGTTAATCTAAATAGTAAAATAACTTGCCATTGAAACTAAAATTTGAATCTAAGTGCCCATATTGACATGGTTGGTCCAATATCTATCTTAGCGCAACATATCTATGCATATGTAACCTATTTAATAAGCAAGGAAAAAGCTAATTAGGCCTTAATCCAGTGATTAAATCAAAGCTAACTTAAAAGGTTATTCATCTAATCAAAATCATGCTTAAATCCTAACCATTAATATCATAAAGAGCTAAAAACATTTAGGCATGTTTGGAGCCTTAATAAGAACAATTAATACCATGAAGATCTCTAATCTATAAAAGCTTAAGCACTAATCAGGTAAGGTAACACTTATAAAAGACCTAAGGTATGTTAACTTAAAGCCATATATAATTCCATGCTGATACTCTGTCTAACTAGTGATTATCTTAAGTATCAAAGTTTGCCCAACAAGCCTTGTGTACACTTGTCTCCTTTCTTATTTTGTAAGTTAACCAATTCAAATGCTCTTGGAATCGTTAGCATAATTTTATATGATTTCCTTGTTCATGGGTGGTTATTAACAAAAAAGAAAATAGGAAATGCTTGGTAACAAATTGGCAATTCAATTAACATGGCTTTTTTATTCTACAATTTTGGATTGAAAATGGATTATTTATGGTAATTATTTGAATATTTGATCATTTATTGAATGAAATCTACATAAATAATGATAAATCCTAGTTATTAAATGATTAGCAACCTAACTACAATTTCAGCACATAATTCCCATCTTTTGTGAAAAGTTGAAATTAAAATTTTTAATACCTTTGTCATATGTATCTAAGAGGAAAACAAAACAAAATTGCTTAAAAGTAGCATCACACATAGCAAAAAGATAATGACAATACCTTATAAAAATTTAAATGCCTCTCTTTTATTACATTGAAAAGAGATAAATAAGGAATATATATATATTAATGATTCATACAAAATTTGATTTTATCTTATACATCAAGCTAGTATTCAGTTAGGTTACTTTTTCATCAAGTTATCTAAGAGGAAAACAGAACAAAATTGCTTAAAAGTAGCATCATACATAACAAAAAGATAGTAACAATACCTTATAAAAATTTGAATGCCTCTCTTTTATTACATTGAAAAGAGATAAATAAGGAATCTATATATATTAATGATTCACACAAAATTTGATATTTATCTTCTTTTAGATCTATTAAAATAGACTAATCTAATCCTATTAGGCTTATCCAATGAGCAAAAAATTATACGTCAAGCTAGTATTAGGCCAGGCTACTTTTTTATTAAGTCATGTTCAGATCAAGTTGTTATAATATCAGTCCTAATCCTAATCTCAATCCTAATTCCAATCCCAATCCCAAACTTAGTACCAGTCTCAATCCTAATTCTAGTATCAAGTTGACACTTACCGCACGAATTTTATAACATGTTATATTTTATTATTATTATCATATTAGTTATTTATTTATTATTAATTATATTAATTAATTAAAATATATTATTTTTAAATATAATTATATTTTACTATTATCACTTAAATTTTTTTAAAAGGATGAAATTATGATAAATTTATTGAGATAATTGAAATGAAAATTATATATTTTTTGAATTTTAAACAAATTAAATATGAATTCTTTTAAAAAAATAAGAAAATTTTTAAATATTAATATCATTTTGTTCTTGATTTCTTAGGATACATTGATAATTTTTCAATATATTAAAATTTTAAATTAAAATCTCGTCACCTTTAATACGTGAAAGAAAATATTGACTAAAAATAATTTGATCACTTGTAAAAATTATTTATAAAAAATATATTTAATTTAAATAAATTAAGTTTAAATTTAAGATATGATAAGACTTGTAATCAAAATCATGTATTAAAACTTTAGATGATTAATTAGTAGTGAAAAACTTTAAATTTTAAATTAAAATTTATTATTATTATTATTATTATTATTATAAAATATAATTATATTTTATTATTATCACTTGAAAATTATTATTATTATTATTGTTGTTGCTATTATTATTTAATACAAATAAAAATAACAAAGAAATAAATTAAGATATAAAAATTTTTAACGTGAAAAATTCTTATTGCAAAGGGGTAAAACTATGGGATCTTGTCTAGAAAATTTTCACTATTAAATAAAATAAGTACAAATAAATATTTATGTCAATGAATCACATATATTATATATGAAAATTAATATATATTATTAAATATATATAAATAATATATTAATAAAAATAATTATAATAATACATATATAATAATAAAAATAAATAATAGTGTATTATATTATAGAAATGTATATAATATACTGTAAAATTAATATAAAAATTATTTAAAATTTTAATATAAAATTAATAATTTAAATTTTAATATAATTATTTATTTTGATAAATTTATATAATATATATTGATAATATTAAATATATAAATCTATTAATTTTAATATTAAAATTTATTTAATATTACTCGTATATATAATTTCAATATTATATATATATATATATATATATATATATATATATATATATATTAAAGTATAATTTTAATATACTAAAATTATTATTTTAATATATATAAAAATTAATTTTATAATAAATTAATTATTTATTATTTACTATTATTATCAGGGTAATAAGTTAACCTAATAACTTGACGAACTAATACTTATCAATTTTAGTCTTTAAGTCAAGTAAAATTATATCAATTTCAGGTTAATTTGTTAAACCTAACCTGTTTTGACATCTTTAATTAATAAAAAATAAAAATAAATTAATCATTTATTATTTACTACTATTATCAAGATAATATGTTAATCCAATAATTTGATAAATTAACACTTATTAGTTTCAGTTCCAGGCAAGTAAAATTATACCAATCTCAGGCTAATTTATTAAACTCGACTTATTTTGATATCTCTAATTAATATAAAAATAAAAAAATTATTTATTTATTATTTACTACTATTACCAATATAACAAGTTAATTTTATAACTCGACAAACTAACACTTACCTGTTCCAATCATAGGTCAAGTAAAATTATATCAATCTTAAGCTAATTTGCTAAATTCAACCTATTTTAACATCTCTAATTAATAAAAATAAGAGTATCCAAACCTCCTTTTTTGGGTTATGGGAGTGGGCCTCAACAACTTGGTTTTGTTCAACGCAGACCTGTACAATTTAAATTATGGGCCTCATCAACAATTGACATAATCAATTCACTTGTACAAGTCTATAAAGTTCAAAATCTTGCAGGCCCAACTGTCTACCAAGCGTTGATCTGGGCTACCAAAAATCACAAAAGGAATTGCATGCTGGAAATTTCTGGGTGACACGTTCTCCATTCTTTCACCAGAATACTCTTGAAACTTACCATCCCTTTAACCCTACACGTATCAAGTCAATTCATCACCGTTTGACACCTGCTCCTCAGTCCTCACCCCATTTCCCCCAACAGTATATAAAACCGCATACACTTCAATTTTCATCTCTACTGTTGCAGAGAAATTTAAAAATCTCAGGGAGAGCAACGAAGAGAGAGAGAGAGAGAGAGAGAGAGAGAGAAAGGAAAAAAAAAAAGCACTTCCCATTAATGGCTCCGAAACGGGCCAAGAAGATGGTAGTCAGATCCACCAAAAAGGTCGTCCAACAATTCGTTCAAGTTTCGGTCGTTAGCAGTGCCAAAACATCAACCAGAGCAGAAACAGACACCCAAACACCTGAAGAACCAGAAGCCATTAATTCAGGCCAAGACAACGTACGGACAATTCCGGTGCAAGAACTCACTCCTAAAGCTGCAGAAAACGAAAAGCAAACAAACGTCTTGGAAAAGGAGGACGTGTCTGAGAAGAAGAAGAAGGTGGAAAGAGGGAAGAGAAAGAGAAGGAAAAAGGGGAGAAGTAATGGAGAAGGGTATCAGAGGTATGTGTATAGGGTGCTGAAGCAAGTGCATCCAGATTTGGGGGTTTCTTCGAAGGCAATGACTGTTCTGAACAACATGATGAGTGACATGTTCGAGAGGCTGGCCGGTGAGGCGGCTAGGCTCAATGAGCATGCAAGGCACGTGACATTGTCTTCCAGGGAGATCCAAGGCGCCGTGAAGTTGGTTTTGCCTGGTGATCTTGGCAAGCATGCCATTTCTGAAGGGATCAAGGCTGTGACTAACTACATGTCCAAAGATAAATGATTTGGTTGTAAAGTCTGCAACTTTATGTGTGTTATGATCAGTTGAAGGGGGCTTCTGTGTAAGACAAGTATGCACGTTTTAGTTTTCCTTTTTATAGCTTAGGGAACGCAGATTAGTTGTTAGTTGTTAATGCGAAGTAAGTAGCGTTTGTATGTATATGGTGGTAATTGCAACTTTAGTTTGATCATATTTTGTTTTTTTTTTTTGGGTGTATATAGTTTGATCATATTTTGTTTGATGGTTTTAGTATTGATGCAAATTAGGCAATGTTATATTTAAGTAATGCTGAATCAATTAAATATAAATGAGACTAAAAATCTGATCTTTATAAAAATTTTAAAAAACTAAAAATTTGAAACTTGATTTTGGATGTCACTTTTCGATGCGTGTAACATTTTTATATTCAAGTTTTAATGAAGCTCACGAGATTTGTAGACAAGAGAGAACTAATTTCGTGTAATGCACAAGACGAGACTGATACCTAGAAGCAATGTTGGGTCTAAAATGAATGTATCATTTTTATATTTCCAGTTGCAGAGAGCGTGGAACATTTGGATTCTAATGAGCTCCAATTTGCAGTAATTAGTAAACATTCGTAGCTAGTGTTTATGAATGAGGGAGTGTACCAGTTGAGTATTATAGGTTAATTGTACAGAAAATAAAATTTCAAATTAAGTCTTAAATATCAATCAAGTTTTCTTATATGTATCCATTAATTGATAAAAAAAATAAAATTCAATTTTAGATAAATGTAAATCAAAATTTATTATTAAATATAATATAATAAAATAAATTTATAAAATTAAATTAAATTGATATAAAAAGATAAGATAAATTAGTTAAATTAAATCAAATTGCTATTAAAAAACTTAAAACTCAATTTCAGATTTAGAATCCACTTTTTCATCACTACATCATTTTTATAATTTCTATGAAATTTTCTTTTCCTAGGGATAATCCAAGAGTAATAAAGAGAATTCACCAAAACCTGGCCATTTTTCTGAAAAACAGAAATTTTATCCAATTTCCAACGACAAAGGCTGCGATAAGCCTTCATTCCACCGCTTGGGATGAAACATGCTCATTCCACGCACTTAATAGTATCCTCTAAGATTTTATCAAACATTTCTAAAAAATTTTGAAACTTTTATTCCATCAAAACTATACAAACTCAGAAATTCATTATAAGGTTTAAATTTTATATATGATGGTACATTTCATTTACAATAACAATACACAAAATATTGTCATGTTCAAAAAAAATAATTTTAAATTTTTTTTATTTTCAAAATTTTTGTGTTTTTCAAATGTATGTTATGTTCATTGCACTCTCACAAAATGCAAATAGAGCTCAAATCTTTAATACGAAGTTCGGTTTTCAACTAAATCGAATGTGGTTATATATTAATTTTGATGTTAATTATATAATTAATATGAAAAAAATTATGATGTCAATTTTTATTATCCTTTCTTTTAAAAGTATTTCAAATTTTATTTATATTTTACGCTGATTTTTTACAATTTATGTGTGTCTTTTAGCAAAAAAAAAAAGGATATTTTTCTTTACACATCATTATATACTAAAAAAATTGAATTGAAATGTTTACATAATGTTTTTCTAACATTAGTTTTTAATTTTTTATTAGAATATTTACAATAAAAATTAAATAAATCTAACATCCTTTCAAAAACATATATTTTGAACTAAAAACTTTGAAAGATAATATAACTTTATATTCGATTGTTCATTTGGAATGATTTTTTTTATTTTATGTAACTTTTTTATATCAATCCAATTGTAAACAATCAAAGATAGTTTGCCTACTCAAAGTTGTGAGAAATGACTTTTTTTATAGTTATTTTTCCTTTTTTCTCTTTCATTATTGTTTGACCAATTTTGGACTTTATTGTAATATTTCATCAAATACATAATAAGTATTTAAAATTCATATACAACCTCAAAATGTTATGCAAGAAACGCAAATAAAAATTTCTTTTAGAAACATGCAGAAACAATTTGAGAAATGAAAAGTACAAAAATTTGAGAAATAAAGAAAAAAAAGAGATAATTCTTATGTATTGAAATAGTAACTTGGAATAAGATACTTCCTTCATGCTCAATGTTAATTAAATGAAGTAACTTATTGATGTATGGTAGAAAATAAAGTGAAATTAAAGATTTTGCCAATAAAACTCGATAGAAACAAAAACTAAACTTAGAAATATATAAAAGAAAAAGTAAGAGTAATAATAAGAAAAAATATTTAATTGTCAGAACTCATTTTATAGTTATCGTGACTGACGTAAAAATACTTAATTACTGCTACCATACTAATTAAATATCTTTATAAGCTTCTAATACTCTAATATCTTTATTAAATTAATATTGTAGAAGAAACAGACATTCCAACTCAGAAAACAAATTGCATATTTTATAAGTTTAAAAGTTATATATATATATATATATCCAAAAATTAGTTATATAGATATATAATTCACAAAATATTTCAAATGACATAGACTGAACCCAAATCGGAAAGTATCCTATAGGTATTATGAAAAAACTAGAAGATTTCTACATAAGTATTAATTTGCTATTTCAGCTCCATGATTAGTACTGAACATAACAAAAAATGAGTATAAAATATAATGTCTTGTCTTTGCAAAAAATAAGTATGATTAGTACTTGTACAAAAAAGGTTTTTCTTATGAAAAATTTGCCCTGTCTTTGCATATAATTCTTGACTAGTGTCTTATAAGGTATTTTTATTATACATAATATTGGTACATTTTATTATAAAAATAGCAATGATAGGTATACTAGTATTATCTTATATCTTCGATCGAACTACTCATTTTCCCTCCACTACTAATCACTCTTCTCTTTCTTTACGAAGGGTGTTATATCTCCCCCTCTTAATTCACAGTAACTAATAATTGGATGTCAAAATATCAATAATTTATTTTATAAATATAGCTAAATACTCACCATGCCATAAATGTTTTATGTATTACATTAATATGTCATATACATTTAAATTTCTTCTTAATAATTCTCAGAAAATTTCAAGCAAACTTGTATATGGATTATGGCTTGGAGTCCCTTTTGTACTCCTAAACTCATTCTCAATTGCACTATAATTTATTATAACATTCCTAACATATTATTATATAAGATATAATAATTAAATTGCACAAAATACCTCCATGGGTACTGTTCGCTCATCCCAAAGGAGAAATCCAAGAATAGGATAGCACAAAAGCACATGTAATTAAAACCTTTTTTTACCAATCAAATGAAATCTAATTGTTATTAAATTATGTCATAACATTCCTAACACATTAAATGAAAAACAACTTGAGTGTTGTACAAATAATTTCATGATTTATTGATGTTTCGAAGACAAGAACTCAAATCAGCCAAATTTAGACAACTTTAGAGCTGCTAAAATAAAGCTAGCATTTAGGTAATTAAATTAACACTAATTGCTACCAAATTTTTCCTCAAGAATGATAACATCCTAAATGACATATCCTAGGATTTTCATAATTTTTCTCATTCATTTTATAGGTTAAATAAATTGAAACCTAAGGTTAACTAGTCCAAGGTTCTAAAATGGACAAAATTGAGTGTTTCACTATTAACTTACCTTATCATTCACCTAAATTTTTTTAAAAATTCTTAAATTTATCTACATTCATCCTAACACTAATTATGATAACAAAATGCCAAAAATTAAATTTTTAAAATTTTCTAAACCTTAATTACACAAAGTATTCTAAACCCCTAATTTAACAGCATATAAGAGAAGCTAATTTCATTTTCACAAATTCTTATTTCTATTTCTATTAAATAATTTTTGATAAATCATTTTCCTATGATTCACAACATTAAGATACCAACATATGATCATAATATCAATTGGATAATTTCAAAATAGAACCATTTAACATTATATCATAAATAGCAAGATAGAAAATACAAATAATCAATAATATCATTTACTTGAGAAAAACTTAAGAATAGGAAAGAGTTATCACTCACCTAAATTTTTTTTACTCTTTAAATTCCAATAGTCCAAGGAAGCTTCATGATAATAAATTAGAATTTACAAACTTAAAATAGAGAAAATCATAATTTCTTAGAGAAGACAATAGAAAATTTCAATTTACTTTATAGAATTCTAATGATATAAATTAAAGGATCTCTTAGAACCATAGAATAACTTGAAATTTTCACAAAAAGCTCTTTCCTTACTCATGATTTTCTAGCTAAAGTAAAAATTTGCTCACAATTTTTTGGCTAAATTTTTTTGTCACTTTTTAAATTCCAACAGCCCAAAGAAGCTTCATGACAATAAATTAGAGTTTAGAAATTTAAAAGAGAAGAAATCACAATTTCTTAGAGAAGATAATAGAAATTTTCAATTTATCTTGTAGAATTTCGATAATCTAAATTGAAGGATCTTTTAGAAACAGAGCATAACTTGAACTCTTCACAAAAAGGCCTTTGTCTTACTCACAATTTTCTGGTCAAGGAAGCAAAATTTTGCTTGAAAATAGGCTAGCCAATTATATATATATATATATATATATATATATATATATATATATATATATATATATATATATATATATATATATATATATATATATATATAATTCCAAAAGGCTTAAATAAAAAAATCTTCCATTTATTTATTAATATGTCTTGAATTTTGAAAAAAAAAATCTTGGGACACTTGGAGAAGCTAGTTGGACATCCAAAAGGTAAAGGGAGTTCAGAAATTAATTGCCCTATAACTAATAAAATTAATCCAAATAAAATAGGCAAATAAAATTTATTAGAAAATAGCCCCTAATTTTACTTCTTTTTGAATTTAGGTCCTTGATTTTTTTTAAATCTTGGGCCCATATTTTTAGGTTTCAAAAATTAAATTTAAGCCTTTAAAAATTAGGCCAAACTAGTCTAATACGAATAAAAATTAACTACTTAAAAAGAGAAAAAAGTTCTATTACAATCTAGCATTAAATTTTTTATTTTCTTACATTTTTGCTCTTAAACTTTTAAATATTTTTTGGCCTTCAGGACTCTTATACCTATTTTTAAGCCTAAAAATTTAATTTAGATTAGCCCAAGGGTTTTTAAATTAATTTGCTAAGTTTCAACTAAATCCTTATTTTTTGGTTTATTTGGATTTTAAAATTTAATAAATTCATATGTGAATTTTTTTAAACATATTATTTAGTTTTTAATTTAATTTTTTTCTATTTTGATGCCTATTAAAATTCTTAAATTTTTTCCTAATTGAACTCACTCTTAAATTATCCTTATAATTCCTTTGAAATTCGCTCAGTTTTTTCTACCGAATTTTCTAAATTATAATTTTCTAGAGAAATTTTGCTTAATATTTCTTATCTTATTTTTGGATATCAAAAGCTCTTTCCTTTCAAGAAAATTAGTTCTCAAATTTTTAAAATATCATAACAATATATGAATCTATTAATAAATTGTGAAATGGTTGAGAAAAGAAAGCTTACCAAATAAGTTTAGATATTTTTCTTTCTTATCCTTCTCTAATTCCTAGGTCGCCTCTTGAGTTCCATGTTTCTCCCATATTATCTTCACCATGGGAATTTTCTTGGATTGCAACTTTCTTATTTGTCGATCAACCACTTGAATAGGTTTTTCTTCATACACCAGTTTTTAGTCTAATTCTACTGGTATCTCATTTAGCATGTGGGATTCACCTAGCATATATTTTCTTAACATGGACACATAGAATATCGAGTGTATTACTTTAATGTTTTTCGATAGTTTAAGTTAATATGCAACTCCTCTAATTCGTTTATTAATTTTGTAAGGACCTATATATCTTGGTGATAATTTTTCCTTTTTACTAAATCTCATCATCCTTTTTATAGGTGTAACTTTTAAAAATGTTTAATCACCTTCTTAAAATTCTAATGCTTTATGTCTATTATCTGCATACGATTTATGTCAACTTTGAGCCGCTTGTAAACATTTTCTAATTATTTACTTTTTAGTGATAACATCTTTTACAAGATCAAGGCCAATTATCCTTGTTTTGCCCAGTTCGAATCATTTAATGGGTGACCTATACTTTCTACCATACAATGCTTTGAATGAAGCCATTTGTATACTGATATGGTAACTGTTCTTATAAGAAAATTTCATTAATGATAGATACTTATCTTAGTTTCCTTCAAATTTAATTACACATGATTTGAGCATATCTTTCGGTGTTTGAATTATTCTTTTTGACTACTCGTCCATTTAAGGGTGAATGTTATACTAAACTTTAATTGAGTTCTTAGTATTTCTTTAAAAGATTGCCAAAATTGGGATGTGAATTCTGATCGTTGATCCAAAATAATTGTGTGTGACGTACCGTGCAATGGAATGATTTTATCCATGTAAAGCTGAGCATACTGCGATGCTGAATACGTCATTTTTACCAGTATAAAATGTATGAATTTTTTCAAGCTACCCATGATCACTAAGTGATGCAACTTATGGGTTAGAACAAGCTAATTTAAGTACTCTAAGGGATCCATTACAAATTTCAAGTGGGCTTATCACAAAAGTACAGGTTAGGAAGATCAAAAAAACTTTAAATGGGCTTGTTAAAGACATTTAGGCTAAATAAAATTCACTCCAACCTGATCTTAGCACTAATCATATCCTTAGCATTATTCGGGCTTAATGAAGTTATTAAAGGAATTTTAGGTCAAAATAATACAAATTAAGGAGTTTCGATCAAGGATTATGCACGGCTACACTTAAATTAGGTTGAATATGTTATTTTAGGCTAAAAATAATGATTTTTAATTAACTAATATATTTACACAAATTTTAGTCGTATTTTTAGAATTTTCATTTCCTAAGCTAATTAGTCATATTTTTAGAATTTTCCTAAGATAAGCGGTCTATAGATACCATATCTTTATATCTTTAGTAACTAGACTTCTGTTGAATGAAAATTATCTTTTTTCGAAACTCCAGATCTAAGAAGAGTTCTCTCTTTGATTTTTCATTGAATTTTTAACTCATCAAGGCTTAATCAACCTTATAGCATCATTAACACTCCAACCTTTATTTCTTTGGATTCAAGGGTTCAAGTGGATCACCAAACACATTCCTTAGCAATCTTGGGGTGAATATATTCATATTAGTTATAGGTTCATAGGTTCTGTACCTTCTTAGGTTCACACCATTTTAGTATCAAAACTTCAACCTAAGACCAAGTCATATATTTTTAATGTTTATTCTATAATTTTGTTCTTTTTGTTCTAAATTTATTCTTCCTTCTTTGTGACTCTTCATCTCTTTATCTCTAGATTCTGTTCCCTCTATCTAAGATTCTACTCTTTTGCATTTTGGTAAAAATAATTTAGAAAAAAAAAGTGTTATCTAAAGTAATGTGTAAAGTGATTTTGATTGTTGAAAAAAATTCAAAAATATTGAAAAAAAAGAATAAAAAAATTAAAAATATTGAAAAAATAAGATAAAAAATTGAAAATCCTAAAAAAAAGATGAAAAGAAAAAAAAAGGAATTATGGTAATTAATTTTGATTTAAGGTTATAACTCCACAAATCTTATTTTAATTTCTCATTCTATATTCCTTAAGTTCTTTTCTGAACATCCATTTTTATTTTTCTCTTTGTCCCTTTGATTGAGTTTGATTAGTTTCTTTAAAGAACCAATAGAGAAAACAAGAAGTGGAAAAAGGTTAAAGAGTGTGAGACCATTATTACAGAAAAAGCCTATATAAGAATGATACACAAGAATTGAGTGACATCTTTTAAAGGCAAACACATGAGAAAGTGTGTAAGAAATTCATTTTCTAACAAATTTTTTTACAACTTTTAAAATAACAAATAGGGAGAAAACATCACGTTGGAGAAATCCACAAAATATAGAGTTTACTTTAAAAGTCATATAACAATAGTTTGAATATTTCAATTTGGTTTTTGCATAATAAAGAATAAGATAGATAGACAAAAAGATATAATTGCTAATCTATAAAGGGAGCAACCTAATAGAAATCCTAATCCTATGAGGCAGATCAAAAGGATATCGATGATTTTGATTTTGAAAATGAAACTAAAGGTGAGACTGAGGAGGATTTTAAGTCTAAGTTTGAAATAGGCAAAAATAGGCATAAAAGAGTTTAGCATGATAGGGGTTATAGAAAATCTGCTCTAAAAGACCAAAATAGGAGAGATAAGAACCTTGGTAATATTAAAATGAAGATACTTTCTTTTCAAGAAAGAAATAACCTTGAAGTTTATTTAGAGAAGGAGAAAAAGATAGAAGTAATTTTTTATTACCATAATTACTTGAAAGTAAAGAAGGCGAAACTAGCTGTAATTAAGTTTAATAATTATATAATTATTTAGTTGAATAAATTAGTTTTGAATAAGAGGAGAAATGGTGAGAAACCTGTAACTTGGAGGGAAATGAAGGCTCTAATGAGGAAGAGATTTGTTCTTAGTCATTACTATAGGAACCTCTATCAAAAATTGTAAAGTCTTACACAAGGATTTAAAAATGCAAAAGAGTATTACAAGGAAATGGAGATTGTTATAATGAAAGTTGATGTGAAGAAAAATAAGAAAGCCACAATGGCACAATTTTTGAATGGGTTAAATAAAGAAATAGCATAAATAGTAGAGCTACAACATTATGTAAAGCTAGAAAATATGGTACATATAGCTATAAAAGTGAAAAGACAATTAAAGTACAAGAGGGCATTAAAGTACATTATAGGTTCTAGTTCATCTTATAAACCAAATTGGAAGAGAAAAGAAAAGGCTATTAAAAAAGAAGCTCCCAAAGGCAAAAATGAAGCTTCAAAAGGAAAAGATAAATCTAATTCTTAACTTTCTAGAAATAGAGATATTAAATGTTTCAAGTGATTGGTAATAGGTCATATATTATCACAATTCCCTAACAAAAGAGTCATGATTATACATAGCAATGAAATAGTGACTAAAAGTGATAGTGATGAATCCATGCCTTCACTTAAAGATGCTAATGATAATAGAGTTAAGTATGTAGCCGAGAAAAAAGCACTTATGACTAGACGTGTTCTAAATTCCTAAGTTAAAAAGGATGACGATAAGTAACAAAGGAAAAACATCTTCCATACTTGTTTCTTCATAAACAATAAGGTATACAATATGATTATAGATGGAGGAAGTTATACAAATGTTGTAAGTACTATATCAGTTAAGAAGCTAAACTTGCCTATCATTAAACACCCTGAACCTTACAAATTGCAATAGTTAAATGATTATAGGAAAATTAAGGTTAAAAATTCAGTTTTTATTTCATTCTTAATTAGTAGATATAATGATAACGTATTATGTGATGTAGTCCCAATACTTGCTGCTCATATGCTTTTAGGAAGACTATGGAAGTTTAATTGAAAGGAAACTAAAAATGAGTATACAAATAGATACTCATTTATAATGAATAATAAACTCATACGCTTGCACGTTTATCTCCTAAGCAAATGTATAAAGATCAAATTAAAATAAAAATATAAAAAAAGGAGATTAAGTTGAAAAATGAGAGAAGTAAAATAAATAAGGAGTTAAAAATGAGAGAAATAAAAAAAAGAGTAAGCTAAAAAATGAAAAAGAGAGATTAAGAAGAAAAAAGTGTGAGAATGATAAAACAAAGAGCTCAAATACAAAAATTCTAAAAAAAGAAGAAAAAATGGAGAGAAAAAAGAGATTTTATGCAAAAGAAAGTGAAGTAAAAGTTACTTATCTTACTAGACAACCTATGCTTGTACTAATTTACAAGGAGGCTTGTTTAAACATTAACTTTCTTGACCCTTCTCTTCTAAGTGTTATTGGTTCTTTGTTACAAAAATTTAAAGATATGTTTCCTATAAAAATTCTTAGTAAGTTATCACCTATTAGAGGAATAGAGCATCAAATTGATTTTATTCTTGGTGCAATCATTCCTAATTATCCAAACTATAGAAGTTATCCAAAAAAGATAAAAGAACTTCAAAAACAAGTGAAGGAGCTCATGGCAAAAATGTGTGTTAGAGAAAGTTTGATTATGCAATTCTAGTTTTTCTTACTCCTAAGAAAGATAGATCATGGGGATATGCATTGACTGTAAAGCTATAACAATATCACAATAAAGTATCACCATTCCACCCCTAGATTAGATTATATGCTAGATAAATTACATGGGCCTAGTATTTTCTTTAAAATTGATCTAAAATCTAAATACCACTAAATTAGGATGAAGGAAGGGGATAAGTGGAAAACTGCATTCAAAACAAGCATGGACTTTATGAATGGCTAACTATGGCATTTGGACTCACTAATGCAGTAAGCATTTTCATGAAATTAATTAATCATGTTTTGCATTCTTACATTAGGAAATTTACTGTTATGTATTTTGATGATATTTTGATATATAGTAAGAATCTTGATGAATGCATGAGTCATTTACATTGTGTACTTAATGTGCTATGGAAGGAAAAATTGCATGCTAACCTAAAAAAGTGTAGCTTTTGTATGGATAAAATTATTTTCCTTAATTTCATTTTAAGTGCATAAAGGATAGAAATTAGGAAAGAAAAGGTAAAGGTAATAATGTTAGGTTTTGGATCAATATACGTAACATAATTTATTTAAATTTTGATCCAAATCCTACCTAGGATCCATGCAAAAGGACATAAAATCAGTATTAGGATTTTACCTTATTTGTGCTCGTGTTCTTTCTGAATGAGTCTTTGAGAGATCGAGATGAATCAAATGCCGGCCGGAAGATATAACGTCTCTACGATATACACACAAAGTGAACAACAACTTCTCCCTTTTACGAAATTATTAGGATTCGTCTCTCTCACTAGGATTAGGATTGGGTGTTTTCTGAGTAATTTAGGATTTGATGGAAGCTTATGTACATTTTTTCAAAGTGTTGCCTTCAAGTCCTTTTATAAAATTAAGACATATCACAATCATGTCCTACTATGATAATGTTTCAAAAGAATCCTAATCACCTTTAACAAATATCACCTTATCCTTATCATAAAGAGAGTGAGGAGATATAAGACTTATCTATTAATTATTTAATATTAGATAATAGCATTATATCATTATATAATTATCTAATATTAAATTGGCATATAATTATCTTATATTAGATAGTAATATTATCTCATAATATAATTATCTAATATCTAATAACGTAATTATCTGATATTACTTTAATATCAAATAATATCACATAATATTATATATATATATTATATGAAAAATATATTATTATCTTAATAATATTATATATGTACAAAAATAAGTTCAATTAATTAGATTTTAATCTAACTAAAACTTAATTAATTAACCAAAACTTAATTAATTATTATCTCATTCCTACTCCTTTTGTGTGATCCTATGAAAAATATATTATTATCTTAGTAATAATATATATGCACAAAAATAAGTCCAATTAATTAGATTTTAGTCTAACTAAAGCCCAATTAATTATTATCTCATTCTTACTCCTTTTATGTGACCCTATACGTTCTTACTACGTTGATAATGACTTATCATTGGGCCATAGATAGTGAGCGATATTTAGCAATACATCACTGCTACTTAAGTAGTAAGAATGTTTGTGATTCGATATCCACCTAATATGTGATTAACATTTTGCATCATAATCTTTTTTGTAACAATATCCAAATCGAACTAAAGGCATGGAGTGTGTCATTCTTGTCAATGTTCAATTTGTATTTCTTGATACTGAGTAAACTTAAAATAAATGATCAATATCATATATTGATCCAATTGAGCTTAGCCATGCATTTTTAAGTCTCACTCAATCAAAGGGCCCAAGGATATCTCTCTTTTATACAAGAGTAACAAAATTCCATCTATATTACTCACTTCCCTCTACATGATTCATGACACACACAATCAATGTTCTACTTATCATCTTAATTAAAGGTGACAAAGGACAATATCAAAGTGAGTAACTCCTCATGTAGGGAACCATAGTGACTTTAGGTCAAAGGACTATGTGCATTTGTGATCATATAAGAATAACTAATGACACATTTATCCATGCAGTATTCTCACAGTGGGTTAGTCTAGTACATTGTTCACTAATAATGTACTCATGTATTGACTTGATATCATATATCCATGATTCATAATCATCAGTCACTATACATGTTAGTTTTGATATATTATTACTATCCTTTTTCATAATAATACTTAACTAGAGGTATTTTAGGAATAGTAAAACTATTTCAAGGACAATTATTATATTAAGTTATAAATTACGTAGAGTAATATGAAATAAAATATAATAATTTGAATTGCCTAAAATAAAACATAATACATTGTGCATTTATTACAATCATCTCTATGATTGACTCTTAGGATACACACATTAACAAATAAAGAAATAGCCAATGCCTACAATCATTACTTAGGTAAGAAGTTTTCATGACTTAGCTAGTTTTATTGGCATTTTATGAAGGATTTTAGCGCAATTGTTGCACCACTCACTAAAGTCATTAAGAAATCTATTAGCTTTAAATAAGACAAAACTCAATATCATGTTTTCAATGTTCTTAAAGAAATGTTATGTTTTACACTTGTGCTAGCATTACCTAACTTTAACAAAACTCTTAAAATTGAATGTGATGCATTAGGAATTGGTATAGGAGCTCTTTTGATGTAGGAAGGGTGACTTATTGCATATTTTAGTGAAAAGCTAAACTAGGTAGCTTTGAATTATTCAACATATGATAAGGAGCTTTATGTACTTGTGAGAGCATTAAAGACTTGACAACATTACCTTTGGCCTAAGTAATTTATGATTCACACAGATCATTATTTTTAAAGCACCTTAAGGGTTAATGTAAGCTAAATAAAAAGCATGCTAAGTGGTTAGAATTCATTAAACCTTTTTCATATATCATCAAATACAAGCAAGGTATAGTTGTAGATGCCTTATCCAAAAAGTATGTTCTTCTTACTTCTCTTAATGCAAAAATACTTAGTTTTAAACTTGTCAAAGTATTGTATGATAAGGACAATGACTTTACTGAAGTATTTGCTGCTTGTGAAAAAGGAGCAATTAATAGGTTTTATAAAGTTGATGGGTACTTGTTTAGAGAAAATAAGTTGTGTGTGCCTTAATGTTCTATGCATGAATTACTTGTGAAGAAAGCTTATGGGGAAAGATTAATAGGACACTTTGGTGTGAAAAAAACCTTAGATATTTTGCATGAGCATTTCTTTTAGCTTAGAATAAAATGTGATGTAAAAAGAATTTTCGGAAGATGCATCACTTGTAAAAAGGCAAAATTTAGAGTCTTACCACATGGTTTATATACATCTCTACCTGTACTTAGTGAACCTTAGGTGGACATATTTATGGACTTTATTTTGGGGCTACCTAAATCAAAGGGAGGTCAGGATTTAATATTTATGAAAGTTCATAGATTTTTTAAAATGGCATATTTTATTCCATGCCATATAACTAATGATGCAGTTTATATTATAGATTTATTTTTTTAAAAAATTGTGCGCCTTTATAATGTGCTAAGAAGCATTGTGTCTAATAGGGATACAAAGTTTCTCAATCTTTTTTGGAAAGTTTTATGAGGAAAGCTTGGCACTAAATTATTGTTCTTTATAACTTTTGATCCACAAATTGATAACCAAGTTAAAATTGTTAATAAAACTTTAACTCAATTACTCAAAATTGTTACTTAAAAGAATTTGAAGAATTTGGAAGATTGCTTGTTGTTTATTGAGTTTGCATATAATAGAAGTGTTCATTCTTCTACTAGCTTTTCTCCTTTTGAAATAGTTTATGGTTTTAATCCACTAATTCTTATAGGTTTATTATCATTTCCTATTAATGAAAGAGCTAGTTTTGATAGGAAAAAGAAAGCTAAAATGGTGTAGCAACTTCATGAATGTGTAAAGTAGTAAATTGAAAAGAAAAATGAGCAGTATGCATTCAAAGCGAACAAAGGAAGAAGGCATGTTATCTTTAAACCAAGGGATTGGGTACAAGTGCATATAAGGAAATAAAGGTTTATAGCTTAAAGGAAACCCAAATTGGCTCTAAGGAAGGAATGACCATTTAAAGTCCTTGAAAAGATAAATGACAATGCCTACAAAATAGACTTGCTTAAAGAGTACAATATTAGTTCTACATTTAATGTTATTAATTTATCTCCTTATAATGCAAGTGAAGATTCAAGGATGAATCCTTTTAAAGAGAGAGGGAAACGTCATCAATACCTTAGTCTTCATTTTTTTTAGACCAAAAAGTTCAAGTGGATCACCAACATGTTTATTAGCGATCTTAGGGTAAGTATATTTGGATTGGTTATGGATTGATAAGTTTTATACCTTACTGGATTTGCACCACCAAGATAGAATTGTATCCCTAGCTAGTTCGTGATAATTCAATTATAAAATCTATTGTAAAACCTTCCCACTTCTATTCGAGTATATGAATATTTTGATAAAAGTTTGTTAGTCATTGGCATTTTGTCTTCACCTATCCCACTAATATAGATTTTTAAAATCTTGATGCATTTTTGTTTACTAAATGTATTGTATATAATGACTCATGAACTTTTCTTAATATTTCTTGTTAGCATTACAATACTTTCTTATTTTTTTATTACTCTATCTTCACTTATAGTCAAATCAACCTCCTTTTCATTTATAGCTTTATTTTTAATTACTCATATTAAGGATCCTTTTTTTAAGTAGTTTTAATTTGATTTACGATGGTGGAGTATATTGTTATGCAAGCTAATTTTGCATTTTTATCCCTTTCTAGTTTATTCTTCCTATTTTTAGGAATTTTCCAACTTAAAGCATTAGCAATTATATTAGCTTTACTCGGATGATAGTGAATAAAGTAGTCATAATCCTTTATAAACTCCATTCACCTTCTTTGTCTCGTATTAAGTTCTTTCTACTTAAAAATATACTTGAGACTTTTATGGTCTATTTAAATTTTACAAGTAGCCTTATATAAATAATATATTTATATCTTTAAAGCAAAAACTATGGTTGTCATTTGCAAATCATAAGTAGGATAATTTACCTCATGCTTCTTTAATTGGTAAAATGTGAAGGCTATTACTCTTCCTTGCTACATTAATACACATCCTAATCCTACTTAAAACACATTACAATACACCGTATATCCCTCTATACTATTAGGCAGTGTTAACATAGGGGTAGAAGTAAGGCATTTTTTTAATCTTTGGATACTCCTTTCACAATCATCATTTCATATAAATTTAACTCCTTTACAAGTCTACAGGGTTAAGGGTGCAGCTATCTTTGAAAAATCTTTGTGAGTCTTTTTTAATATCCTGCCAATCCTAAAAAACTTCATATTTTTGTCATTGAGGAAGGTTGTAACCATTTCAGTACCACTTCAACTTTTTAAGGATCCACTTGTATCCTTTCTTATGATATTACATGTCCTAGCAAATTTACCTTCTTTATCTAAAATTCACACTTTGGAACATATAATTTGTGTTCCTAGAATGTTTACAAAATGATTCTCAAATGTTAGGCATATTCTTCTTCACACTTGAAATATACCAAAAATATCATCAATTAACACGAAAATAAATTTATCCAAAAAGGATTTAAAAACACAATTCATCTAATCCATAAAGGTTGCAAGGGCAGCAATTAACTTGAATGACATGACCAAGAACTCATAATGACCATAACAAGTTCAGAATATTATTTTCAGAATATCTTCTTTCTAAATCTTTAGTTAATGATAACTAGATCACAAGTCGATATTTGAGAAATATCAAGAACCTTCTAACTGATTAAATAAATCATCAATCTTTGATAAAGGATATTTATTCTTAATGGTTATGTTATTTAGCTGTCAGTAATTGATACACAATTATAATAATCTATTCTTCTTTTTTATAAATAGCATTGGCACTCCCCGTAGTAATATATGGGCTATACAAAACCCTTATCTAACAAATCTTACAATTGTTCTTTTAATTCTCTTAACTTCACTGGCACCATTCTATAAGAAGCAATAAATATTGGATTTACTCTAGGGATGGTTTTAATAGTGAATTCAATTTCTCAATCTAGTAACAACCAAGTAAGTCATCTGGAAAAACATCAGGAAATTCCTTTACTACAAGAACTTAATCTATGATCACTCTTTTTCCAACTTCCTTTACTGAAACTAACCATACAACACATCCTTTACTTACTAATTTTTTGAACTTTGTACATGACACAAAGGTAGGCATCCTTACCTTTTTTTTCCTTGAAAGATTTGGACTTTACCGTTCTCTAATTGGCATGTGACTATTTTATGATAATAATTTATACAAGCATAGTACTTAGATAATTAATCCACTCCCAGAATGATATTATAATCCATCATTTTCAATTCAATCAAATTAATTAAGGTAGGATAATTATCTACTTGAACTACATAATTATTAACACCATTAGGTATTAGTATTGTCTCACCTATTAGTGTATTTACTGCTAAGGATTCATCTAACTCATCTAATGGTTTTAAGAGTTTCATTGTTAAATGTCGAGATATAAATGAATTTGTAGTATCAAAATCAAATAATACTTTTATTACGAAGGTTTCAACTAGTATCATACCTGTCACCACAACATTAAAGGCTTGGGCTTCTTGACGTGTCATGGCATATACCTAAGCCAATGTTCCTATTAGTTCCTTTCCTATGTTCTTCCCCCCAAGTATTGTTGATTGTTTCATAAAAGTCATATTTTGAGGATGCTATGTATTAGGAGTTATAGTGTTATTACCTTGTTGCATAGTTAGACATTTAAATGCTTAATGGCCCAGTTCTTCATACCTGAAGTAAGATCCATATAGTCCAAAGTGATTAAAATTACATCGTGGCCACCATAGAGGTCTATTAGATGATGAAAGGAAAGGATAAGCTTGATAAGAGATGTCTAATCCACTTCCATATCTATTATTAGAACTTCTCCTAAAAAATCTTCAATTTATTATACTCCTGCTAGTTTATTCATTCATGACTAATATATGTTGAGTGGCTGACCTTTTCCTTATATCCCTATTGCTTCCTGCTTGAAACTTTAACTTTTTATTTCCTTCCCAACTCGCTCTCTAGTCCAGTATTTCCTTAGCACATATCTCGACTTTGATTACCTAAACTAGAGCTTGTTTATAGGTTATAGTATAAAAAATGTCCACTTGGTTGTAAAAATAGTCTTTTAAAACCATTCATAAATCAATTCACCTTAGCTTTCTTAGTGCACACTAAATGTTCAGTATACTAGGCTAATCATGTGAACTAGGCATTGTACTATATTACTATCATAGATCCTTGAGTTAATCCTTCAAATTCATAAGTTTTGGCTTCATGAACACTCGAGGGTAGGGATCTATTCATAAATTCTATTTAGAACTACTATCATGTGATAAGTTCATGAGCCATAATCGTAGGTTCGATATTATGGATATTATGGTTATTCCAAAAATAAGCAACATCCTCCAACTGATAAATTATTAATTCTACCATCATATTTTCATCGTATTTGATTAGTTCACAAGCCCTTTCAATTTCATCTATAAATTAATAAATATTTATTGTAGGATTTGTGTCATCATATTTTAAGAGGTTTAATTTTTGAAACTCATGTATTATCTATAACTTTTTCCTTGAAGGCAACAAAGGGACTTGCTGTCTAAGTGGTGATACTAGGGGTAGAGTAAGACGATTTTAGTTTTGATTCAAAAAATCTCTCTAATATCTAATGTAGTCTTACTGCCCATGCTAAAACTTTAGACTATTCTTGCCCTACCCCTTAAAGGTTTTCTGGTGGTACATTTACAAATGCCTCGTTTTTTGGCATTTTCAGATGTGCTCTCATAGGTTATCTAGGTACTCTAGGTTAACCCTGTCTTTTCTTAATCATATCTATCTAAAATAACTTTAATCAATTAGTAATATTAGTTCTAAAGAAAAGATAAAGAAATACCTATAATTTTCATAGATCCATAATGACTGATACTTGCTTCTTCATAAACCTTCCAGAGTCCCTATGGTTTAGTTGGCCCCTTATAAACTTTATTGCAAAAGATTATTGGTATCCAAAATCATGCTCTGATATCAATTCTATCACGACCCATTTTATGGTTATCATGATTAGCGTAAAAATATCTAATTAGTACTAGCATACTAACTAGATATCTTTACAATCCTAATACTTTAATACCCTTATTAAATTAATATTGTAAAAAAAATAGACATCTCAACTCAGAAAACAAACTACATACTTCACAGATTTAAAAGTTATAAATATATGTACATATATATAGATATATATATCCTAAAAATTATTTATACAAGTATATAATCCATAAAAATTTCAAATGGCATAAACTAAACCCAAATCAGAAAGTATCTCATAGGTGTTATGAAGAAACCGAAAAATTTCTACACAATTATCAATCTACTACCTTAGCTCTACAACCAATACCTATCATTAATTGAACACAACAAAGAATAAGTATGAAATATACTTACTTAACATCTTATATAAAAAAGGTTTTCACCGTAAAAGATTTACCTTATCTTTGCATATAATTACTTACTACTATTTTATTAGGAAATTTTCTTAACATAACATCGATACATTTCATTATTCAAAATAGCAATGATAGCTATACAATATCACTTTATATTTTTAATCCAACTTTATCTCCTACCACCTTAGGCTTAAAGCTCCCAACATTTTCCCTCTACTACTAACAACTCCTCTCCTTCTTTATAAAGGGTGTTCTCCCTTCTCAATTCATAATAACTAATAATAAGATGTTAAAATATCAACCATTTATTTCATAGATATAGCCAAATACCGGTCATGCCATAAATGTTTTATGCATTATATCAATGTGTCATATACATTTGAATTCCCTCTTAACAATTTTTGAAGAATTTCAAGCAAACTTGTATATGTATCATGGTTTGAAGCCTCTTTTATACTCCTTAATTCGTTTTAAATTTTACCATAATTTGTTCTAACATTCCTAATATATTATTACACAAGATACATCAATCAAATTGCACAAAATACCTCCAAGGGTACTGTTTACTCAAAGCCAAAAAGAAGAATCCAAGAACATGACAGCATAAGGATACATGTAATTAAAGCCTTTTTTTTACTAATCAAATGGAATCTAATTGTTAATAAATTTTGCCATAACATTTCTAACACATTAAATGAAAGATAAATTAAATGTTATACAAATAATTTCATGAGTTTACTTGTGCATCAAAGGCAAGAACTCAAACCAGCCAAATTCAGATAGCTTCAGAGTTGTTAAAATAAAGCTATCATTTGGGTAATCAAATTAATTACAATTGTCACCAAATTTTTTCACAATCTTGATAACATCCTAAATGACATATATTAGGAGCTTCATAGTCTTTCTCATTCATTTGATGGGTCAAATAAATTGAAAGGTTTTGAAATAGATAAAATTAAGTGTTTTATCATTAACTTGCCTTATCATTCACCTAAAAAATTTTAAAAATTCTTAAATTCATCTATATTCATCCCAACATTAAGTATGACTATAGAATGCTAAAAATTAAATTTTTAAAATTTTCTAAAGCTCAATTACACTAGGTATTTTAAACCCATAATTCAGCACCATATGAGAAAAATTGATTTCATTTTCACAAATTCCTATTTCCATTTCTCCTAAATATTTTTTGATGAATCCTTTTTTTTATCATTCACAACATCAACTTACCAACAACATATGATCATAATATCATTTGGATAATTTCAAAACAAAATTATATAACATTATACCATAAATAGCGAGATAAAAAACACAAACAATCAACAATATCATTTTCTACTTGAGAAAATCAAAGAACACAGAAGAGTTTTCACTTACCTAAATTTTTGTTTTACTCTTTAAATTCCAACAATCTTTTAGAACAATAAGAGGAAGTTTCATGACAATAAATCAAAATTTATAAATTTAAAAGAAATGATCTTTTAATTTTGTTTCTTTTTCACTTAAGTCCTTGACTTCTTTTAGAAGCTTAGCCTCACATTTTTTAGCCTCAAAAATTAGATTTGGACTTTTAAAAATTAGGTCAAACCAATCTAATGCCAAGAAAAATTAATTACTTAAAAGATAAAAATAGTTTATTATAATTTGGCACTAAATTTTTTATTTTCTTAAATTTTTATCCCTCTTTTTAAATATTTTTAGGCCTAAAAATTTAATTTAGGTTAACCCAAGGTTTTTAAATTAATTTACTAAATTTCAATTCAAATCCTCACTTTTTGATTTATTCGGATTTTGAAATTTCAGCAAATTTTTAAGTGAATTTTCTAAACATATTATTTGATTTTAATTTTATTTTTATCTATTTTAATGCATATTAAAATTCTCAATTTTTTTTAAATTGAATTCAATTCCAAATTACCCTTACAATTTCTCTGAAATTCGCCTAGTTTTTCTTACCAAATTTTCTAAATCAAGATTTTCTAGAAAAATTTTACTTGATATTTTTTATTCTATTTTGGAATATCACATTAATTTATTTATTGCACAAAAATGTCACCACTCTCATAATTTTATATGTTAATTATTTTAAGAATAGATATCTAAAGCCTAATAAAAAACAAATATATATTTTTTAAAAAAATATCTAAAGTTTCCTAATATTTTAAATATATCATTATGTTTATAAATTTGGACATCCAATTGTTTTTGTGATTGATGTCTAAAATTTCACAAAAAGAAAACACAATAATTTAAGAAAAAAAATCAAAGTTTATAATTTTTCATGTCATAGATTTAGATGACAATATAATGAAAAAAATTGACATGTTAAATTTTTTAATAATATTAAAAATATTATCATATCTAAATACACATTAATTATATTAATAATTAATCATATTAAATTTTCAAATAATTTTAAGAATATTCCTGTACCAACGCAAAGGTGTTAACTTTCACCAACTCTCACGGCGAAGTAATTATGTAAGGTTGTATGTACATAATTGTATGCTTTGAATTTGAAATCGTAAATATTTAAATTTAAATAATTTATATTCCCTTCGTTATTTTTTATCTGTCATATTTTTAAAAAATTATTTTTTTTATTTATTATTTTAAAATTTTAATAAAATATTAAATATTTTTTTCTAAATTTATTATTTTTTTTATTAATAAATATTTTATTATTAATTAATTTATATTTATTTTTTTATATTTTTATATTTTTAATTATCTTAAATTTTGTACATAAATAATAATTTTTTAAAATTTATTAAAAATAAATAAATTTAATTATTTTTTTAATATGTATAAAATTGATTAATGATGATAAATAAATAAAAATGGAGGGAGTATAAAAGTTTGAGTGATTGACTCATAGTAAAGCTCTTTTGGTGATTGATATATACAGTAACGTCCTTGTAGTTAAGTACTAATTAAAATATTTTTTATAATCGTCAGAATTGCGCATTGTGTTAAGAACTTATATAATTAGTATTTTGAAAATATTATATACATTAAAAATAAATTTAAAATTAATTTTAAAATTTTTATATCTATTTAATTAAATTTTATAAATTTATTTTATTATTCTCCATTAACAAATTCCAAAGTTAATTTCAAAATTTATTTTTAATATATATATATAACATTATTGTTAAAATTTCTTCCATTCATTTTTATTTGTTATTTTAAAAATTTTTAATTGATCTTTTTAGAAAATCAACAACACAAGTGTTATTTCTTTATTTTTCTCTCTGTTATTCCATCAAATACCCGACCATTTTGTACACAAATCCACTCTCAATGCTGGTAAATTAATAAAATGTATTTTTTAAAAAAAATTGAAATTATATATTAGTTTCCTCAATCATCATGTATTATAGATAAAAAAATGTGGAGGAAGTAATTAAAACGTACCTAGTGATTGAAGAATCTTTATAACTATAAAAAAGAAAAGTCAGTATTTAGAATTTACGTGTGCCGAGCAAAATGTTTCAAGTAAGCTTTAGCGAGTAAAATTAAAACCATTTCAAAAAATTTGATGTGTGTTGTTGATATTTTTTTTTATCATTTCTTTAAATAGTGTAAGTGTTTTTAACTTTTTAATATTTATAATATTTTATTACACTTATTAAAAAATAAAAAATAAGAATAAGAAATATGTGTGAAAGTGATGTATAAATTCGGCTGCGCCGCCCATCCGCCTAAGCCCTCCGTAACGTTCAATTTTGAAAGATTGCTGAAACATTCTTGTAAAATCCAGACTCACCCAGTAGATCCTCTACCGCCCACTAATTCGTACCAATCAACTCACCGCCCGCATTCACTCTAAACTCTGAACAATCTTTATAAACCCACTCTTCGTCCCCACACACACTCTCTCTCTCTCCAAGAATTTTCTCGGTTAAGCACAAGATTCTGTTTGGTTGCCAGGAAAATAAGATGGAATTCTACAACCGGAGATTCCTCTTTCTCAGCGAAGATATGCCCTCATCCACCATATCCCCACTTCCCCTCCTCCCACACAACAAAACCTTACCCGACTCATCTTCGCCTCCAACGGCCTCGACGGCGTCGTCGTCTGCCTCAGAGTACGGAACGCCATTGCAAGTGCCTCCACGCCCTGCTCTGGATTCTAACATCGCTTACATCATGCTTGTTCTCCTCACCGCGCTCTTCTTCTTAGGCTTCATCTCCATCTACATACGTCGTTTCTCCGACGAAGACTCCGTCTCGTCCCCTCGCCGCTCACACCTCAACCGGCCGTCGGCTCCGTTGTCGTGGAATTACTACTTCACATCGCCCTGCCACAAAGGGGCGGACCACCCTACCTTGCAGTCGCTACCGGTGTATTCGTACGACGGAGGCGTGAAGCACCGGATTGATTGCGCGATTTGCCTGAGCGAGTTCGAGGAGGGTGAGAAGGTGAAGATGATACCGAACTGCAGGCACGTGTTTCATGCGGAATGCATTGACATGTGGCTCTTCTCGCATGTGATTTGTCCGATTTGCCGGGGTACAACGCTTCTCCCAGCGGTGGAGAGGGTTGGCGATGAAGAAGGATCAATGGCGGAGAATGGTGGGAGGTTGGGGCCCGAAGGAGGGGTAGGGTCACAGAGTGAGAGAAGGGACAGTAGCTGCCGTGGGTTGGAAGGCAGAACACAAGTGTTGCATCGGACACTGAGTTACTGATAAAATGGGGTACTTGTAAATATAAGAGACTGGCCCCTCACAACCATCGCTGGAATCTACATTTTGTGTTATTCTGATGGTGGAATTCAAGGCAGTATGAGCCCAAATGGTATATGATCGTCATTTAATGGTGTGAATGTATGTATTTGTTCAAATATGTGGATTTGAATGTAAATTATCTTATTTAATTTTCTTTATTTTTTTTTTTAGATTCATCAGTCATTATGCATTTTTTGTTATAGTTTCAGTTTACCTATTTCGTTTCCTATCAAGGCATCATTTTGTCCTTAAATTGAGTATCGATTTTGTCTCTTGTTTCCATTTTTTTTTTCCCTATCGAGTTCTAATTAAATTGTTATTGGATGGGTAATGGAAATGTTGGAATACACTTTCCTGATGTAGCCATATTTAATCGATGATGTGGCCATCTCATTACAACTCAGTGGCATAAAACTTGGATTACATGACGGTAGGGTGCAAGTGAGGACTTCTAATAAGTGACTTGTGTTCGATTCCTTATGTATCCAAGTGAAGACTTTAATTTTTTTTTTAAATTGGCATTTGATGTAAATATAATACGAGTATGAGACAATCATGTGTGTTCAAATCGAACACACCTCTATTTAAAAAAAAAAAAAAGCACACCATAACACAAATAATAAAGATAACTTAGGTAATCTATAACTAGCAATCAGAAATTTACGTTATTTAAATAAAAACTAAAGGCTGCTTGGATTCGATTCTTTAATAGATTGCCTTATGCCGAATCAACTGCAAGCAATAGGTTTTGGTTAGACTCCACCGGACACTAATGCATCGGCGGTGGTGATCCTGTCGTCTATGCCGCCATCAATATCTCCTTTTCAGGCTTTTAATTTCTGTGCCTTCGAATTTGGTAAGACAGTCAAGATTGAGATAAGAATCAGGGTTATTTGAAGATGTGAAACGGGTATAGGTGGTAATAGATAGAGTGGAGAAGAAAAGAAGAAAATAAAAAATGAAAAAAATGACAGGTAGTTTGATGTCTAAGTTAGGGGTCAAGTAGGAAAAATATTTTCGCAAACAGAGGGAACTTTTTTTATTATTAAGATTAAAACATGGTTAAATTAAACTTTTTCTTTATAATTTCATCTTAACACTTTTTTCTATGTAATATTGTTTTGATAGTTTAATTTTGTTTGCGATTAACTCCACACTAGAATCACGGAAATCATGCTTCTAATCATATGTATATTTTCAATTCTAGTTGATTCATTATATTTTATATCTTTGAGCATTGCCTTCTAATTGCAGCAAATTTATCATTCCAATTAATAACTCTTTATTGTTATATTAATAATATAATTTTATAATTATTAGCTATTTGTGTCCCTTCAGGGACATTTGATAAAATTAGAACGATAAATATTAGCCACGTTGAGAGCAAGAATCTTAAAATTAACGCATATATGAAACTAATTATAAATAAAAATAATCTCTAGAAACCTAATGATAGGGGGGAAATAACTGAAACAAATTAAAGTTAAAAGTCCAATGTAATTTAACTCTAAATATTACTTATATAATTCCTAAAATAATCACATGATTTTTTAATTTTAATAATCAATGGCCACAAAAATGATGGATATATATGGGCCCAGGTCAGATCCTGTATAAAAATTATGAAGAAATAGGGCATCCAAACCTTATCCAGAGCATGATGTTTTAAATTTTTAGAGCAGCTCAGTTTATATTCATTTTTTTAATATATATCTTATATACATTAAAGGCAAATAGTTCAAATAATGAAGCATTCCAACGCAATAAATATAAAAAATTGGGCACGAATATGAAGAAAAAAACAACAAGTAGCCGAAAATGCTTCAAAGTAAAATAAATAAAGGGCCCTATATAATATATATTTTTTTAAAAAAAAATACAAATTGGACTGGATTGGAACCGACCTAATTTTTAAATAAGTTGCCCAATCCCAGCCCATTAACGAATCAAGCCTAATTTTTTGGCCCTAATTGCTCAGTTTAAGGTAGCAAATACACAATTACTCAGTTTAGCGTTGGGGACGGGCAAAAAATCAGTCCGTAACTTACTTGGCCATTCCAACAATCGACTTTCACCTTCACTCTCATTCATTTAATACACGCACGCCTCTTGATGACGAGATGTGGTTTGTGGATTGAAAGAGTAAAGGATTTTCTAACAAAGCATATTGCTTGTAGGGCTCAACTTTATTTTGTTGGCCCCTGTATCTGTTTATGACATTTATTATGATCAAGATCCCCTATCAATCTATCTAGAATTATGTATTAGACGTTGTCAAGTCATATCACCATGAATGATCGAGAAAATTCGATGATTCGAATTATTTTTAGGTGAAAATGTTATAGAGAGGATGTCATATGGATAAAAAATGATTGTCAATATTAGCTGTCTTAAGGCATAGTTAACATCTCAACCGAGAAAGTTAGAGAGCACAGATAAAATTCCCTATATTAATTCTCCAACCAATTCTTTCTTACTAAGTCAAACTGAAGTGATATCGTCATCAAGCAGCTTCTACTAATTATGATAGTAGTTGAGGCTTAAGCCAACACAACAGAAAGGAAAGTCATGTATACGTGACACTTTGACAGATTAGCCCTTAACACCCTTGTAAGCGTGCAGGAAAGCCCCCAAAATCCAACTTCTAATCAAAATCGAAATTCGTCTTATAAATCAACATACTGTTGCCTCAACATCCCTCCCAGAGCGACACTAGTACCATATGAGAGACGAGAAGAGTCAGCTCTTCCAAATCAAAACAAGGTGCAAAAAAGGAAAATGAAAAATTCTATTTATCATTATCCATATCAGAATCATGGGCCCAAAAAATGCCACCAGCTTTTTCATTGTGCACGTAAATATAAATACAGAAATCAGGGCAAGGCCATGTAAAAAAGGGAAAAAAGGGGGGGGGGTACATGGAAGAGTCCGGGAGCAAGAACTTGTTAGGTTGTTGTAGTTTCCTTGGTGCAACGTGACCTTTTTATTTTTCATGTCAAGATTATTGTACAGAATAAGCACGTATCACCTCCACCACTGGTGCTTCACACATTGGGCACTTCCTTCCACTTTGTAACAAGGCATTTGCACAGTTTAAACATGTGCACATGTGGCCACATCTGCACCAAGAGAGCACCAAGGAAATAATTACCATACTATTCACCTCAAAATATGGCCAAACAAGTGTCAAATTGGTCCTGTATTAAACCATCTTTGCAGAGAATTTACCTGTACAACAAGGAATCAATATTGCTATCACAGCATATACAGCAAAGTCCTTTTCTCACATATTCCCATTTAGACTTTTCATCTTGTGAGTCATGGTCAGGCATTCCTGTAATCAACATAACTTGATCTTGTTACTAATCCCTGTGATTACTACCAACCCAGAAAGAACTAGGAAATTGGGGGAAAAAAGCCACACCTGATAAACCGGTAGATCGGTTTAGGGCTGCAGAAACTTCCTGCCTTATTGAGCGCTGCAATTCAAGCTGCATATCCATGCAGGCCTCTAGCATTCTCTGCATATTATTCATCCTCTGCTGTAGTCTAGCCACGTCAAGCCTCAAGTCATTAATGACCTCCAACTCCTACAAACATTGGCAGGATCAGTTATATTACATTGCAATAATATAATGAAAACAGTCGATGGTTGAGGCTTAAGCAAAATACATAACAGAGGAAGATTATTCGTGCTTCTAATATTTGGTATCTAAAATTATAAGAATAAGAGATAATCTGACTGCTAAAATGAAATCTGTAATCTTAAACAACTACAAAAGACAAAATGAAACATGCAATCATACGAGGAACAATTTTCACTAAAAGTACATATATGAAACCAAATGTGGTTCAAAAATCACCAAAGAAAATGAACGCACAATTCCTAGACGTTGATTGTTCATGCCATTCTGTGGCCAGTTGTCATGCCGGTTCCAAAGAGTCTGAGAAGGTGTTGGTGATGAGGGTAGGTCAAGCAAACTGTTAACAGCATCTTCCTGACTAACAATATGATCCCTATTTTGCTGGGCCAGGTCCTGTTCCACCAGAGCAGAAGAAGGGGTTGTTTCCTGCAACTCCCACTCAGCATTAACGTGTCCTTGCCTCTCAACATATGATTGTATCAACTGGTCCAGAGAATCACGGAAGCTGCTGTGGAGGAGATTAGAGACACTTCTCCTGTAGGATGAGCACAAAAAAGTATTTGTTCAAAACTTAACCATTTTTTTAATTTTTGAAAAGAAAAAAAGTATAGAAACTTCCCAGTCACACCTACTTACCTACTTAGCAGGTCCCTGAGTTCCACACTGTGAACATTATCATCATCAGGAAAATAATATCTATGAATTCTACCAATAGGAGCACCTTCATGATCAGAAGGTCCTCCTAACCAATTTTCTACAGCCTCCTGAAAGCCACCATCTTCTTGCCACATTTCAGGGGGTTCATGCAGATGAGAGCTTTCTCTGTCTTCATTACCCAAAATTTGTTGAGGCCATTCATTTGCTGTATCATTGAGTTGATTATCATCCATAATATCTTCAGTGTCATTTCTCCATTCAACACTTGTTTGTTGCCAGTTACTTCCTTCATTTTCAACATCTTCCAGCGGGTCTCCTTCTAAACCAGCAGATTCATTCTGATTTACTTCACCAAGAATATTGCCCTCAAAATGATTGCTATGATTTGATGAACTGCTTTCATCATAACTAGCATCACCCAGCTCAGATTGTTCATTGTATACGTCAGTAAATTCTTGCATATTGTTATGTTCTATATCTTCAATTTGAAAACTTTGTTGAGAAAACACATCAGCAGTATCTTCTGTCAGCCCACCATCAACATTTTGTCCGGTGCCATCTCTTCTTTCTATCTCAATACTAGATGACAATTGCCGATCTCGTAACCCAGTTTCTAAGGGCAGTTGTTGTCCACCTTCTACATGGGATGTAGTAGAGTCTTGCCAGTCTGAATTCTCAGATCTGGTTGCTTGTGAGCAACATGAACCACCTGATGAACCAAGTCTATCATCATTTCCTCTGTTATTCAGCTCAGATTGTTCAATATTTACAGATGTGACTGCTTGTGCATGGCTGGCTTCAGTTTGTTCGTTTGCAATAGCATCAATATCATAGTTAGATGAGGTATCATCAGATCGGTTGCTGGCAACTTGACTGCAGCTAGGACTGTCCTTTCTAGAAAAGAATCCTTCCCTATTCACAAAACAAATTGACATCATTCACCTAAAGCAAAGGCAAAAATAAAATGATAAAATATAAAAAGTACAAAAAGCATATACACATGTCCAAACATAATCAGAACATGGGCCGCTAACTTCATTTAGAATAACAAAAATGTAACATTTAATCAAAACACAACAGAAAATCTCAACTTTGGTTATCCTTTTAATTCTATTGCGTCATCTTTTACGCAGATATTTAGAAATGAATCACAATTTAATACCTGACATCCTATGACAGGCAGGGCAGATCTCAGAAATTATTTGTTACAACTTACAACCATGCAAATCAAAAGATATTCTTCCAGTTGGCAGTTGCCATTAACAAGAAAGTTCAGGATCATGGAGTCATGGTTCAAACATAAACAGAAAGGGGTGATGATTTGGAAATACGACAGATTCAAATTCTTTCAGTTGAATGGCAGAAAAAACTACATACCTTAGACCTGACACAGTCTGTTTTTGCCTCAACAAGCCTAGTTCACTTTCTGCCACAGATGTAGACCTGTTATTATCAACCATTCTATCATTCCTTAAGAATCTGCCTCTAAGAAATGTCTGCAAACAATATAAGGACCTGTCACCAGTTGCAAGATTGAAGCTCTGCTGATTAGATAAAATCCTAGTTCTTCTTTATTTGTCCAATTGGAAGCGGATCTATGATGCAGTCTATTATCTTCTATCAAAGATTTTGTTTAAAAAATTAATAATTTCTGTTTACAGGTTTTGTATTCGATACCCGTACAAATGATTACCCATTTTCTTCCAGGTGTATCTTGTCTTCAATTGGAACTGTCCATAAGTTTACTTTGCCTACAATAAAATTTTTTCAACCAGAATTTGAGTATAAAACAAAAGTGTTCAGTTTAAGAATGGTATTTTTTCTCTCAATTAACTTATCTTAAACCCAATTAACAGTAATTAAAGTCTAAACTTCATGCCCATATAGCACAAGCAAAAGGCGGAAAGCATATGTTTTAAAAAATATGAGATATTTATTGAAGACAAACCTGAATGCGGTTGCGATGAGGAAAATTAGATACAGCTCGATGATCCAACAACTCCTGAACTTCTCTCTGTCTTTCCCTCTCAGCCCTCTTTAGCATATCAAGCAGAACTTGTCTGCCACATAATTTACGAATACCCCTCCGCATATGCTCAGTATGGCCTTCATTCTGATTAACAACATATCCATCACGAACACGATCAATTTGGTTTTGGGTACCAATTTCAGCAGATTGTTCTTCTCCGTTCTCCACAGAAGAAACACATCTCTGCTGGCTACTCATTTGTACCCATTCTCTTATGATTCTCACCCTCTCCTGCTCAGTTTCACCAAGCCACTCAGCTTGTGAACTGTTGTTTCTTCGGGAAACATTGCTTGTGTGATCTCTTGCACCACTATTCATCCATTCCCTGAAAATTTGTCTCACCCGTCCCCTTTCAACTTCTCCAAAATCAGATGAATTTTCACAGATAGAATTGTTTAAATCCTCTTGTTCATCATGAGAGCCATTCTGACTTTGTGATTGTGACCATGTTTCACACTCATTCTCACCCAAAACTGCATCCTCTAGAAGATGCGTTCGATCTCTCCCATGGCTAAGTGGTGTACTTGGAAGTGAGAGGCCTGCAATCAACCTATTGCTTCTTTGTTGAAGCAATCCCTCGCCAGGTCTTCCTTGAGCTTGACTCAGCACATGCTCATCCTCAAGCTCCCGCCACATTTGCAAGAGTGAAGATGACCGGGTGCTTCCCCTCCCACCATCTCTCCGCCTCCTGGATGATTGAGAATGGGAATCCCTATGGAATGAAGATTCAAGCACAGATACATTGTGCAAGCCAGCAATAGCCATTCCTATCTATCCCCTCAAACAAGCAAATCTCTTCAACCCATCAGAATCAAATGCAAATGAAATTCACAATAGATGAGAGGGAAAATGAAGACCAATTTTTTTCAGAAACAAGTCATTCCATATCTATATGGATTTGACCACCATCACAATTGTCATGAGCGTTCTGCTTGATTTGCTCATCAATGACTTGAATCGAACACGACCTTGGAATGTTCCAAGCATCAAATTAACAGCATAACTATTATGTCCAGGATAACCTGAAATATAAAAAGAATAATGAGCTACATCAATTCATTTATCTAAAATAACCAGTCAAATGATCAACTTGAGAAAGATAAATAAATTCATCAAGGAAAGGTGTATCATCTTCTATACCGTAAGAGATACTCGCCAGACAAGTTAAAATCTACAGAATTTATAACCAGCTGAACTATTTTATTTGATACTTAATACTACACAGGAAGAAACGCGTATCGAGACAATGTGTTTCAAGTTCTCAGTTTTGCCAAAATCTGAACAAAACAACGCTCAGATTTGATAAGCTCAGCGAAACTGATCCAAACATATCCATTTCGTTTCCTGCACACAAACGGCCGGAACTGTTGAATTTTTCCCCTGAACAAGAGATTTGAATATTGATTCTTTCCCATTTCTCTCATCCTCCTCATCAAAACCCACGACAGAAATTTACAAGCCATACAAAATTCAAATCAACATTACAAAAAAAATGAATTTTCAAATAAATTTTGCAACAACAACCAAATTGAAATCCATACACGAATCAACAACCGAACACAGAACACAACATATAAGTATAGGATTAGATTGTAAAATTGATGCGCAAGAGCCAATGTGAAGCATCGAGCAAAAGGAAAAAAAACATACCAGCAAATTGTGATTGCAATTTTGAAGTAAAGGAAACCAAACCCTAACAGGGAAGAAATTCAGAAAGAGAGAGAATGACAAAGAAACTGGAAGTCTCAGAGAAGGAGGAGAGAGGGAAGAGCGGCGAATTTACAAATAATAAATTGGACACGTCAACGGTTCTGTGACGTTTCCTATAAAAACTGCCGTAGCGAGCAATAACGTCTAAATATTTTTGGACCGGTTATTATTTCTCGACACGTGGCCTTCCTACTACTCATCCGGCCACAGAACGAAGCGTTCCGGATCTTTGATTGAACGCGAAGTTTGCCACTAACCAAACCCCTTAAACGGCGCCGTATTTTTCTCACTTAAGTAGGTTTTGTCCGAAAATTTTTCTTCTCTGCCAATCTAATCATATTGACTTGGATCCCCTCACTTTTTATGTTTTTTCAATTAAGATTCTTTCACTTTAATGATTGAAAAATGTAAAATCTGAAATGCTACAATGAAGTCAAAAATTATGTTGCCATTAATTATGGCTAATCTGGTTTTCAAAAAGTCTTTATAACTTATAATTTTATTGAAACCTGTGATTTAGTTAATATTAACCTTTTAATTTTATTTCCATTTTAAAGTTTGAAGAGACTTTGAAATTTGAAACTCTATCCAAATCATTAGCTTGATTAAAGGTATTATTTACTCTGATTAATTATAATTGAAGTTTGAGATGGTACAATAAAAACTATAAAATTAATGATTGTCAAAAAAATAATAAACATTAAACATTTTTTTAAATTTAAATTTAAATTATAAAAACGTTTAATTGAATTGTCAAATTAAACATGTGTTCAAATAAAATTGAAATTTGATTGCTGCAATCAATTAAATTGATTAATCCAAAAAATATTGCTCATTAGTTATTGGTTCTTTTATCTCATATTTAAATTAAATTAAAAATTTTATAATTTTAATTTATTTATATTGTAATTTAATATTACTTTTAAAGTAAACGTAATATTTAATCTTTCATTTATAAAGTTAATAACTATTACTCTCCTCAAATTTCATAATTAATATTATTAATCCCTTAACCTTGTATTTTCTAAAATTATTCATACATTTCTTTATTAATAATATTAAAATAAATGATAAAAATAAAAAATATAATTGAAAATTAAACATATATTTAACATTATTTAAATGAAATTTATTAATTTATTTCAATATTTTTATTTATTTTATCATTACGAAGGATTAAATATTATGTTTACTCTAATTTTCAAAATATAAAATGAAATGGATATGCTATAATTTTCTAATTTGAAATTACGTTCATTTTTAAATAAAAAATATAAAAATTGTTTTGAAGAAAAAAAACTTTTTACGAAAATTCACCGAAATGACATGGCAAGGTTCTTTTTTATATGGATGTGATAAGATAGATCCATATCTGAAACTAACCATGAATTCTTATTACATATTTAAGAAAAATTAATAATTTCCATCTTAAAATTATAAATGATCAATAAAATTATCATTAAATTATATAAAATTACAATTTTATCTTTTACATAATAGTTATGTATATAATTTCCTTTCTTTATATAAAAATTTTAAAAAATTATTAATATAAAACAATAAAATTATTTATATAAATTATTACTTAAAAATAACATTATAATTATAATATTATATAATTCATTAAAATGTTCATCCACATAAAGTAATTTTAAGTGTGAGAGCAAGCATAAAAATCTAAGAATCAAAATTAGAGTTATTTGCCGCGAATCTATGAATTAGTTGAATTTTTTTTATCTTTTACTATATATAAAGTTGAATTTCTAATATATATATATATATATATATATATATATATATATATATATATATATATATATATATATATATATATATATATATATATATATATATAGTGATTTAATTGCGACCGTAAAAAATAAAAAAAATGAGATTCATTTCAAATAGGGTGGAAAAAAGGCAAAGGTTTTATTTGGAAGGAGAACAGCCAAAAGGGATGTTTCTGATTTGCAAAAACATGCTTTCACATATCAAGTTACTACTATAGACTTCTTTTTCATTTTTAAATTTCCAGTCAAGCGCTGAAATTTTAATTTCACATTTTATTATATTTTAATAAATTAGCAATTCTAATGTTATAGTTGAATGATTATTAAAATTATAGAAGTAATTTTCTAGTTTGTTAAAAAATAATAGAAACTCTCCATATTACGTTAAGATTAAAAACTTTTCCTATGTGGATATTGTAAACAAGTATAAAAAGAAAATATGTGAAAAATAAAATATATATATATATATATATTTTTTTTCACTTGTTGTCAGATATATTAAAAATTGAGTAGAAAGAAAATAATAAAAATATTATTTTTATTAAATTTAATTAAAAATAAAAAATAATTTTGTTAAATGGCCAAATTATTCTGATCGCAAGTCGAAAAAAGTCGTCTTAGGAAATTTCATAGATGGATAGTTTTGAGATTACAAAATTTTCTGCACGTTATCTTTGCTTATTTGGTGGAAAAATGTTTTGCTGATTCTTAAAATACTTTGAGATCGTGTAGTTGGTATAGTAAATAATTTTTTTTTGCGGGAAATTAAACTTTTAAAGAAATAATTTATCATATGAATTTTTTAAAAAATATTTAAAATTATTTGATTGACACATAAAAAATAATATTTCTTACAAAATAATTTCTTATATTTTATTTGATTTAATTTTGAATATCCTAAAAAATATTAATAAAATGATTACTCAATATTATTATAAAATTTAGTTATCATTAATTGGACCAAATTTAACATGGATGACTTTATCCTCTTTTTTTACCTCAAATTTTCTATAATATCTAAACACCAAAAACAAATTATTTTCTAGCCCTTTTGATTTACATCTTTTTTACATGGTCCAAAAAAATGATAAATAAATTTCTTGTGAAGTCTGGATTCCTATAGTTTCACTTTTACTATTTGGATTTTTGTATTGTCCTCTCACTAAAAAGTAGTTTTTTTTAAAGTTATTTATCACTCAACCCCTTCAGTTAATTAATAACATGAAATTATTACAAAAATTAAAAGAATGTAGGCATGTTATGCATGCACAAAATTAGGAGAAAGGGTAGAGGAATAAAACTATCAAGACCTATGATTCAGCAGAAATATGTTGAATTCAAGTAAATTTTATATATTAATAAGTCAGGTTTTAAATCATGAAAATGATCCTTATTGAAAAAAGAAAAATTTATTAATATTCTAACCCTAAAATAATTGTCCCACATGATAATTATTTATAAAAAAACAAAAAGGAAGGAAACACTTCTTACTAGTGCGAAGTGCCAAAAAAATGTTCAAACTAGAGTTAAAAGAAATCAACTATTTTTTGAAAAAATATAATTGAAAGGAACTTCCAATAGGCTTAAAAACATTATTTGTTTCATGCTGCATCAACAAATGATACATTGAATATTCATTGAAAATTTAATTGCTTCCACTTATTTTATCAAAGACCTGGTCAATATAACAAATTAATTGTGGGCTCAAATCCTTTTATACTGTTAATAAATTGGTGCTGTTGTGACAACGTGGGTGGAACAACTTTGTTCAGAACTATTATTGCTAAATCCTAAATATAAAACCCCAATCCAGCTGATAATGTTGCAGATAGTCCCCATCTGCTAGTTGGCAGCAGTTATCTTCATTGACCATTATTTTTATACAAAAAGATCTTCAACATTGATGAACGCTAACCGGAGCCTGAAATTTCAGGTGAGGGGGCTTCGCCGTGCGTGCTGAATTGGATAAACATACAGAACAAAACTAGTCATTTATTTATCTCCCTTTACTCTGCGGAAGGACGCTTTCAGAAAAAAATCTCTTTTATTTGTACAGAGTAAAAGAATAATATTCCATTTATTTGTCTCGATTGAAAAATTATGTTAGTAATGATAAAAAATAATTTTTTCTTTAAAACAGAAGATATTATATTTTACCACAATGTTCATCAGCGGCGGAAGTAGGAATTTTGACTTGGGACCTGGATTGATTGTAAGGGAGTAATACTTTATTTACATGCATATTAAAAAATTTATAATTATATAAAATAATTATAACTTAAAATATTTTAATATTTTTTAAAAAATATAATGTAAAAATTATGAAATATTAAATAAAATTATAAAATTTTTATGGGAAAAAATATAAAATCATATTTATAAAAGTTGTAGCATATAAATTATTTAAATTTTTATAAGTAGTTTAGTTCATACAAAAAGTAAATATCATGAGAAGTTGAACTTTCTAAAAAGCAAATTTCTTTATCAACTTCTCGAGTAATGTTTAAATTTATTTGGTTGACATTAAATAAGTGATATTTTTCAAAAACTAATTTCTTATATTTTATTTAGTAGAGCACTAAACTTTTTAGGGAGTATTTTCAAAATAACTAATATACTCATCAAAATTGTAATATAAAAAATAAGAAATATTGATAGATTTAAATTATTTTTAATTATCTTTTTTTAAATCATATCTCTAATCTCTCTTTCCTTTATAATTTTTTTAGTCGATAATTTTTTAGTTTTTTAATTTGTTATAAAAAAGTAAAATAGGTTTATATAAAAAAATTAATTAATAGGTCTTATATATATAACAAATATTTATATATTAAATTATTTTAATATAATTAATATAAAATATAGTTTGAATTAGTTCAATAATTAATTATAACAAGTTTATATAAAATAGGTAAGAAGTACATAATTTTTATTTTTATAATTAAAAATTGAAATGAAAAATAATAAATATAATAAATGTAAAGTACTAAATAAAATAATGTAATAGATATATATAATAAATATAATCCTATTCAGAAATAAATTTCTATTATTATAATAAGATTTGTGATTCTATTTATAATTTATATTCATGATATTATATTTAATTTTTATTTTATATAATTTATATAATAATCATTCAATTTAGTATATAATTAATAATAATTATTATAATTGAATAAGTATGTTTATATTTTATAATAAATAAATTATATTTGTTGTTAATAAATATTTATTATAATTTTTAAATATGAGGATAAAAGATTAAAGTAGTCAAAGATTTTCCATTTCCTAAAAGTTACACTTTTTACGTTACTTTTGTGAATTAAATAACCTCTTAAAAATGTTTCAATTAAATTTTTTATAAATATAATTAATTTAATAAAATTCATATGTATACATACTTTTTTAAAACATATATAAGTGTTTTATTGTGAAAAGTTTGGACGATAAAATTAAAATAGAAGTAAGTGACAATCTTATTGTTATCATATTATGTATATAATGTAGATAAAAAATATAACGTTATAAGACATATTTAAGTTACTCAAAGTTTTATAAAAAGAAATTACAACAAAAATATATAAAATTTACAAAAAGATAATTAATTTAATAAAATTAATATGTATATATACTTTTTTATACATATATAAAGGTTTTATTCTAAAAATTTAGAATGATAAAATCAAAATAAATAGTAAGTAAGTGATCATTCTAGCATAATTATATTATGTGTGCAATGTCAATTAGTACATATGAATGAATTTTAGTGCACAGAATATGTTTTTAAAAATAAAAGTAGAGATAAATAGAAATTAAAATAATGTTTGTAAGTCATATAAATTTTTTATTTCAACTAAATATATGTTTCTATAAAATATTTTTAAAATATAACATAATAAAATTATTCATATTTAGCAAGAAGACAAAAAGATAGAAAATTTAATATATAAATTATTTACAACTTTTAAATATAAAAAAAATCATAATTTCACACTTTTTATTTGTATCTCTGTATATTTTATAAAATTTATTATTATTATTATTATATAGTATATAATTTTCTTATCATAATTATGTGTGTGTTAAAATTTTAGAAAGGGTGAAATGTATATTAACACACACATATATATAAGAAAAAACATTAAACTTTGAGGATTAAGGCCACACTAATCTCCCTGTCTTTGTCATTAATATTCATATTTAATATTGAATAAATAATATATTTTTTATTATTTTAATATTTTATAATTATATTCTCTTTTTTCATTACAGTAATGGTATATGATGTTAACTGAAAGTTTCGTCTTTTCTTAATCCTAAATTTGATCCCAAAATTTTATGTATGTCCATTCAATAACTTGAATACTTTTATCATACAAAATTAAAAAAACAGATTCTAATTTTTTTTATACAGTTTTACTAACTATAACCCTTATGGTTATACTTAAAAATCAGTAAATAATATAATTGATTGTTATATGTATTTTTTAAGGATAATCAAGGAATTGATTTTTAACAATCTTATTTAATGCCTCTATTAACTTGCCTTTTAAATGAGTTATTTACCTTTTTTTTTGTTTACTTTTTTATTAGGTGTTTGCCGGTCAGAGTCGGTCGTATTATACGTAGCTAATGATTTTTGTTAATCACATAGCAAGAAAATAAGAATCCCCTTTTTGGATGAAGAAGAAATACACATTACAAAACAATGAATAAAGATTATGCCTCACTTCATAATAAATAAAATAAGTCCAATTGCACAAGAGGCTTCTTTGCAGTAGCATATCACTGAATGCTGTAAATATGCAATGCCACCATAAAAATCAGTTATATTTGTGATGGCTATTTATTATATTTTGCAACAATTTTAATTCTTGCAAAGGGATTGTAGCGGTTTCTTCCATCGTAACAAAAATGACTACTGTGTTGTACTTTTATAATAATTTTTTGGATCACTAGTATAATCATCATGAAGTCAATTTTTACTTTTAACTTAATAGGGCTTTATACCCTCAGCTAAATGAACATAATATTTTTTGTTTTATTCAATTTAGCAAGGGTTATAGTTGCTACTAATTAATTACAAAAAGTTTAATTTTTTACTTTACCGAAAGTTACAACCATCACTAACTAATTGTAAATTTTATTGATTTTTAACTTAGTAGATATTGTAGCCATCACAATTTTATGACAAAAAATTTTTCCTTTTAATTTAATGAGGGTTTTTAACCACTACTAATGTTTTAATTAATTTTTTTAAATTATATAAAATTTTAAGATCCCTTTTAAAATCAACCAAATAAAAATATCTTACCAAAAATATATCACTTATACACCATAAAATGTACTTATATTTACATAATTTTTATAATCATTTTGTAATCCATACAAATTTTGCTGTATGTAAAGTAGAATAAGAAGTTAATCTATTATCTAAGTATTAGTAAAATAGAATTACAAGTAATTCATTCAAATTTTGTCATATGTAAAATAAAAAACTGCTAAATATTATCTAGATAATCATCATAAACATCAGTAAAATCCTCTTTGTAATCACTGGTGAAATTAGTCCAATTGTACAACAAGTTTCTTTGCAGTGGCATATAAAATATCACTGAATGTTGTACCCTAATAAAATTTCCAACAATTGCAGTTTATTTTAATTTTTATTATAATCGTTTATAATTTTAAATACTAAAACATAATAAATTTATAAAATATATGTAAATAAATAAATAATTTTTAATTTTTAATATAAAGATATGTATATCCTTTATTATTTAAGGGATAACGCTATCATAAACATATAGGTAATTAATATACGAAAATATTTTTTATATTCCGCGATATAAAATATTTCATAGTTTCTTTTATAATTTTTTCATGTATTGACCTGCCTACCTTACCTATATGATGAATATTTTTCATTTTCTATGATATAAAACACTTTATCATTTATATTTAATATTAAAAAATTATTTTATTATCTGATGGATCACACTTTCATAGACTTTAAATTTATAGAACATTTAATATTTTCTTATAAATTCTTATACAAATTTATATGTTAATTTATTGCAAAAAGTAATACATCTTTCTATATAAAATTAAAAATATATTTTAATTAAAGTTATTACATTAAATATTAAAATATTATAAATTTGTAAATGAAAAATATTACATATGTAAAAGAAAAAATTGATTAACGAGGCAAAAATCATTAACTACATATAAAGTATAAAAAATAAAAAATATTATAACAAAAACCTTTTGTCATATTTAAAGTATATATAAAAAGTGTATTATTTTGTAATAATTTTTTACATGTTATACATAAATATTGAGCCAACTAGTGTTAGAATCCAAAATCCAAAGCTTTTAATTATCAATTTTTAGGAGAAGTAATAATAATTATTAGATTAGATTGGATTTCTTTAACATACTTAATAAATTCTTTTTTCTTAATGTTTGTCAAAATTAAATTTTTTTATAAGTTGGTCATTTCAAATATTTAGCAAACTATAATACTTAAAAGGTTTCTTATTAAGTCTTAACATGATATATTTATTTGTTTTTTAATATCAGACAATAATATAAATATAATTAAAATATAATATGAATACTCTAATTTTTTTAATGAAGAACAGGATAGTGTGTTTTTTAAAATGAGAAGAAATTTTCATAATTTTATCTAGATTAAGAAGGTTAAATGGTTTCAATAATACATGTAGGTTTTGTAATTTTAAGATATTTAAAAGAGGTGTTTAAAAAATTTAACACTTCACTAAATAAATTTAAATTTAAATTAAATTTTATTTATTCAATTTATTCAAATTTAATATCAAATTAAATAAAATTTACTAAGTTTATTTAGCAACAATTGTTTAACTCGACACATCCAATAACTACTTATACTTTAATAAGATTTTATTAGACAAATATATTTAATATTATTACTATTTTTCAAAATAATGATAAGAATTTAGGCTCCATTTATTTTATCAAAAAAAATTTTTCATAGAAAAATATCATTTATATATATATTAATGAAGAGGTGACATTTCCTTTTCATTAATAACTAAAAAATATGATACTTAGAAGTTTAGAAATAGAGGAAATCAAATTCTTTTTTCAAATAAAGAAAATTACTTTCCTCAAACTCTTCATATTTAATATTAAAAAAAGTAAAATATTTTTCTCTATTTTAATATTTTATAACTATATTTTATAAAAATTATTTTTTCAATGAAACAAGTAGATTAATGTTTAAAAATTTTAATATTGTAATGAAGGATAATTTTAAAATTACATGCATTTTTTTAATATTTTTTATGATAAAAATTTCAAATTAACATTTAAATTTAGTGCTTAAATAATAAATTATTTCAACAATATAAATTTAGTGTGAAATAAATTTAGCATATAAAATTTAGTGTAATAACTGAACATTTTGATTAAAATAACATATTATAATTAAATATTATAAATATTATAAGAGTTAAATTAATTAAAGTAACAATAAAGGTGAAATAAAAAATTTAAAATTTTAATATAATATATTTAAAATATTACTTACATATAAAAAATATACTACATTAAACCATTAATGATTTGACATGTATATTATCTATTAATTAATTAATATTTAAAATATCACTCAATATAAGTCACTTTTTTAATATTTAAAAAATTATTTTAAATAATTTCATTGTAGTATATATTACATAATATTATTTTTTTGTTATAGCTCTGCCACGTGGACAATGATGGTGCCACATGGTACATGGATGATTCTTCCCATTAACAGCAACTGTTTTGGAACTAAAAATTAAGGATTAATGTGTGGTTATCAATTGTTAAAGTGTTAATATTTAATTTCTTCCTTTATCTTAGGGGCTTCAATCTCATCTGAAACTGTTACATTTTTATCCATATCGCACGGCTCATATCTGCCCACATCAAGGGTTTAGAACCCTGAAGGTACCGCAGAATGCACAATTGAATTATCATTTCTCCAAATGGCATATTTGCGAACACGTTGCATCAATAGCCCGCAACGCTCGGAGCTGGCATGTTCCCGCGTCGCCTAGTTACCCTTTCATCTAACAGCACGTTGCAAAGAAAACGTTAAAACTCGTTTGTCTGACTGCGGGTTGCCGTGCTTGCCCTAATCTTCACTCCACTTGGAAGATTGTTGTTTAATGGCCTGTCATATTCCCTAACTCAACTCATTTTCGAACTCCTTACATCCAGGGATTCCTCAAGTTCAGGAATAGTAAATTTTGACCGGATAGAAATTACACAAATTCAAATTAAGCATGATTAAATTTGGATCATAAGTAGATTAATTCATTTAACATAAATAAAACTCATGTCAAGTTCGGATTAATTATATAAAAGAGTTGTTATTCAAATTAATTTGACATAATTAACATGTGTATAACTTGAAGAAATATATATAATTTTTTATATTATATATTATTTTAATAAAAAATATATTTTTATTTAAAATTAATAACTAATAAAACTTTAATTTTTATTTAAAATTTTATAATTTTTTAAGTTAACGCATACTAATTTTGTGTGAAATAGGTCTAAAAGAAAATTATATTCAAATTTTTCAAAATTGCATCAAATTAATAATTAAAAAATAAAAAGTTTCTTCAAATAATTTTTTTGGAAGTTTTCATTTTTATAAAAAAAGTTACACTTTGCAATAAAAATTAATAAAAAATATGCATTTAAGCTCTATTTTATATAATAAATAAGTTAACTTATAACTTGTTAACATGATTAATAAATTATAAATTAATCTTTATAGCTATTTCTTGTACTAATTTATCTAAAAAATAAATTATAATTTAATAAGTTATCTTGACTTTATCTATTATAAGTAGTTAATAAGTTACCTTGACTTTGTGTGAAATAAATCTGAAAGAAAATTACATTTTAATTTTTCAAAATTGAATCAAATTAATAATTAAAAAATAAAATGGTGCTTTAAATAATTTTTTGAAAGTTTTCATTTTTATAAAAAAAAGTTACACTTTGTGATAAAAATTAATAAAAATATACATTTAAGCTCTATTTCATATAAAAAATAACTTAACTTATAATTAAAAAATAACCTCTATAGGTGTTTCACATATCAAACTAATAATTAAAAAATAAAAATAAGTTATCAACCTAATTAATGAATTATAAGTTAACCTTTATAGATATTTCGCATATTAGTTTATAAAAAAAAATCTCTAATTTAATAAGTTATCTTGACTTTGTTTATCATATTAGTTATAAATTAAATTATAAATTAGTCTTTTCAAGTGTTTCGCATATTAGTTTATTAAAAAAATTTTAATTTAATAAGTTATCTTAACTTTGTTAAGTGCAAGTATTTAATATATGATAAACTAATTAATAACTGATAATTTATAATTAATTATATAAAAATATTTTACAAAATTAGTTATTGAATTAACTAAAAATATAAAATAATATAAAAGAACATGTTAATATAAATAAATATATAAATTAAATTAATTTTTATTTATTTAAAGATAAAATTATATTAATACAATTATGATGTTCAACAAAAAATATAATTATCTAAATTTTCATTTATTATATTTTTATTTGATTATTATTTATAATAGAAATACAATTACTTAAAATATAATTAATTATATTCTATGATATTATATATTTATTTATATATATATTTTTATATATTTATAGTTTAAAATAAAATTATAATTAAATAAAATATAATTCATTATATTTTATAACATCATGTATTTATCTATTTACTTACTTATTTTTATTTTATTATTTATATTAAAAATTTGATCTTACATATTTATTTATTATTTATTATTTGAAATAACAATATAATTATTTATTAAAGTTATGGTTCTAAATTAATAAAAGAAAAAAGGATAGATTTGAAAAAAATTTCAAAGTTACTATCTTACAAGTTATAAGTTGCTTAATAAAAAAATTCTCAATAAGTTAGTGAGTAAAACATTTCTAAATATTAACTTATAACTTATTGATTAAGTTAATAAATTATAAATAAATTTAATATATTATAAACTAACTTGTTTATTATATAAAACATAATTCTTAAATAATTTATAACTTATAAACTTGTGGGTTTTCAATTTTTTAAATTTATTTTTTATTTTTATTAAATTATCATTTATATCTTTAATAAATAATTTTATTTCAATTTTAACAATAACTAAATAAATTTTATTAATTAAGTAAATAAATAATATAATAATTTTAATCCAAATAATTAATAAAAATAAGTAAATAAATATATAATATCATAAATTATAACTAATTAAATTTTAGTTAATTATATCCTTATGTTAAACTATAAATATATAAAAATGCATTATGTAAATAATATATAATGGTATAAAATGTAATTAATTTTATTTTAAGTAATTATACTTTTTATAAATAATAATTAAATAAAAATTGCATTAGTTAATAAATATGTAAAGTTATAAAATATAATTAATTAAATTTTAGGTAATCATTTTTTGAATATTTTAATTGCATTAATATAATTTAATCTTTAAATAGGTATGAATTAATTTAATTTATATATTTATTTATATTAACATATCCTTTTATATTATTTTATATTTTTAATTATTTTAATAGTTAATTTTGTGAAATACTTTTTATACATTTACTTAATTCATCAATTACCAACTAAGTTTCAATTATTTGCACAAGATGGGGTCTTAATATGTACTTAATCATCTTTTACATGTTACTTTATTTTACCATTTATAATTAAAAGTTCACTATACTGATTATTATTAACATCAAATATCCTTTTAATTAATTTCAAGATATAAAACTATGTTTTTATAATATATTATATTGATAACTTATTATATTTTTAATTAGTATACTTTTAATTTTTTTTAGGACTTATCGTGGTCCAAGTGTTCCATGCGTAGAATTGTAATTAAATTAAATACATACTTAAAATTAATTATATTAATTAAAATTTAGATAAAAATATCAATCATTTAGTTAGTATGAATAATTTTAAAAGAAATAAGTAATATAGAATATAATCAGAAAAATGCTATAATATGTTTCAAATATATATATAATATTATTATAGCATGTTTTATATATATTAAATTAAATTTTAAATACTAATTTCATCATATTGTATTTAATGATAATTTTTAATTTATATTTTATTTTCAATGTATATAATATTATTTATATAATAATATGTATTATCAATAATCAATTATATATATACATAATGTACCTATCCCCTATTACGACATTTCTATAATTTAGTACATGTCAATTCATTTATCATATGTTAATTTGTTATTTTTTAATAAATATTGTGCTATAGTAGTCACACTGGTGCAATCAACGTAAAAAATCGAATTCCTTATTTATATATAATAGTTTATATTAAATTGAAAGAAATGCTTTCTGACTTCTTTTTTTATTTTTTATATTTTCATAATATCTTTAATTTTTTTTCTTAATTTATAGAATTTTTTTAATTTTTGTTCATTTTCTTCATTTTAGAATAATTTCCTTAATTTTTTTCTTATTTATTATATTTTTGTAATCACTTTAATCTCTTTTCTTAATTTATTACATTTTTTAGGATTAAATCTCTAATTTATATATAGCAACTTATATTAAATTAAGAAAAAACTTTTTAATTTTTTCTCTTATTTATTATATTTTTATAATTTCATAATTTTTCTAATTTTCCCTAATTTACTAAGTTTTTCTATTTTTCATGCATTATTTTTCTTTCTAAAATAATCTCCTTAGTTTCTTTTCCTTGTATAGCATTAGTTAATTTCTATAAGTACTAATTGATCATTAATAGTTAATTTATTTATTATAATAAAAATTACATTTTTGTCTCTGATTAATTTTCATTTTCATTTTTGCATTTCTATTTACATCATCAAAAAATATTCAAACCCTTACTATTTATATATGTTGTCATTGATTTTTGTTGCAAATAAATATTAATATTCTCTTTATTTCATCTTTTTCCTCTCTTTCCCTTTCATGTTTCTTAATCCTAAATTCTAAAACTTATAATCAATTCTAACTCTAACTATACAAGTCATTTAGTTTATGAGTAATATTATTTTACTATTAACAATACTCACCAATTAAATTATTGTGGTATCATGTTAGCATGTAATGGCTACTAACTTTAGTAATTCCTTCAAATACTTTGCTTCACTATAGTTAATACTTAGTGAGTATTAATCTTTGTAGAAATTGTTCTTTGTTTTCTTGATTTTCTTTTATCAATATTATTTTCTTCTTTATAATTTGTACCAATTTTTATATAAAATAAGTTTATTATATATGACTTACTTTATTATATAAAATAAATTATTTTTTTATAATTCTTGATGTGACATGAAGTTAATGTACATTCATTTTGCCATTGTAGGTTGATAATATGAAAAAGCTTTATATGTTTTACATTAAAAAGGTATGTAAAGCAATTTTTTTTGTCAAAAATTGAAGTATATATACATTTAAATTTCTGTTAAAGGCTGATATACATTCATTTTTTTATTGTAGGTTGAATTTCAATCTTTGTTTATATTTAGCATATACATATTTACATTACAGTATATAACTTTTAGAGATATTAATATATTTGATCAAATAAATATCTTTTATTTAAAGAGTACGGAAAGATTATTTAGTAAATTAGATAATATTTATTTTTTTATTATCTATTATAATTTACATTTATATAGAATTAAGGATGGATAAATACACATTCCATTTCATATAAGTAAATGTTTTATATATATATAATTTTATATTATTTTTTGAAATTTAATTTATCATAATACTTAAATGCATATGTGTCCTTCTAATTATTAATGATCACTATTAATATAATATTATGATAAAATAATCATTTTATTTATTGTCAATGAGTTATATAGTATATTCTCTTATTTAATTTGAATATTATTTAATTGATATAAGCATAATAACATATTTTGCACTAATTATTTGAATACTTTATAATTTAAAAATTATAATTTATATTATGAGTTATTATTAATTAAACTCGCATGATACACAAATTACATATCTATATATAAAAACTTATATTATAAACACAATTACTTATTTATTTCATTCTTATAAAAATCTTTTAATATCATATTTATATCTTACTTTTTTCTTTTATCGGTTTCAATCACTTCAAAATTATTATTTTATCAGAGAGTTTTCATCTTCATTTTTAATATTTATAAGTTCATAATTATTTAATTATTTCATTCTCATAAAAATTATTTTATTTTCATAAAAAGTTCTCCAAATTATACTTAAGTTTTGCTTCTTTTTTCTTTCCATCTTCAGTCACTTCAAAGTTATCATCTTCTTTAAGATGAGAGTATTTATTTTCATCTTCAATATATGTAAATATTCTCTTTTACTACTTGACCCTTTACAGTTGCCTAATCCAAAAATCTGTAAGTTAATCGGTTCTTATTAACTTAATAGATTCTTCATGCATAAAATTACAAAAATATATATTTTATATATAGTTTATTTTATTAGGTAAATTTTTTAACTATTTCACACTGTTTAACAAGAAAAATATAATTTTGGAGGAAATTATAAAAGTAATAGAGTTGCCATGTGAATATATAAACTATCAATTATAAAATTTATAAATTTATAATTAATAATGCATATGAATAGATTATTTTTTATTACCTTAAAGTTTTATAAAAATATTGAGATTAATAAATACAATATTTTTTATTTTAAAATTTAAAAATTATTTTATCTTTATCTTCATCTAATTTTATTTGAAAATTTTCTATTTCTTATCTCATTTGTTTTGATTGTAAATTTTTTTATTCTTATTTTCATCTCATTTTACATTCAATTTAAAATTTATAAAATTTCATTTATAATGCACTTTTTTCCTATTTTTGTTTGATAAAATCACCATTTACTTTTATAAACAAATGAACAATTTAATTTACACCCATCTATCAAATAACATTTGTCATTGAATACTTCAATAATTCATCTTTATTTTATAGATTCTTACTACGGTAATTGTAAATTTATTTTTTATTTCACAATATAATTAATTAATTAGTTTTTTTGTATTATGTTTTCAAATAATTATATTATTTATCCCACCTTTTTTTCTCTATATCATTAACATATTTTTTTAAAACTTTAATTAAGGGGTAGATTAATTCTTCTTTTAAAAATTTGATATCCACTACACACTTTTTATTTATTTATTATTTTATATTTTTATTATATTTCAAGAAAAGAACTTTATTATAGTACTTCTTTTAGAACTTTTAGAAAATACTAAATATAAGTCAATTATTAGTACTTTTTAGCTAAAAGCTATTCCTTTCTTTCAAGTAAATTAAAAAAATATTTAATATAAAAATATTAAATTTTAGTCAACATGTATATCATAATTTATGAATTTTATTGAATTATTTCTAATATAAAATTATTACTTTCAAAAGCTTATTTTATACTATATCATGGTAAATAAAAAATATATTATATTATCATCACAAAAAAATTATTATAATCATAAATTATGTTACTAAATATTAATATTAATGATAATAGTTATCTTGAAAAATGGTAATTAATTAATGTGACATTTGAATTCAAAATTAATTTTTTAGTAAAATAAATTCAAAATTAGTTACCTACTTGAATGTTAAGTAAAATAAGTGGAGTGACAACTTTTTTTTAGAATTTTTTGCTATATATTAATTAATTTTTTATTTAATCCTCTTTATAAATAATTAATATATAATTATAATACTATATTATTAAAATAAATATTCATCTAAAAGTTTGTTTTATGATGTAAGATGGTAAGCAAAATTTTTTTTTATCATAAATTATATCATTAAATATTAATATTAATAATAATAATTTAAAAAATAATATCTAATTAATATGATATTTAAATTTAAAATCAATTATTTACAAAATTAGTGGAGAAAATTGTTAGTTATATATTAATCAATTTCATTTAATTCTTTTTATAAATAATTAATATATAATTAAAATGGTATATTGTTACAATAAATATTCACTCGTGCAATGTACAGGATAATATTTAGTATATTTATATTATATATTAGCCGAGATATTCTTTACCCCCTTTTATGCTAACTATTTTTTTTATAACTTATCACATGTCAATTTTTCATTCTTCAATGAAAATTGTACTATAGTAGTCACACCTATACCATTAATGTGAAGAATTGAATCTCTCATTTATATATAGTAATTTATATTAAATTAAGAAAAAAACTCTTTTTGAGTTCTTTTCCTCATTTATTACATTTTCACAATTTATCGGATTTCTTTCTTCTATTTAATATATTTTTATAATCTCTCCAATTTCTTTCTCTAATTTATTGAATTTTTTAATTTTTATGCATTTTCTTCCTCTTTGAAATAATCTTCTTTTTATTTATTTATTACATTTTCATAAATCTCTTTGTTTTCTTTGATTTATTGCATTTTCTAGAATTCCTTATTTATATATAGTAGCTTACATTAAATTGAGAAAAGAACTCCTTAATTTTAGTTATTGCATTTTCATAATTTCATAATCTCTTTGATTTTGTCCTAATTTATTAAGTTTTTTTAATCTTCATGCATTATCTTCCTTTCTATAATAATGTCCTTATTTCTTTCCTTTATATAGCATCCATTAATTTTTATGAGCACCAATTGAATATTACTAATTAATTCATTTATTTTGATAAAAATCATGTTTTCATCTATAATTGATTTTCATTTTCATTTCCATATTACCATTTATATTATCAAAAAACATTTAAATTGTTATTGTTTATATTTGTTGTTTATGAGTAATATTGTTTTGTTATTAATAATAGTCACATATTGAATCATTGTAATATCATTTTAGCATGCGATGACTATTGCCTTTGGTGATTCCTTCTAACATGATACTTCACTATAATTGTTAATCAATGAGTATTGATTTTTTTAAAAATAGTTCTCTTTTTTTATTTTTTTTACCAATATCATTTTCTTTTTTATAGTTTATACCAATTTTTTATGTAAAATAAATTTATTATGTGTGATTTACTTTATTAAATAAAGTAAATTATTTTTTTATAATTCTAGATATAGCATGAGGCTAATGTACATTTATCTTTGCATTGTAAGTTGATTAAATGAAAGAGTTTTACATACTTTGCATTGAAAAAGTATGTAATGTAATTTTTTTGTCAAAGATTGAAGTGTATATTCATTTTGAATTTTTGTCAAAGATTGATGTATATTTATCTTTCTATTACAAGTTGAATTTTAATCTTTGGCTATATTAAGCCCCTCCCCGTGCGTGCGCACACACACATATATATTTGTTTTATAGCATATAAGTTTTAGAGAGACTAATCTATTTGATCAAATAGATATTTTTTATTTGAGAAATATTTAAAAATATTATTCAATAAATTAGATAATATTATTTTTTTTTTATTATTTATCAAGGATTACATTTATATAAAATTAAGGATGGATATATATACATTCAATTTCATATAAATAAATGTCATTATATATATAATTTTATATTATTTTTTCTAAATTTGATTTGTTTTAATATTTAAATATATATACATACTTTTAATTGTAGTAATAATTACTATTATTGTAATATTACAATAATATAATAGTTTTACATATTAACAATGAGTTATATAGTATATTCTCCTACTTAATTTGAATATAATTATGTTAATTTTATAATTATTTAATCAATATAAATGTAATAATATATTTTACATTAATCATTTAAATATCTTATAATTTAAAATTTAAAATTATAATTTATATTATAAATTATTATCAATTAAAATTAATTAAACTTGTATATCAAATGGATTATAAGCTGGCGTCCACGTATATACATATATATAGCCCGTGCGCCGGGTGAAGGCAAGTGTGTGTGGTTAAAACCGTGGCCCTTGACGGGGAAGCCTCTACTTTTGTCCATCAAATCATCCTTTTTCCCAGAGGCATATTTGCGAACACGTTGCATGCAGAGCCCAGAAGGGTCGGGGTTGGCGTGTTCCCGTGTCGACTAGTTGTCCCTTCGTCTAACAGCACGTCGCATAGAAAACGTTATATTTGTCTGACTGCGGGTTGCCGTCCTTGCCCTAATCTGTGCTCTATTTGGAAGATTGTTGTTTAATGGCCCGTCATGTCGTCTAACTCAACTCATTAACTTTTTAAATCCAGGGATTCCTCAAGTCCAGGAATAGTAAATTTTGACCAGATAGAAATTACACAAATTTGAAAATTGAATCATAAATAGATTAACAATAAAACTCATGTCAAATTCAGATCAATTATACATATATGAGTTGTTATTCGAATTAGTTCGATATAATTAACATGTGTATAACTTGAAGAAATAAATATAATTTTTTATATTATATATTATTTTAATAAGAATATATATATATTTTTTTAAATAAAAGATTTAATTATATAATTTTATAATAATTATTAAATGCTTGACTATAATAAAAAGATTAAATTTATATTTCAATAAAATGATAATTACAATTAAATAAAATATTTAAATAAAAATTAAAAATATTTTTAATGAAATATGATAAGCAATTAAATTTGATAAATAAATTTAGAATATAAATTTTATTAATTGAAGTTATTGAATGATCAATTAAATGAATTGATCCACCTCAATATAATTAATAAATGAATTCACTTAATATTACATAATTATTATTTAGCATTAAAATTATATGAATTACTATTAACTTTTATTACAATACAAACTCAATACATAATTTTGAATTGCTACTCCTACTACTTAACTCGTACTTGTTTATATATGTTTGAATTTTGCAATGTACAATCTCCAAAGATTAATTATTCCGTAAACAATTTCAAAATTTTAAAACACATTAGGTAGCATACGAAAAATTTTATATTCACATTTTTTCATCATCAATGAGCAAATAAGAAAACAACCTTTTATTAGAAAAACACAAAAATTCCTAGATTACCCAAATAATAATTGTCAAAATTGCCGAACGAAGGGAAAAACTTGTTACGTGTCGCCGATGAATCAAGTCATCAAGTGAAGAACACGTATGTTGTATTGACACTCGTAATGCCTTGGAACTTAAATTTCATGCCGTTGCTTTGGGCGGTACAGCAATGCTCAAAAAACACACGACACACGATCATAACTCATCCTATAACCTTATCTCACTACTGTTTTACAATATGAGCAAATTACACTTCTGTCTTTTCTATTTTTAAAAATATATACCTAATTTTTTTTATATAAATTAATATTTTTACATATTTTAAACATATATTCATCATTTATATTTTTTTAAAAAAAGATGAACCTATATTTTTTAAAATAAAAAATGTAATTAAATTAAATTGGAGTGAAATTTAGTGTACTTCACCTTATATTATTTGGGTAGAAGGTGGGATCCGTGCGCATGTATGGTTTGGATTGTGAGACCCGCATGTGTATGCTCTATCACATTAATTTGTGTGAGAACATCGTTATGGCTTCAAAAATCCTACACTAATTAGGGCAAATCATACTTAAAGTGGATTGGTTAATTTATTACATTATAAATTAATTATAATTAATTTGGATCATGATCAAGTTGAAGGTTAAAGGTATTATAATAGACATTATCCAAAAAAAATTATAATATAATCTACAATTTTTATCTTAGCCTCCACATAGAAGTTGCAGTATTTTTTTTTCTCATAATTTGACATTAAAAGATATAGGAAAATTAAGAGAAATTCTCGTGTATTTTCAAATATAATATGTGTCCTAAACTAGTTATAAAAACTTATTTATCACCTTTATAGTTTTCGATAACTAAATAAAAAATTAAGCTGGGGGACTGTAGGTCTTAAAAAATTGAAATTCACATATATCTTGATGCACTTTAGAGAATAAATTAAAATATTACAGTTTTTGATTAAAAAATTAAATATTTAGAAATTAATAAATTATTATTATTTAAAAATTAATTTTTATAACTATTCAAATTGTTGATTTTCGTATAAAAAATTGTGATATTATTCTTTATTTTTTAAAGTGTGCTTTACATTTTAGAAAAACTCCTAATTCCATATTATATATGTTAGAGGTGGAGTATGTGTTCTCATAATTCTTTAAAATCTTCCGTTCGCAGGGAGATCTTACGGTCTTAGATTGCAGTTCTGACTGCGATTGTATTTGCATTGGAATGACACACGTGAGAAAATCTAGTTATCGATGAATTTTAAAAAAATAAAAATAAAAAAAGCAATAGCCAAAACAAAATATTTTAATTTAATAAAAAAAAAGGTAGTGTAATTATTAATGAATGCAAAGGTGGGGTAACTGCATTATCCCTTCCTTGATGTGAAAGAAAATTTGTGTGGTAAAGATGAGTATAAACTTTCAAGAAATAAAGAAAGAAGAAGTAAGAAAGAGGAAAGTGGTGATGCAGAGGTGTCCAACAACAAACAGACAAACAAACAATGGCATGGATATAGGAAGGTGCTGTTAATTAACCGAGTTAGGTTATCTGTCTTTCAATTCCTTCCTTTCTTGTCTTTCTGCGCTGATAAGGTTTATTTCTGGAATTTCTTGTTTTCAGCAAGACACCAATTTACACTGGTCCATTTCTTAATACAATATTAAAGGAACAGTGCCTTTTTACCCTCTTGAAAGCCACTGCCACCACTATTCTTGCAAGTCTGAAACAGGGCTAAATTGGACCATATTCAGCTCAAGCATCACCTAGCTACATCCTTTTTTGCTTTCCAAGTTATTGCTTATTGCATGCTTTGTGGTATATCTCTTGCTTCACTCTTTAGAATGCAAAGAGACCTCTCATCCTCCCTATCTTCTCTTGATAGGATAATTTCATTCATAGTTGGTCCTGACTCGTGAGAGGTTTGTTTTAACAAAGATAAAGATTTAAAAAAATAATTTCGATAATTAATTTTATGATAAAAATACTTGTATTTAGGAATTAGAGCTCTACTCTCGTGTTTCTTTTTGTTGATAGGTTTGGATATTTGTGGGATGTTATAGCACGTGTTCTTTCCTATTCATAGATCTCTGGTGTCAAAAAATCATGCATTCTTTGGCCAACACCAAGAGGAAGATAAATATTCACATGCTATTTATTCATTCCATATATATAGTTAGAAACCTTGGCCCCTTAAATTAATTGGATCTATCGTGAATCCCCCAACAACATTTCACAGCTGGTTTACATATGTATGGAAGTCGGTGTTTACTCTTTCACAGGTTATATATTGGGATTTAATTTGATTGTGGTTGCAACTGCATTGTATTTAAATTATTTAATTATTTATTATAATTTTTGTTGCCTTTGTAATTTCAAAAAAAATTGTAATTACAGTATGATGCTTGCTGCAATTGCAATATTGCAGCCACAACGTATCAGGCTGCCTGCAATTTAGAATTATGTATTTTTATTAATGGTAAATTTTGATCTAAAATTTTGGATTCAGAGAATAATTTTTTTTTGAGAGTCAAATCAAATGATTTATGTAAATAATTTTAAAAATAATATTAAAATTGCATTTTTAAAATTTTTGAGGAATAATGAATCCAAGAACACTCCGAGTTGTTACTAAGCAGATAAACCCCTTCCACATTTTATCTATCAACAATTAGCCGAAATTGAAATTGTGCTTAACAAAGAACCGTAGACAAATTAGCATTAAAGGAGTTTGGTTTTGATTTGATTGAAGCAGATTTTGAAGTTTCAAGGGAAGACATGGCAATGGTTAAAGCCACGAAAAATATATATTGAATTTAAGGCAAGAAAAAATAGTCAATTTGGTAATTAGGGATGAAAGGAGAGTCATTTTCTGGGATATAATTAGTGTTGCTTTACTTATGAAACTTATTCTGTTCTCAGCATTACTTGAAAGCTTGGTATAATTAATTGATAGGTTTAGGTGCCACCGTCAACTACCTACTACATTACACCAGCAATTAATACAAAGTGAGGTCGCCATGGGGTTTTATGACTATTTTAATTTTAATTTAATTAGATGTAGACATTGTACATGACATCTCAGAAACTGGACATAGCCCAAATTGATTCATGTTGTATCTCCAATTAAAGCCCAAAAATATGCAAAGTGTGAATATTTCTTCATATCGAGTGCAGCTATTTTTCAATGAAAAGCCCTGTTTATGTACATGATATGTCGCATGTATGTATATATATGCATGGGTCTGGCACTGGCAGAAGTAGTTAAACCAGTCTTTTACTAGATTCATTACCAGTTCAGCGCATTGGTATCATCGTTTCAAATGAAACTATGTGTGAAGGAGTAGGCCTTTACTGAATTTCCTCTAAACATAATTATGGTACAAGATGTCAAAAGAGTTGAAAAAGGGCAAGCACTTATTTTAGAATTTGGGATTCTTAATCTAATTAAGATCGAAGAATAAGGGGAAAAAAAATACTAAATCAATGGTAGGATGATTTTTTTTTGGGTTCAAATTCTCTAATAAAAAATACTATAGGTTATAAAAATAAATTTTCAAATATTTTATAACTAAAATATTGAATTTTACAAATTTATGATATCATTCTATATATATATATATGAGGAAGGATCTATTGACATTGATATAAATTTAAATGACTTATATTAAATCTAAATCATTAATCCCAATAAAATTTGTAGGCTAAAATTAAATACATTTTAGATAATTTTTACACTTCATGTAACTTATTTTTTCTATCAATTAATACATTAAATGAAAATATTAAATGCATTTTATATAAATTTTACACTCTATGTTACTTATTTCCTATTTCAATTAATGCATTATGAAATACTCATATCATTAATATACATAAAGTCTATGTTTTAAAAATAATTAAATTACAAAACAAAAAAAAATTCTTTTTTTATTATTATGTGTATATGCATCTCGGTTAATATTAATATAACTTCTTTTATTTATTTTAATATTATATGTTAACTTTATATTATAAACATATTTCTAAATTATTTTTCCTACAATATGCTATTTTAATTATATTATAAATTGAAAAAAACAATAATCACATTTTCTTTCATACATATAAAATGAATTGAAATAAAATTATTATAATATTAATAAAGTTAATAATCTCATGATGGTTTCTAAAATAAATAGATGATTCAAAAATTAATATTAATAATTAGTATTGATTGCCTTAACATGTAATAATAAGAAAAATGGAAAAAGGAAAAATAAATTATAGGCAAAAAAAAAGAGGGAAAACAAACAAAATTAAAATTGTAATTTTAATAATTATACTAAGAACTCACATCACTAATTTTATGAATATTCCAATTTTAATTTTAAAATGAAACCTTTTGCTTCTAATTGAATTGTTTTTATTAAATTAATAAATATTTAGTATATTGATGATATGATATTTTCATTCAATACAATAATTGAAAAAAAAAATTATATAAAGTGTAAAAATTATCTAAAATGCATTTAATCTTAGTTTGCAAATTTTATTAAAATTAATGTTGGAGATTTGGTCTAAATTATTTAAATTTATACCGATATCAATAAATCTCTCCACTGTATATGTAACATTATTGTTCTTCACTTGATACTTGCTTCGACATCAAGGAAACCCAAATTCCTCATCATACTGTTCTTTATCTTTTCATCTCAAAGTTATATACTGATCTTTTGCCTAACACTTTCATTGATGCTGAAGTTACCTAATTTGAAACTGAAACGCAAGAACAACATGTTTTTTTGCGACACCTCAGAGGAAAGCATAATGATACTGGCTAAAATTATGTAACAGTTGAAGAATGTTACCACAGAATATTCCTTCCAGTTCTTTGGTATTTGACTGAGTTTTACATAAATTAGCTGGATAGTATGCACTATCCCCTCTTTGATATGTCAAAACAACTGATGATTCCCCACATATAATCATTAAAAAAAAATTAAAAAAAAAGGCATTATATCAATCTCTAATTAAACCCAACACAAGTGATGATATCATCTTGCTCATCAGATTAACACTCCCCCTTCAAAGATGAAGTGAACAAAGCTTTACACATGCAACATCACAAATCCGAAATCACAAGCTCCAAAGTTAAATATCAACAATAAATCCAAAAGAATAGAAAAGAATACAAATTCAAAACAATAGATAGAGAGCATCTGAACCACATGCATCATGTTGCCCATAATTAGAGTTCTACGTCACAGAAGGTCCTCTCAAAACCCTTGGACCTAGAAAAGTGCACCAAAACAGGCGAACAAAATATCCTCATGGTCCGATGCGTCGATTTCCACAGCCCTACCTTGAACCGTATCCTGGCCCTCAGCAACACATCCAGCTCAATATCACCCGACGACTTCTCGAGCCGGAGGTCCTTGGGCACCGACCCATACAAGGCCACGGTCTGAGCCGTCAGCCTCACATGCAGCCGACTCTCATTCCTATGACCTTGGAAAAACGGCGCCAACGAATTTATTGCCAGCGTCTGCTCCTCGTACCGCACGGCAACCTCCAGCGAGTCATAATAAATGGAAACTCTCTTGTTTGGATTGTACGCTCTTATGGTGAAATCGAAGTTGGAGTAGAGGTGATTGGCGTCGGTTAAGTTGAAGTTATGAATTGAGGCATCTTCAACGCTGTAGACAAAGCGCCTTGGGTTCAAAGTAAGCCAAATTATGAGAATGGTTATACCAGAAAGAACTATTAAGACTAATAAGGCTATGGCAAACTGGCGAACCAGGCCTGGGCGCCTTGCCGATGTAGCCATTCAATGGAATATATGGTTCTTTTGAAGTTAAGATTTTGGGATATTGTAGTGTAAGAATGGAATAGAGAGCAAGGAATGTTTGGTTGAAGAAGCTAACTGACCTTGCGATATTGCATATATTGTGGTGAATCAATTACGCAATGCACAGCATCCGGGCTGAGTCTCCAATTTTTTATTGGTGGGTAAGATCACTTTTGTCTTTTGGGATTTCTTGTATGAAGCTCAGAATATCTTCCATAAGATTGACATATATCCCAGGATTGTTCTTTGCTTCATATCTGAGTGTTTACATGATATTACATGCCGTCAGAAACAATGTAGCTGTCACGAATAAAGTGTTACTATAAATCTATATTCAAAAGGACAAAAAGGTGGCCAAATGCAACTCCTGAAGAATGCTTTGGAGACTTTTGCTGGCTCAGATTTTTGAACATGCATGGCAGCAGAGCAAATGGAACCTACTTTCAATCTGATTCCATGTGTTCAATTGTTGCCTCCTCTGGTTTAAATCCACATTATTATATTATTGCATAGTTAGATAGCTGGCTACTATCTATTGGAGGGTATATAGCCATAGATTGTACTTTGCCACAAATTAAGGTATTCCAAAACCACTCCCGATCCCTTGCTTGGCGATGGAATGTTCACATATGTCGGCATCCCAAATCAGCTGGATATCTTTAATGTGTGCGCAAAAGCAATCAGTGCTCTGTGTTTGTGATATGCATACTTTCCAAGCTCAACTTGTGAATGAATGCACTGTGTCTTCGTTTGTTTATTATAGAATCAGAACCAAGTTGTAAAAGTATATATTCTCATTTTCTGGATACAAAATTGTTATGGGATCACCCTATTAAATTAACCCTTTGGCATAATTAAAAATAGGATTTCATTTTTTTTAAATGAATTTTTTTTAATATGATGTTTAGCTTTAAGTAAAAAGAGATTTATTTAATTTTAACTCATTTGCAAGTCTTATTTTAATTACATTTTTATCATTATAAAATTTATTCAATTTTGCAAAGATTTTATTAAAATTTATTTTACTTGACTTAAAAAATATATTATATAAATAATTTATCCTTTCTCTAACATTATATTTATTATGATACTATCAAAATTTATTTTTTAATTAATTTCTATGTATTTTTAATTTATTACAAATAAAATAATTCATTTACAAATTAATTGAAATAATTATTTTTGATAATGTTATTAAACAATAAAATTCATTTGTAAATGAATTTTATTATTTTTATTAAAATAAAATGAATTCTAGAAAAACTGTGTGGCAAACGAACCCTAAAGTAAAAGCAGAAATTTTGCATATACATTTTTCCTAGCCCTCCACAATGCACAAACACAAGCGAATTTGGTTTTATAGTATTGGCTATATTGTAAGTTAACTAATTTCGTTAAAAGTATTTAATAGAATTAACTATTGAACTAATTAAAAAGTATTGAATGACATAAAAATATCTTAATATAAATAGATATATTAATTAAATTAATTTATACTTATTTTAAAATTAAATTATACTTGATATAATAAATATATTTAAAATTAGAATATAATTATTTAAAGTTTAACTTTATATTTTATAATATAATGTGTTTACTTATTTTACTTACTTATTTTTATTTATTATTTAAAATAAGAATATAATCTCTTAAATTTAATTAATTATAATTTATGACATACATATTTATCTAATTATTTTTATTTAATTATTTCTATTGAATTTGGGGTATATATTATCAATTAATTTTAAAAAAGGGATAAATTTAAAATGAATTAACAATTTATAAGCTATTAATTCTAAGATACTACAAGTAATTTATTAAATTGGAGTTTATCTTTTCAATAAAGTAACGTACTAAACTTACCTAAAGGCTAATTTATAACTTATTAGTTATGTCAATAATTTATAAATTAATTTTATATTGCATTAAACACAACCATAGCCTAATTTTAAGATAGACTAGGCTAACTTGCTTTTTTGTTGTGTGTATGTTTATGTGAACATTTCAAATATTTTAAACATTTGAGTCAAACTCTTTCAAATTTTAATTTTCAATCTTTTTCTTTTTGTGTAATTAGTTCAAATTTAATTGGACCTGGCATTTTTTTTTTGAAGTGGAATGGATTTTATTTGTCTTTAAAATATATCTCGTTTCGATTTAGGAGGATGCGGATTGGCCTTTTTTGTTTCTATTTTTTTTTTAAATAAAAAAGTAGAAAGGTATCACTTAAAAACTTTGAAATAAAAAATAAGTTGATTTGCATTTTAGCCCAATTCTCATGGGCACGATCCACTTGGACCATGGTCCGTGGGCTGCAGCCATTTTATATGGCTCATATATCTTGTCATCTATACTTCTAAGTTTTGATCCAAAAGACAATACAAATGTTATCGATTGAGCAGTATATGTATATCGATTCAACCATCTCAGAGAGGTCTGTTAATTTTCACAGTTGCAAATGATCTCCGCGTAATTTATACTTTGGGATTCTAACTGATACCTCAAATGATAAAAAGTGTTTTTTTTTTTTTTGGGAACAGTGAGAAAAAGGTTTTGTACAAATGCAAAATATGGTTTATGATTAAAGAGGCTGGTTTTGCGCAAGGTGACGCAGTGAACTCTTGTTTATAAATCCCCTTAACAATTTTTAAATTCAAAGATTTTCTCTACATTTTTTACATTTCTTCAAAAACATAAATACATAACCGCCCTAAAAATTATAATAATTTTATGCAAGCTTTTAATTATTTTTTTAATCGTTCCGATAATTTTTTACAAGCTTTGTTCCTGGTTTTTTATGTATGGACGGACAAAGATTGAATGGAAATAGCAGATTACAAATTAATTTGAATAAAAGGAGGTGGATAATCAGGTCAGGATTTTTAATTTGGTGAAATTAAATATATAAAATTTTATAAAATAGATTTTTTAAAAAATTTTCTAAAAAATTAATTTAAAATTATTATACATAAAAATAAAAATATTAAAATCTTTAGGAAGGTTGGAACCTCCCTACCTCCTTGCTCCTGGCACTATCCGGAAGCATCTGTTCATCATACGTGGCAAGTGTTAAACTAGTTAGAAAATATAAAGAAAATGTAAAAAAAGAAGAAGAAAGAAACAAATTTACCATCTAGTGATCACGATTACAATCACAAACTTCTCCTTGCGTGTTATTATTTAGGATAAATTATATTTATATTTTTAAATTATAAATTTAATTATATTTACATTTTTTTAAAATATATATTTATTGTTCTTATTTTTAAAAAATAATGAGGTAAGTATATTTTAAAAATAAAAAACAAAATTAATATATATTTCTTACAATAAAAAGAATATAAATATAATTAGATTGAGTAAATGCAATTTATCCTATTATTTATGTGCCTTTCTTTCCTGTATTTCTAACATTAATATCATTTTCACTCACTACATGAAAGAATATCTTCAGAAAAAATGAATGGGCAAAGCACATGTAAATAGAGGTGAGAATTTTTTACATAACACAACATGATAACTTGATATCACAACACGACAATTTTTTTAAAAATTTATTTTAATTTTTTGTGATCAATTTATTTTAAAATTTAAAAAAAATTATTTAAAAAATAATTAATAATTTAATTATAAATATATATAATAAATATATAAATTTATATTTTAATAAAATAATAATAAATATTTTAATGTAATATTTTATTAATAATTAAAAATATTTTCTATAAAGAATAATAAATAATTAATTTTAATAAATAATTTTATAATATAAATTTTATTAATTAAAATTATTAAACAAATTAAATAAATAATCTATTTTAACAAATTTAATAAAAATTTAATTTAAATGACGCGAATCGTCACCATGTAGCTGAAGCCGAAGCCGGTGTACGTTGATTTATAAATTACACGGATCATTTTTAATTACGTGGACTGATGAGAGCTCAGAGGTACATGCCGTCCCGCTGCCGCAGACTTTGCTGCTTCACTTATGCGTCACCTAAGTCGCACATCATGCCCACTCGCCAGATCACTATTAAGCCATCACCAAAGAGAACGCGGGATCATAAATTCATAATTCTATTAAATACGCCTTTTCCTTCTTTCAACACATTTTCAATAAAAAGTGAAAGACAATGCTTTAGCTGAAAATAAATAAATAAATAAATAAACAAAAGGTTGCATTACATTCATTTTAATATAATTTCGTGCAAAAATTATATAAGTAATCAAATCATGTTAAGCAACATTGCAATTAATTTAAATTATATTATATTATATTATGTATCCAATTGTAAAGGTAATTGTTTCTTAAGATTTCAAATTTTGAGTTTGGGATGATGCAGCAAATTTAAAAATTATTAGATTAAAATTATTTAATTATGATTATTTATATTTTAATAAATTTTATTTAATTATTTTTAAAAAATTTATATTACTAAATTTAAAAATTTTTAAGACATCGTAAAATTCACTTATTATAAATTATTAATGTATTTGTGAATGATAATTGTGGCATATTTTTTCTTCAAAAATTTTAGGAAATTAGGACTTGTTTGATATAAAAAATAAATAATTATTAATTTGTTTAGTTTATAAATTAATTTTATACTCGATATGACTTTTAATAATAATTAGTTTTTTTAAAAATAATTGATGCAAAAATTTATAGTGAAAAAAGAATCATAATTAAATAATAAGTAATTTTTTATAATTTATTTATTTAATTGATAATTTTATAGTTTATTTATCAATCATAATTAAAAGTTTTTAATACCAATTCTCTTTTAAAAAAATAATTGTTATAAAAAATTATGTCAAACATAAAACCATATTACATATTGGGATGGGAAAAAAATGGATTTCAAGGCTTATATCATGAGACACAAATTTAATATAAATTTTTGATCCATTAGATAAGGTGCGGCATAAGTTTTTGATTTGGAGTAATTATGCAGGCTAAGGTAATATTACCTCATGGTACCTCAATTTATTCTAAAATTATAAATTATTTTTTATATTATACTTGAAAATATATATTACTATGAAGTCATTTTTAATAATTTTATAATAAAAAATATTTATATTAATTATTTTCTTTTAAACTTAATATTAGTTAGATAAATTATGTGTAATTTTAAACTAATATTATTACATTATATTGAACATTAAATATTAATTACATATACATTTTAAATTTATAAAATTTATTTTTTTTCAATTTTTTTAAATTTTTTAAATTTTTTTACGAATTACTCATGCCTCATGAATTATGACGATAGGGCACTAGCTTGTTCTATGATCGGGGATAAGGCAAGGACAAAATACATTACCTCAATTGCAAAATAGGGTAATATGCCACCAATCTCTTGTTATCCCGTCCTATTGCTATCATTTATTAATAAATTTAATGAATTAAATTTATTAATAATCAGTTGCAGAAGTTTATTAAAATGGTGATGCTTTGCCATGGTAGACAACTAGTTTCCTATAAGAAAAATCCCACAATGATAATTATTATTCAACGCGTCCCAATGCTTAGGTTAGAGGTGTTTTAAAGAGAGAAAGTAAGATAATATAATTAGAAAGATAGATCAAATTTTTTTGAAAAATGTATATAATCACTTTATATAAGGGTTGTTTAGAAGACTCAAGGAAAGTAAGTCTTTTTGATAAAGATTAAATTAGTCACTTCATTATAAAAGAAGTTTTGGATTCAACCCTTACCGATTTTGTAAATTAGTCCTTTTAATAAATGATAGATCCAACATTCCGTAGTAGGAAAATTTTCTAAATTCAACCTTCACCAATTTAGTGATCTACCGCTTATGATCACTTAATTAGGCTGGTTAAACATATTTGTGACCATGCAATCAGTTCACACACTTCTGAAATTAATCAATTATTTCTTAATAATCTACCTCAAACTACTTCTTAATGGGCTGATCACAAACCTTTTGTTGGCGGACCGATGAGAGGCTGCAATCCATCTTGATCCCAACGATCCGTATTTATCAAATTAATTAATTAATTATTCTGTCACTTTAATTGGTATCATGGTATGGTAACCCCAAGATACTAGCCGCAATAGCGCGTAATCACACGCTCTTGATATTTATAGATTCGTGCATGCGTGAATGTCGCGTCGGAAGATTATCAAGTAGAGTGGGCGAAGCGCGTGAAGAAGGAGACAAAGATTAGGAAAGAAAAAAATTGAAAAAGGAGCACTGGACCTGACAGTTGAAGTGTTGCGGGGCAACGAAGTTGGTCGCCGCATATACCTTAGAAGATGCGATGTGGCCAGTTACAAATTTTCCAGAAACTCCTCCTCTGCAGAAGCAAGCCCAAATCAGATACTATACACTCAGTCTGCCTCTCCCTTCTAGATTTGATAAACTGGTCTTGTTTTAAGGCCTCCTTCCGCCACCATGGTAGAGGCAGAGACCACCGCCCACTTAATTGGCTACTTCATATGGCCTCCTGGGGTGGCTCCTTTAAGTAATCCATCCGAATCTCGCTTGATTCTGAGAAAATGGGGTTGGATCTGATTACTCATAATCTCAGACCAATCCCTCTTCTCCCTCCCACAGGGCAACTTCAATCCTTTGGCATGTACCCGCTTTTCCCTTTTGCTTGGTCCGTACATGATTGAACCAGAGCTTCTTCTTGTTCTCTAATTGGTGTATTGATTGATGGAGGATCACTGCCCTGCACAGGTTTGGATACAAGATTATGTCCTTTTGTGTGCTTGGTGAGAGCATTATGTTTTGCGAGGAAGAGTTTAGATCACTGTGTAATTTTCCAGATAGGGTTTGCATTACTGCGCCATGTGAAGATGCATCAGACTCGTATGAATAAAGTTGCAATTTCTTTTTGTTGTTTATTTCCCTTTTTGCTAAAGACAAGGCCAGTATTGGATCATTTTGTAGATTGGAAAAGAAGACTTAGCTATGTCAACTTGAGAATCAATCAAATTATATGTTGGGTTGTGAAGGGTAGTCCCATTAGGTCAACAAACTGCGCCTCTTGTACAAGCAATAGAAAATGAATCTTACTGAAAAACTTACGCAAGACTGACTGCCTTCATTTCTTTGGATTGTTATGTCGAAAAGTATATTTCTTAGCAGTATAATTATAAAATATTTAAATAATTAGTAATAATTTAAATATTTAATATTGAATATAAAAAAATTAAAAAATTAATTTATTCTTTATAAAAAATATTTTTCTTTATCATTATATATTTTAATTGCAAATTAAAAAAATATATGATGCTCTTTTAATTATATATAAAAAATATTTTTTAAAAAAATCTTTAAAAATAAACAAATCTTAAAGAATAGAAATTAAAATAGTATGATAAAGTGGATGGAAATGCACAAAAATAAAGATTATGGTGTACCAAACACACAAATATATTACTAATTTAAATTGTTAATTTTTATTTATTTTTGTAATATTACATAAAATAGATAAACTTTAATAATTAAATTTAATAGGACACCAATTTCATTAATACATCGAAATCCTTCTTATGCATGCATTCTGCCCTCGTCTCGTTTTGAGTTTCTCCGTTGCTGCCAGGTGTTCGGTCTTGCTCCGTCAGTATCAAATACCTAGGGGTACATTTGAAGTGTAGCATCAGAAAAGATTGATATATCATATAGTATAGGTGAGTATTGCAGTCATAGAAGTTTAGTATATTCATCAGTTATGATAATTTAATCGGATTAAATCATATTATCCCGTTAACACCAGACAAAATTATCATTTCCTTGCAGATATGATATAGGTGAATAGCTTAAAAATAAAGTTTCTCTCCAAGAATAGTTCATCAGTAGTTTGATTTTTTCTTTGGGCTTTCCTCCTTTGAGTTACCAAAAAAATATTTTTCTCTCCTTTTTACATTTAAGTTTAAATGGTAACATTATAAAATTGAATAAAAAATTACCAATAATTAACAAGTTGTGAATTGATAATTCACCATCTTCTACCTTTATTTATAATTACTAATCATTATCTATTATTAATCATTATTATTGAACATTGTTTATCACTATTTTTTACTATTAGTCACCATTTACTACTACCAACTATTACTATTATTATTAATTATTACTTACTATTATCTTCCGTTAATTAAGAATTGCTTATCAACTATTATTGTCATTCAAATTAATTTATTTTTTTCATTTTTCTATTTAAACTAGTAAAAGAAAATTATTTTGTTCTCTCTCTTTTTTTTCTTATTTTCTCCTCATTCAAATTAAAAAAGAAAAAATTCTTTTCTTTTTATTTTATTTTTCTCATCTTCATCCCTTTTATTTTTTTCCTTCTATCCAAGCAAAGGATAAAGGTGAAGAAGGAAATGAATAATTATAATAAAAATAAAAATAAAATATTAATAATATTAATTATGAATTTTGAGGGATATAATAGTAACAAGCCTTTTTAAAAAAGTGACTAATTATTACATATATTCTTTTAATTTTATTAATACTATTGATAATCATTATGATATGTATCTACTAGAATTATTTGTTTAATGCTATGTATAATTATTTATTATATATTAAGTTTAGTATCTTAGTTAAATCATATTTTATTATTTAAAATTTTTTAAAAAATTATACTTCAAATCCAAACTTAGTTATGTACAATTAGAGTCCCTTTGGTTTATTATATGAGAGAGATACGATGGTATAGATAAATACTATCTTTCTTTGGTAAGTGTTTAACTTTCCCTTAAGACAAGATAGTATCATATAATACAGTTAACTTACTTTAAGCAATCAACATGAGATAAAATAATCCACTTTCATTGAACTTGTTATAACAAAATAAGATTAAAATAAAATTTATCATTTTCGATTTAGTCTTATTATTATACCACTCCACCCTTATTAATAATTATCATTTAGCATAATTTACCTTAACATGTTTTATTTTTAAAAATATTAATAATTTCATCCTATCCTATTTTAATGTTAAAAATTTTAATAATTATTGTTTATATTTAAATAGGAAAATATAATAAATATATCAATTATTATAAAATTAGATGATTATAAAAAGTTAAAAAATTTATAGTAGTTATCAAATACTACAAAATAATTATGATATAAAATGTTTTTAAAATAAAGTTAATTATGTTTGAGCAAAATTTTAATACTATTAGGTTTTATATAAGTCTGGTAACAAATATATAATGCTATAAATTTATACTATGAAATTATTTATAACATTGTTTATCAAACAATAAATAATATTATATCTTATTCTCTCATTATCTTATATTATATATTTTTATTTATTTATCATATCCTACCATATACTATTTTGTCCTCCAAATACGCTTTTGTCTCTTTTGTTATTTTATATGCTTACTTACTACCTTTGAATCCTATCTTGTAACATAAGTTTCGGAAGATGTACATTTCAAATTAATTCATATTATATATAATATAGAATAGACAAATTTAACTTAATCGTTGTAAATCTATAATTATATGGACATCAATATTATCATTTAATTTATCTATTAATTATTGTAAATTTAAATTTTATTTAATCTCTAATTATAATTAAAAAATAATCATCAATAAGTAATAATTATTAATTAATGAAAAATATTAATTGTAATAATTGTCACTTGGTGCTTAGAGATTTATAAATACACATGATTATGAATGAACTTTACAGAATTTAGAAATACAATAAATTCCTCTTATTTAAATACACATGATTATGAATGAACTTTACAGAATTTAGAAATACAATAAATTCCTCTTATTTAAATACACATGATTATGAATGAACTTTACAGAATTTAGAAATACAATAAATTTCTCTTATTCTATTATCTTCCTTTTTTAAAATTTTTTATTATTGTAATTTTATTTTTATCACAAATTATTCTCCATTACTACTTGAACATTTAATTTTTAATTCATCGGTTATTCGTTAATAGTTTGCGTGCACATAAAGCATATCATATCAATCAACACAAAACCATGAGGGTGAATGGGTTATCATCTCCAATGTGGGGGATCGAACAATTCTCGGTTAGGTGAGCTATTCGCGCCCATCCTGTAAATGTTCACCAAAGAGGCACCGTCAGTATTTATTTATTTATTTAGGAATAACGCAGCGAGCAAGTGGCTAGATACTCCACTTGTGCGGAGAATAATATCTGATTTTTGGAATTGACCAATGGCAGATATTAATCTTCCTCTTATGCCAAGATATTTTTTTCTCAATCTTGTACATTCTTTATTTAGTCTACTTCAACTCTTTAAGCATCTTTGTCCACGTTACTATAAAATAGTTATTTAACATTGGATTTTTAATGACTCACGTATCATTTTTTGATTGACATTCGACTCACATATAGTTATATATCAATTATATAACCAATGTAAAAAAATTATGGCATCATTTTTTATTAAAAATTGATATTTTTTCTTTTTAAAATATTTTTTATATTTGACATTGGTTTTCATTGAAAAATTAATGTGAAATATTGTTTAATATTTTTTTAATATTAGTTTTGGCTTCCCTATCAAAATTTTTATAATCAAAATTAAATAAATTCAACATCCCACTAAAAATATATATTTTGAAATAAAATTAACCATATCTCCATGCTTAATTATCTATTTAGAGTAAATTTTATATTAATTTTTTTAAATTTATCCATGTGCAAAAGTCAAAGGTGTTTTACCATTCTCAAAATCATGAAAATTGGTTATTTTCATTTTTTTTTCACTTTTTTACCATCTCTAATCGTTGTTCGGTTGACTTTGATCTTTACTGTAATATTTTATTAAATACATAATAAATATCTAAAACTCATATATAATCTAAAAGTTTTATAAAGGGAATACAAACAAATTTTTTTAAAAAAATTTACACAAAAAATTGAAAAATAAAAAAGGCAATGATTTGATAATAAAAATAAGAAAGATACATTTTATATTTTGAATTAATGGCTTGGAATGTTAAAGCATTTGCTTTGTGTTTGATACTAGTTCAAGGAATATTGACAGCTCATTTACATATGATGGAGTACAAAGAGACATCTAGGTTCTACCAAGAGAATTCAATGAAAATGGAGACAGAACTTGAAAACAAATAAAAGAGAAAGAGTAAAAGTGATTATGAGGAAAAAAATAATATAGAGAGTAAGAGTGATTATGAGGAAAAAATAAGATGTATTTTATTTATAATGCAAAAATATCACCGCATTTAGGATTTTTATCAAAATTTTACAATATCTTTAGAAATTCATTAATTTTAAAATTTATTTCTTAAGTTTTTTAGATTTCCTAGCAATCTTTAAATGCCACACACTATAATGCCGATTAAGTTAAAAAAATGACATTTTAAATTTCTTAATAATTTTAAAAACATTATTGTGTCCAAATTAATTTTGATTATTTCTATAATTGATATTTTAAGTTTTCTCCATTTTTTGAACAACTTTTAAATGTCATATTATAATGTTGATTAAATGGAAAATCAACATCTTAAATTTTTTAATAATTTAAAAAAATATCACTATATTTAAATAGATATCAATTAATTTTAAAATTAACATCTTAATTTTTTTTAAACAACCTTTAAATGCCATACATTATAACGTCGGTTAAGTAAAATATTAACATCTTATATCTCTTAATAATTTCAAAAATACTATTACATCTAAATAGATATTGATTAATTTTAAAACTAACTATTAGGTTTTCTTACTTTCCTAACAATCTTTAAATGTTATACATTATAACATTAATTAAATAAAAAATTATTGTCTTAAGTTTTTAATAATTTCAAAACTATCATCATGTTTAAATAAATGCCAATTAATTTTAGAATTAACATCTTAAATTTTCTCACTATCCTAACAATATTCAAATATCATATATTATGATGTCAGTTAAGTAAAAATAGTCATATTAAGTTTTTCAATCATTTGAAGAATGCCATCGATTCAAAATAGATATTAATTGTATTTATTAATCATCATTTTATTAATTATAATAATTTTAAAAATATCATTACATTAATATAAATACTAGTTTTATCTTTTAATGATGTCTATCACTATAATATCATTGTAATTCTATAATAGTGTGAGGAGTTTTTCTCTTAAATCTACCTCTTATTATAATGTGTTTGTGTATGTGTGTGTTGTTAGACTTCTAAGAGATAAGGAAACACTCTGTTATCGAAACTTTAATTTTCAATTCTCCCAAAAGTCAATAAATTATTCTTTTCTTATATGCTTTATTCTTCAATTAAATATACTTTAATTTGTTCTTTATTCTTAAATTAAATATTATGTATATGTTTTATTCTTATTTCAATGCTTTGTCACTTTCGGTGTGTTCTTATGTAGTATAAAAACTATTTTTCCTCGACTTATTTAAATGTCTTATTCTTATACTAATACTTTATTATTTGGTTTGTATAAAGTCCAAAAATTATCTTTCTAGCATAATGTAAGAATGAAAAAGTTTGTGGAGGAAATGACACTATATAAATTTTAACTTTTTTAACTTGAGTTTTAGGGAAGAAAATTTATCTTTAATTCATACTTTTATGGAAATATGCTTGGTCCGTTTCTAGAATTTAAAAATGAAAATTATTTAGTTTAAGTAATGCATATTATTATCATAGGCATTAGTATCGTGATTACTATTTTTGTCCATCTCACCAAATTACATAACTATTGTTCAAGTTTAAAGTTTACATCATCATGTGTTGCTATTTTGATGAAATGAAGAATTTAATTGACATGTTCAAATAATTAGTGCTTCTACATGCCATTAATTTTAATGATATATATGATTGAAAATTTTTCTTTCTTTCTTTATATGATTGATCATATCTAACGAGAATATGTAATACTTTCTTATCTTTCTTCATATTTGCTTAAGCATTACTGTTGAACTCATTTACTATATAATAATCTTGAAGCCCATCAAATTGGTTATACTGCATTTTTTAAGAGAATGCATTAATAACTAAAAAATTTAAATATAAATGATTTTGGTGTTATAACTTTAAATTTTAAAAAGGTCAAATTAAACAATCATAGATGTAGTGGTTATACGATTAATGTGAATAACCACAATATTACTTGTCACAATCCTCCTTTAGCTGTGATTGACATAAAATTCGGTCACTCAGTTTCCACTAACCTAGTCATATTCAATATTTGCACATTCGAATCATGTATACACAACCAATAATATTATTAGCATTGATAACTAAAGTTAACAATAATTTCCTTCAAGTTGAGTTTTTACAAAAAAAGAGAAGTTAGATCTACTTATAACCTCTAATGTAATTAAAAATAAGTTGATCTAATTAATCCTAGTGAATAAATGAATTTCTATCCAAACTATCAACTTCTAGAATCCAAGGCCTAAAAGACACATCTATTTATAGGTAAAATAACCAATTATTACCCATGACTATCAAGGGGAAATTCAAAGATTTATCCTCATTGTGGTAGTGGTGGTAGAGGCACCTTAGCCAAAGAATATGCAATATTGAAATATGAAAAGGTAACTTCAGGATTTAGTATGTAAATAATCTAAAATATGAACAATTAAAACCAACTAGATTTATCCTCTATTACATATACTTTCACTTTTCCATTAGTCCACAATAAAATCATTAGTAGGTATAACATTCTCAAACATATGATAAAGGCATAACTTCACATATCATTTAATTCAAGAATAATAATTCAATACTATCACAAGAAAATATATAATTGAAAACAAGTAAATCTCCATTTCAAATTCATCCTTTTCTTTAGCAAGCCTATCATTGTCCCTTTAAGTCATCCTTATCACTCATAACCAAATTTCCAAACCTGATGGAAATTTCACATGTTGAACAATTTCTTTCTTATCATATATTTCAATACTTATTACAATAATCATATTCATAATTTAAATTAGTATAACAATTTAGCAATCTATACCTCTATCACCACTTTTGTAATGCATATTCATGAGTATATATATCACAACCAACCTACCATTATTAAATTATAAAAAAAATTGAAATTTAGGCCTTAAAATTGATTAGGAATCAATTAAGATTCTTTAATATGTTTGTATAAAGCTTAAATCAAATTAGGAATTGATTTGGGGCATTTCACAAGTTTTTATAAGTCTTAAATCGATTCAATGTAGGGAAGGCTACTCTCTATCCTTCGTTAAATCAATTCTGTGTCTTTATTACACTTTTGTAAACAATGAATTAATTCATCATATCATTTTTAGGATATTGACCTTGATTAATTAATTTACCAATTAATTCAAGTAAAATTTTTTACATTTTTGCAAGAAATTTCAATGTTCACTCATGGGAAATTATTTCTAAATCTCACCCTATCAATATTATCTCACAATTTAACCACCATGTAACATAAAAATAACTTTATAACTACAAAAATCATCATACAATAAATTTATGCCAAACATTATAATATATCAAACTTATCTCAATTCACTTAATATAGAGTAAAAACTTAAGTAATTTAAATAATCTAAAAAGACATAAAATTAGGTAGGATGTTCACTCATAACTTGTAGAGAAGATACTAGATGATCAAAATAGAGGTTGGCTAATTCCTAATCATTTAAAAAGCACAAGTTTAGGATTTGCACTCCTAATTGCCATTTGGTCTAAAGCTTTATTTATCCAATTTCAAAGTAGGAGTAGGAAAAGAATACTACAAAAGTTAGAGAAAAAGATTTATTGCATCATTTGATCTTAAAGAGAAAGAAGCTAAGGATGATTTAGGATTTTTGCTTGAATTTGAAAAAGAGAAAAAGAAAAGGTTTATGTGTTTCTAGAGAAAAATGAAGTGTACAGATTATTTTTAGGAATATATGTTCAAAAATGCCTTAAAGGAAATTTAGAAAATTACTTTCTTAAGTTTTTTCCAACTCATATACTCATTTTTAATTACACTTAAGCTTAAATTATTTTATCTATTCATAAGTTAGGTTTTTATAAAAGTCATATTTACTTTTAAACCCATTATAACTATTTATTTTCAATAAAAATATTAAAATCTATCAAGTGTAACATTACTTCTTTTCATCAAAAGTGAGAGAATAATGTGAAGAAAAAGACCAATATAACAAGAACCTAAAAATTGACTAATGTAATAAGAACCTAGAAGGTTAAAAAAGCATACATGAGAATAATAAAGAGAATGCTAACATAATAAGGATAAAAACATTTAGAAAGTAAAAATGAAAGGCCATTTGTCACGTACTTGTCATATGCTCAAACATTTTATGAAATTTTATCAAGTCCTTTAAAGAGAAAAAGGCAAATATTTAGGCAAATTCTATTTACATAATGATTTCTTGAACTATGATTTATATGATATATATTTTAATATGATAGATTCCTTCAAATATTCTAAGTGCAGAATTGATCATTAGTTATATGAATATAATAAATAGTAGTAGAAAGTGATTGAAGGGTCTAAAAGAGCTAATATTATTCTACTAGAAAGATCACAAATAGTTACTAAAAATGTATTGTTATCAATTAAGTCTTCAAAAAATTTATTAAGTTTTAGAGACATATAATGAAATACACATTATATTAAAATAATAAGATATTGAATATCTTCATATTATTATAGTTATCTCGAGTAAAAAAATATATTAAAAAGTTATTATTATTTTCTTTTGATATGTATTACACATATATAAATTTGATTGAAAGAAATATGAACTATCAATGACCAAAATATTTTTACTATTTGACATGATTGATTAGGTTATCCTAAATTAATAATAAAGTAAAAAGTCATTAAAAATTTATAATATCATTCATTGAAGAATCAAAAGATTCTTCAATTTAATAATTTTTCATATGTTACTTATTCACAAGGCAAATGAAATATAAAGCCATTATTAATAAAAAAATTGAGATTGAATTCCTATTATTTTTAGAATGAATTCAAGCTTACACATGAACTAATTTATCCACCATATGGACTATTTGGATATCTTGTGATTTTAGTTGCTAACTTGTAACCTAGTATTTGCAAAATTATTTGCTTAAATAATTTCACTTTAAGCACAATTTCTTAATTATACAATTAAGATCATATATTTTGATAATGTTAATGAATTTATATCTAAAATCCTTATTGATTATTACATATCAATTAGAATGATTATTAAATATGCCGAAATATATTTATATGTAAAATAATTTAGTTAGAATAATTTTAATATCTCAAATTATTAATTATATCATTGTTTAAGTAAACAAGATTTCCTTTACCATCTTTAGGGACATGCAACTTTTTATGTCACAGTACTAATACATGTTAAGTCAAGAAATTATAGACTTTTTTTATAATTAACGTTGGTCAAGAGTTAAAAATTTTACATATAGAGAACTTTTGAATATATTATATATTTTACTCCATTACAATGCACATAGATGATTTTAAAAAGTGATATAAAATATAAGTTTACATGTGAAATTATATTCCCAAAATCATGAGAAGAAATAGGCAATTGTAGATTTAATTTAATATACAATTCTCTTAATCCTCACACAAAGTGATATGAATAAAAAGTTTATAAGACAATTGACTTACAAAGTATAGCGAAATTCCTAGATATAGTACTAACCAAAATAAGATACATAAATATTACATGTTAGTTATAAATGCTCTTATTCACATTAATGGCTAAGTAGAATAATTTATTTATCAATAACAATTGAGTTTAGAACATGCCTAAAGTATAATAATATGCTTAAAATGCAGAATGAGCAAACAAATAAAATGACCCTATTAAGGAATTAAATACTTTTAAAGAGATCTGAGATATAAGAACAAACTTCTACAAGAATTTTAAGTAGCTTAAATTTATGAAAATAAAAAGATATCAATTGATTTTGTTTCCAATAAGAAAGATGGAATCAATAAGGAAATAATTGTCGCTAATATTTATTATTATACATAGTGTAACACTCAAAATTATAAAAGATAATAATTTGTAAATATCTTGAATTTATAGAATGATGATATATGATTATTGGCAAAAAAAAGGACAAAGAAAAGACATAATTTAAATATAAATCCAAAATTTAAAATTATTTGCAAATTAAAAAAATATTCAAAAGGTTTTAAGCCAATAAAATAATAAAAAGTGTGAAACTAATAAAATATAAATGTATAATTAGGGAAAGAAAGTGAGAAAATTGAAATTGTACATATAAAGAATAATTTGTAGTACAAGGGATTTTATGAAAATTATCATTGGTTATAAGAAATATTTATACACATGTGGTGGATAAAGCTTTAACAATATATCAAAACTTGATATGTGTCTAATGAATTTAGTTACATCATAGTACACTCATTGCAATTGGCAATAATATTATATGAAAATCTAAAGGATTTATGATTCTTAAAGTATACAAGTTGAATTTTTGAGAAATGTATTTAATTAAATTTGAAAGATTTTGTATGAATTAAAGCAATCGAGATTAATTTTTCATAATTATTTTAAAGAATATTTATTGGAAAAAGTATATTGAGAATTCTTTATATTTTTATCATAAAATGTAAAAGCAATTTTACTATAATTGTTGCATATATTAATAATTTAAATATTATTAGAATTCATCTAAAGCTTCCAAATATAGTGGACTATTTGAAAAAAAAGAAATTTGAATGATAGATCTTGAAAAATCAGGTTTTTCGTTGGCTTATAGATTAAGCATCTAAATAATGAAATATTTTTTCATCAATTAAAATGAAAAAAAATCTTAAAATGTTTTACGTGGATAAATCATTTCCATTAAATACCTTAGTAATTGTTCAATCCCTTGATGTTAATAAGAATCCTTTTTGTTGTGTTGATAATAATGAAATTTCTTGATCCTAAAATATTATATATTAATAAAATTGGTGCATTGATGTATCTTACTAATGATACATGTTTTGATATAGCCTTTTTCAGTAAGTTTATTACAAAGATATAATTCTTTTTCAACTAAAAAGCATTGAAATGAAATTAGACATATATATCGTTACCTTCGAAGGACAAGTTATATAAGATCGTTCTAATCACATAAGTCTAGATTAGAACATATTGGTTATGCAAATGCAAGATTCATATCTAATTCACATAAGGTTAAATTTCAAACTAGATATTTGTTTATGTATGATGGTACATTTATATCTTGATGTTCCACAAAATAAACTAATTATTACTTCTTCAAATTATATAGAAATAATAACAATTCATGAAGCAATTCTAGAATATGTTTGGTCAAGATCGATGACTTAACACATTTAAGAGACATGTAGTTTGAGTTGTAATAAAGAAGTTCAAACAAGATTGTATAAAAATAATAATGTTTGCATAGCTCAACTAAAAGAAACAAAATAGAATATATTTCACTAGGCTCCATCTATTTCATTGGAAATCATTTTCTATAAAATATAGTTATAATATATTAGCATGAAAAAAATATTTTACTTATTTAATGTTAAATGTGAAAAGTTTGAAAAAAGACACTTTTCCTATTTCAAAAAAGAATTTACTTTTTATTATATCTAAACTTTTAGATATCATTTTTTTTTAATCCTTAATATGAATGGCATATCACTCCTATCTTTAAATGAATGACAATATTGATGTTAAAAAACCCATTCAAGTGATAATCTTATACGTTTGATTTATCTATTAGTTAATATAAATTTAAGTTTAATGTGATCTCTTATTGTAACTAATAATAAATAATTATTAATAAAAGATAATAATTAAATAGTGAAAATTATTAATTGTGATAGTTAGAGATTTATAAGTATATATGATTGTAAAAGGGTTTTACACAATCTAGACTAGAAATAAAAAAGCTCCTATTGTTCGAATTGAACAAATATATTTATTTATTATATACCATATGAAAAAATAATTTCATTTACTAACTATTCTATGTTAAGGACTGACAAGAAGTCAAGGCTTTCAGCATAATATCTAAACCTCAATAATTCCTTTTTTGAATTATCATGTACAAGAAAATTATATTAAATGTTCGATACTATTCTTTTTTTTAAAAAAAATAGTCCATTTACTCATTTGATGATTTTGATTGTAGTATAAAAAAATCCGTGGGCCATTTTAAGTTTTTCTACGTGGCAGCACTAAATTGCTTCCCGCCACCTTCTTTAAGTTTGAAGACATACAATCTCGTTCAGTTTGCGTTGTCATCTAGCCAGTCACCTCTACAAAAAACTATTTATCTCAGTCTCCAAAATATAATAAAGTTTCCATAGGACAGATAGGAATTTGGAGTCCATATTTGATTAAAATAAAAATAAAAACCAAAGAATCATCTTCCAAATTCATCATAAGACAGAGATATCCTTGCATAATTCTTTATATGCTCAATGTCTTCTTGCTTATCTACATTAATTTTGTGTATTTTTTAATTTAAATGCGGGTTGAATAATCTAAAAATAGAAGGTTGTCCAATCTATTTTATAAATTATTCAACAAAACTTCTAAAGTTAATTTTTAATTTTTTTATTTAATGAAATCTTATCGTAAATTATTAGATGTTATTGTGTTAATATTTCAACTGAATATTTGTTGATCAATGAGAATTTTATAGCAATTAATTTTTTTTAAAAAATTCTATGTTTTAGATAAGAAAAACAACCAATTGTATAATCATCATGATATATATTAAAATACATAATCACATTTCATCGTAATCTACGAGGACAATTCAAAAATAAAATTTTGAACTTTTCAACTTTTTTTTCCTCTTGAAATTCTCTCTACTCTTTATCAACTACACAAGAGTACTTATTAAGTAAAATTATATTGAAAAAAATACTAAATTTTCCATACGGCTAGAATTAAAAATGGAAACCAGATCATCTCATTTCATCACAAATCGCAAAATCTGATAATTTGAAAAAAAAATGTAATTACAATTATAATTCTGACAAAATTGTATTTTTCATATTGCAAACAAGGCGCCTTTTCGCCCGGTTAAAAGGCAATACATCAACAACAAAAATTCAGGGGAAATCAGATTCCAGTGGGTTAGTTTTGTAATCGGAAAACGATACGCCCCTCTCTGTCTTCTTTGAAACCGACCTATACCCACATATCCTGTTTTCGACGGAAAACATAAATCTTTCAAAATTCTTCTAAACGATAAACCCTCCCCTTTCTCCCTGACAATTCAATTTCAATTTCAATTTCAATTGTTGGTCATTGAAATCAAACTCAGGCACAGGGCATGCACAAATTCATAACGTTCAAATTTTTATAATTTCTAAACTTTAAAATTCAATTTCTCATCCCACGAATCATTATAACACTGCTTCAATCGATCTTTTTGGGTCTATGGTAAAAGGTATGGATTCGGAGTAGTTTGCTATGCTTGCTCGGGTTCCGACGGGTCTTAAGGGGGAGTTTGCATTTGCCATGAGGGTTCAATCCGAGATTTCTGGATCATCGTTGGGTCGGAACCGGGCTAGCAAGAACAGAGATGGGGATCATGACAGCCCAACGAGGCCAAGCAATAAGTGGTCGAAGAAATTTCCTTTTTCAGAGGCCAATGACAATGAGGAACAGGGTCAGAAGCTGGAAGACAATGTAAAGGAGATAAATTTAATTGGTATGAAGGGAGAGGAGGGGAAGGAAGTGGAGGATATGGGTTATGTCATGAGCGAGGAGGAGGCGGACAGTAGTGTGGTTGATCTAGCCATTGACGATGGACCTAAGCACCAAGTGGGGGAACATACTTCAGAATCTTCTCAGGAAGAGATGATGAACGAACCTGCTCGACCCATTTACAAATGTGGGAACAAGGAGGATCCGAGAAATGAAAATGATTTGGAGAAGTCGTTGGCATATGAGAGCTTGAGGATTGGAGAGACATTTTCCCCAGTGGAAGAAGGTACTAGTGGTACGACACTAGTTTCAGTCAACGATGTTTACAAGGTAAAGGGAATGTCGGTTGAGAAGCCATTAAGGCGGTTTACACGGTCCACATTGAAACGGAAAGTTGATGACACCAAGCTTGGAATTGAGGAGGAAAGCACGTGTGACAAGCCAGTTAGAACCAGTGATAATATTAAAACGAAAAATCAAGCGGGCTTATTGATCACCACACCAACTCAAATAAAACGGTCGAGAACTTCGTTGAAGAAGTTCCCTGCGAAGCTGAAGGACCTTTTAGCCACTGGGATTCTCGAGGGACTACCAGTAAAGTATGTTCGGGGCATGAAGGTATCATCATGTACCCTTATCATAGTCATTTGAGGGTTGGGCTATAACTATAAGCATATCTGTTTGAGGCGCAAATATGATGCGTTCGAGAAATTTGTAGGTACGAAGGCCTGGAGAAGCAGGGATTCATGGAGTGATCCGAGGCTCTGGTATTGTGTGCTATTGTGTTATATGTAAGGGAGTCGAGGTAAGTGAAATGAAGACGCATTGACTTGTTCACCTCTTCTGAATATCTCTAGGGTGTTAATGTCATCTTTTGTTGGTTTTTGGTGAAAGCAGGTTGTAACTCCCACCGTGTTTGAGCTGCATGCTGGTAGTTCAAACAAACGCCCACCGGAGTATATTTACCTTGAGAACGGGAGAACTCTCCGTGATATCATGAATATATGTGTGAATGTTCAGTTTGACAAATTGGACGAAGCTATTCAAATTGCCCTTGGTGACTTCTCTTTGAAGAAATCTTCGCTTTGTTTGAACTGCAGAGGTTTGGAAATCATATATTTTATTTTATTTTGTTTGAATACTGTAATACTTATTCCAGTCCCATAATAAGTCTTGGTTTTTGATGAATTTTAGCTTCTATTGCTGAAGTCGACGAGGGATTATCCAAAGTTGTTTGTGATTCGTGCATGCTGTTAAAAGAGTCTCAACCTGGCCCATTCCTGACGGAAGAGGCTACCAATAGCTGTGTTATGCAGGCAGTTACTTCTAGGTATTTTGTGTGATTTATAATTATAATTAGCATTTTTTTTCCAGGACAAATCTCGATGCAGCTGTCATACAATCCTATGAATATATATATCATGTGATACCTTATTATAGTCTACCAAAATTTCTCAAAATCCTTATAGTTTTCATCATTTAATATTCATATGTTTCAACTATGTTAGCACACCAGAGCCAGTTTTGGTTCCTAAGTTGCTGAACAATGGAATGAAGCAGAGCTCATCTTGGGCTAAGAGCAAGGGAAGACTAACTAGGAAGTGAGTATCTTTATGTCATACACATTGTAAACATTTGTTTTAGTTGGAAGTATATTTTTATTAATTCTTGTAACATATTATGTATCCACCTTATCAGAAATTTATTGATTTCTTGTTCTGGTGTTCTTTTGATAGGGATCTAAGGTTGCATAAGTTGGTCTTTGAGGAAGACGTGTTGCCCGATGGAACTGAAGTAGCTTACTATTCTCGTGGACAGGTTACTCTGATTCTGATGGGTTCTTCTTTATCAATTCTATGACTTTCGTGTTTTTCTGAGTGTGTTTCTATTAAATGGGCAGAGACTCTTGGTGGGTTACAAAAAGGGTTTTGGAATTGTTTGTAGCTGCTGTAACTCTGAGGTAATTTACCTTAGATGTGGTATATCTTTCCCGTATATTTCATTTTTGAAACTTGACAATTTTTTCCCCTTATTTTACGTTTGATGAGCAGGTCAGCCCCTCACAGTTTGAAGCCCATGCTGGTTGGGCATCCCGACGAAAGCCGTGAGTGTTTTTTAGATTATTCAGTGTAGACTATATTTACTGTATATTTGGTGGAGTGGATACGTCAAAATGGAAGTTGCATTGTGGGATCAATTTCTTTCAATTGTAGGATCCATGTAGCTGACTTCACTTAGTGGGATAAGGCTTTATTGTTATTGTTGTTATTGCTAAGGCTTCCATAGGTTGGCCACTTAAATATTGTTTTCCTTTGTTTGACTTGGAGATATCTGTATTGCAGTTACCTTCATATATACACATCTAATGGGGTTTCTCTCCATGAATTGTCTATCTCTCTATCTAAAGGTCGGAAGTTTTCTACCCATGATTTTGATGACCTTTGCAGCATATGTTCAGATGGAGGAGATCTTTTGTGCTGTGGTAGGTGCCCAAGGGCTTTTCACATAGGTGAGCTTTGTCTTGCAATGAACCTTAAATTTGATATGTGTTCAGATGGAGGAGATCTTTTTGTCACTGTAATTATTCTTGCAATGAACCTTAAATTTTGAACTTGGATATATATGAATACTGTTGAAAAATGGTAAAAATGCCCTAATTGTACATTTGGTTTGCATAGAAAAATTATTTTTCTGATTCACTGCTCCCTGAACTTAACATTTGATTTGTGTCTCATCTTACTCATTGTTGCATATTTATGCCTTGGTCTGGCTTAATAAAATAAGAATGACTTGTGATGGACTTGACCAATTTTCAGATTGTGTGCCGCTGCCATGTATACAAAGTGGTACATGGTATTGTAAATATTGCGAGAATTTGTTTTTGAAGGATAAATATGTGGAGCATAATGCCAATGCTGTAGCAGCTGGGAGGATTGCAGGCATTGACCCCTTGGAGCAGATAAACCAGAGATGCATTCGTATTATTAAAACTGTAGAGGTTGATCATGGTGGATGCGCATTGTGCAGGTAATTTTCCCGTGTTCTTTAATTTTGAATATCTTTATTAAAAATTAATTCTTTTTATGATCTCTTCTTATTTTCATGTTGTTATTGGATTATAAATAACAGAAATTTGTTCATTTATATTAAGAAAACTGTAGGCTTGTTGCTCTAATCCTACCACGGAACAAGGCAACAATCTATTATTTTGAAAATCATTGTATGTGACAAACTATCATTAGAAATACATATCATTTTCAGCCAAAATTAGGCAAAAGGTAGAATGCCACAACGAGAAAGTATACCAAAAAAGAAAGAGAGTTTTCATAATTCACACTTTGTAGAATGTACACTGGAACCATATTTTGTCCCTTGTCTGGGTGAATCTTATACAATGTTGCTTCCATTGAAAGAATAACGGATCCAAATTCTGAAAACAAATTATATATATCTATATAATCTTTGAGTAATCAAATTAAACTAGGCAGGTTGTCAAGAACGTGTACCTTAGCTAAAATCTTAGAACCCAATCGAGATTGCAGAATAGGCTCAACTTGGCAGCCTTTTTGACTTGAATCTAGTATCATTTCAGTTTCCTCGTATTTTTGTTACTAGTGTCTTTAGGTTCGGTTTTAATGCTACCATATTAACATTTCTTCTAACTTGCTAGAATCAACTTATTGGGATGTTTGCAGGAGTCATGATTTCAGCAAAACTTTTGGCCCTCGGACTGTGATTATTTGTGATCAGGTATGGCTATGTTAATGGAGGATTGCTGAATTTCTATATTTCGTAATTTAATCTTTTATGTCACTTCGTGTTTGAATACTGCTTCATGTGTCCTTCCAGTGTGAAAAGGAATACCATGTTGGCTGTTTGAAGGATCATAACATGCAGAACATGGAGGTGCCAGAATTTTTACTTTAAACCCTTTATTAAACTTTTATTTACATCATTTTTCTTTCAGTTCCCATTATATGTGCAGTTATTGATGGAGTTTGTTTGTCAGGAATTGCCTGAAGGGAATTGGTTCTGCTGCACAGATTGCAGTCAAATTCATGCTGCTTTGCTGAATTTAGTTGTTCGTGGAGAAGAGAAGCTCCTGGATTCCCTCCTTAGTATGATACAAAAGAAGCATGAAGAAAAAGGCTTAGAAACTGGGGGTGGTCTTGATATTAAATGGAGGGTTCTTAACTGGAAATTGACTTCTGATGATGAAACTAGGCAATTGCTGTCAAAGGCGGTTGCCATCTTTCATGTGAGTATATTTGAATTTCCAAATTGAGGCTTCTTTCTCTTTCGGTTTGAATTACACCTTCCAGATGCCAGAGAGAAACATCTCTAGTCTTTAGATCTAGTTCATTTCTGAAAACTTACAATGAGAGGATGCTCATAGGTGACATTAAGTTGATAATATGTTTAGATATCATAATTTAAATGCTTATTGGGATTATTTTTGTTTCCAGGATTGCTTTGATCCTATAGTTGACTCTACTTCAGGTCGCGACTTCATTCCAACTATGCTTTATGGGTAAGCAGCAGAATTTGCTTTTTCTTATGATCGAATCTCTTGTTGACTTTGCTGGACCTGTTAAATGAGTTTTCCTTTTTGTGGGTTTTATATATACAGAAGAAACATCAGGGGTCAAGATTTTGGTGGAATGTACTGTGCAGTGCTCACTGTCAAGTAAGAATGATGGTGAAATCTTGTGCTGACTAGTGTATATAGTATTCAAAGCGATACTGATTGTATTCATTATTTCCTGTTGGTGTAGTCAAATAGTTGTATCTGCTGGAGTTTTTCGTATCTTTGGGCCAGAAGTCGCAGAGCTTCCCTTAGTTGCTACAAGTAGAGATTGCCAAGGACAGGTTGTTTTAATTAATTCATCCAATGGAATGGATATATTCTTTCTTCAGACTTAGCTTTTGGAATTAAATTTCATCAGGACTTTGTGAATTTTTGTGGTATTCTAAATGAAGATTAAATATTATTTGTTCTGTAGGGTTACTTTCAAGCCTTGTTTTCTTGCATCGAGACATTGTTAGGGTCATTGAACGTGAGGCACCTCGTCCTCCCAGCAGCAGATGAAGCTGAATCAATATGGACCAGTAAGGTTGGGTTTACGAAGTTGGAGCAGGATGAGGTGAGTTTGATGTTGTTTCTTATTAAAAATGATTGGATAATAAGCGAAAGCATATTTCATAACACATTTTTAATTTGCATTACAGCTAAACAACTACAAGAAATATTACCACATGATGACATTCCAAGGAACATCAATGCTGCGCAGGTTGGTTCCTGCTGCACTCTGATCCACTCGTGTCTGGAAATTTTTTAGAATCACAGCATCCGCATCCGGGCCTCTCTTTTTCAATTTATTTTTTTTTCTTGTTTGTGTTTCAAGAACACAATTCTCTGGTATGTACAGGAATTTTCTTTTTGTTGTACAGAAAAAAGAAACAGAAATTATACCCCTGGCTATCATAATTTCTGAGCTCCCAGGAAAGAAGAGATGAAAATAGAGGAAAGTAGAAGAGTTTATAGAAATTGAAAATTATGATACGTTAATTCATTTATTATTTAATTTAGTTGCTCATGAGTAGTCCTCGTTTTCTTTTAAACTGATTCTTTATCCTTTCAACTTTCAATTGCCATTAGATATTTTTTCATAGATGGCAAAAAGGTATCAATGAATGTCATGTATTAATTTTTCTAGGTATGTTTTTAGTGGTTTTAGGATTATAAAGGTGGAATTAGAATTTTTTTAAGTGACGGTGGTAGAAGTAGAATTTTAAGAAGCTAATAAAATGTCTAGGAATATTTTTAAAGGTTTCTTAATTTTAATAGTTTAGGCTTAAGTTCCTTAAAGGTTAAGGTTTTAGTTACATCGAGCGTCCGTTATCTATCTAAAATAGATGAAGGGTTGTAATAAAGGACTTCTGCTGTCTTGCAATAGAAGAAACTACTACTATCTTCCTGGTTGTAATCAAAAGGCCAACCCACCTCTCTCATTGGGTTTGTTCCTTCATTCAATCCAATCCTTAATTTTCATGCTCTTGCCTTTGCGTCAATTTGTATTACAAGAGGATTGTCTAGTCTATTGTTTGGTGATGTAACAAGCATTTCTACCCTGAAAGTAGCTAATTTGTACTTTTTTTTTGGGGGGGGGGGTTGGCTCTGCACCTTTCGATTGCCACCAAAAAAAAAAAAAATCAATTTGAAATTCATACCATTGGCAAGACTTGAGGGAGAATTGAATTTTTCAATGTGGTAGATTGAAGAGTTGTTAATGATATATACTTTGAAGCAAGATGGATGAGGGGAAGCTCCTATGAAGATCCCAAGAGACAACCGCAAGCATTCGGTTACTCTGAAAGATAGTTTAGCCAATCATAATCCTTTAGGTACTCTATAAGGTTGTCTAGAGAATAAAAAACATGATACTATTATTGTCAGAGTTTTACTCTAATTTAAAATGATTATTTCAATAATATTCAAGAAGATGACCTGCCTGAGATAACAAAGAAAAAAGCAACAACATTTCAAGTGCAACTATCATAAGTAATTAGTAAGATGAACAAAGAGAATTCTGAGAGTGAAAGAATAATTTCTAAGATTCATGAATTCTTTTTGTTCTTCAATGGTGAGAAATTCTGGTTTTGTTGGTTTAGATGCATTATCGACAAATTCTACACAATACTTGATCCGACAAGCCAATCAGCAAAAGATGTGTGAACAATTGATCATAATTGTTCAAAACTTGGAGAAGAACTTTACTGAATAGTTTAGCTGAATTAAGTTTACAAATATTCCAAGTATCTCATTATTTGGAATGGAAGATTTTGAGATGGATATAAAAATTCGAGGATGAGTTGCCATCTAAAGTAGGAGGGAGTTGATATATGATTTTAAAAAAAAGGTCAATCAACATATTGTATTGATTTTTTATATGATTTTTGTACAGTATATTTGCAGTGATCTTAAGTTGTTTTAGGATTATTAAGATAGAATTAGGATCTTAAATGGTTATTATAATGTCTGCCAGCATTTTTAAAGGTTTATTAATTTTGAAGTAGTTATATTTAGATTTCTTGAGAGTTAACACTTTGATCACATCTACACCTCTCAATGAATTAGTACTTTTACCTTATATATAGAAGATTGCTAAACGAGTCTAACTGTATTATAATACAAGAAGAAACTTCTTCTGTTTATTTATTGAGAAAAATGCACGGGTTGAATTTTGGATAGGAATAAATAAAGAATTTTTTAATTTAAAATTATAAATTTTAATGAAAAATAATAAAGTTTAAAAATAAAAATTATATTTTTATTTTTTAAAATTAATAAAAAATTGACATAAAAAATAGAGAGTATGTAAATCCTTATTTAATTGTGAATGTGACTAGAAAATTAGCTCGTACATCTGACTGTGTTTATTCCCCACAATCCCTTAGGTCCAAGTCTAACTATCTTGCTCTGCACTGGATAGTCGATTTATTTCACTCTTCAGCCAGATATAAATGGAATTTTACCAATTATACAAAAAAAAAAAGGGTTTTAGGTTTAAGAAAAGAAATAGGACTATTATAAAAATAAATAAATTTTCTTTGGACATTGAATAAGAGAAATTGTTTTTTTTATTATGTCGTCAAATAATAAGAAATTAATTCATTTTTTAGACATTTATTTTTTTAATTAAGTATTTTCCTTTAGATTTTGTTTTTCGGTTGAACAAACTGACACAAAGATGTACACTCTTTTATCTATTTTTGTTTTGTCAAATATTAACCTCAAATGAGTTAGAGTTATTATAAACAAATAAAATACATAAGAACATGCTATGATTGGACTACTTGGTAATAGAGTGGTATAAGAGCGGATCAATCTTCTTCTCTCTTATGGTTAAAGATAAAATATTATTTTATTCTATATTTTATAATTGGGGATAAAATTCATCTTGTTCCTGTGTCCTATAAGATAGCAGAGTTCTACGAAAATTTATGAAAAATAATAAAAATAAAAAATTTTAAATTAATAATTACAAATTTATAAGTTATTATGAAGTAATTTTAGATATTAATAAAAAAAATTAAATTTAAATATTACAAATCATACATAATCAAGAAAATGTTATGATATAAGCCTAAAATTATATATAATTAATTTAAATAATTTAAATTTAAAAAAATTAATACATAATTAATCAAATATTATTATTTTTTATTTATCTTTATTAAGTAAAATTTTAATATATTTTTAATATATATATATATATTAGTATATAAAGTAAAAATATAATAATTTTATAATAATGAAGCTCGATGAGATAAGAAAAGATATTATTACTCCATCCTTATAGTTTTGTTTAGAATGAAAATTTGCTTCACACCTTACTTTACAAAATAAAAAATTATATCATCTTTAAGTTCTATTGGGGTAATCCCCATGAAGTATTATAAATTCAAGATATTTTGCTCTCACTAATTACTTAATTTAAGGATTAAATTTTTATGTTAACTTTAAAGTAATTAATGCAGTACTTACATGAAAAATAAAATTTTATAAATTTTTATAAAAATAGCGATATAACAATTATAAAATTTTAAATTTATATATAAAATAATACAAAATTTTACATGAAATTATAAGTGTGTATAAATTTTGTATGTAATAAATACATAAAAATTATAGTTACACTGTTCTAATTTATATTAAGATAATTTTCAACAATTTTTTATTTTATATAAAAATTACAACTTTTAAAGAAATATTAAATATGAAAATTATTCATAAATATAATTTTTTTTGTATAAGTACGATATCTATCCTTTCAAAAAGGCCTTTTGACAAGCGTGATGCTTAAACAAAAACAAATTTCTAATATATTGCTAAAAGAAACTATTTAATAAAATGATATGCTCTTTGACTAACGAAAATGGCATTAGAAGATGTTTTAAGAGACAACTTCTGCCGTTAGGAAGACGTTGTCAACCAAAGCATCTTTTGCGAGGCAACTTCTGCCGTTAGGAAGATGTTGTCAAGCAAAACAACTTGTGCAATCTGATATTGTACAATGTTATGTCAAATCTGAAGGAAGAAATTTGGTTACTAATGTCTTTACCATTTCCATTTTGTAGAGTCCTGTCCCATTTATAGATGCTGCATGAGAATGTGCTTCTTCCAAACATAAACATTAATGAAAAGTCTTCCAAAATCCTTTTTCTTTTGAAATTTATGCATGCCACTTGAGAGCATACTTTTTTCTAACATAAATAGTAGGTGAATTCTACGGTACCCTGAGGGGTTTGGTGCCCGGGGTGGTGTGGCAAAATACAAGCCACTGGATGAGATTACTAAGTCAATGCTAAGACTTTTGTAATCTCATCCAGTGGCTTGTATTTTGCCACACCACCCCAGGCACCAAACCCCTCAGGGTACCGTAGCAAGCACCTAAATAGTAACGTAAAGTTCCCTCAACTTTTTTTTTATTCTTTTTAAATTGATTTTTTCTCTGTTTCTTGGTCAATTTAAAAGGAAGCTTGAAAAACACTTTCATTTGCTTCACTTCTTTTGCTTCTCTTTTTGTTTCCATCCAATATCTTTTTTATTTTTTCTTCTTCCTTTTTCTCTTTAATAATTGAAAAAAAATAGCTTACTTTTCCTTATAATTCTTTCTGTCACGAAACTCTATTCGAGAGTTGTAATTACTCGAATCATAACTTGTTACATAAAATTTGTAACTCAAGGAAGAAATTGTTGGTTGTTACCTTCCTCCTCATGTCTACTACTCTAAGCTTACAAGCTTATGGAAAACTCTTTATTGGTATTTGCCATTTGCCTAATTCACAAAAACTCCAAACACTTAGATAAAAATTAAATCAACATTAAACATTTTACTAAGAGCTTACTCTACTGCTAACATTAATAGTATTATAGGACCCACACATACCATCAATAGCATTACTCTGCTACGAACATCAACATAAAATGGTACTAATGACATGTAATCTTAGATGCACATGTATCATTAGTATATTTCAATTGGCACCTATTCAAACAGCATATAAATATAGCTTAGTAAACTAAATCCTAGGCCTTACCCCCTAACTAGAAAAATCCTAAATTATGCTTTAATACTACTTTTATCATGACTTTTTTAGGCCATAACTAATATAGAACCTAATCACTAAGTTTCCATTAGTCATATCTATTTCCCTTAAAATATATAAGTAATGCATGCATTAAAGCCAAAAGAAAAACATTTAAGAAAAATAGTTTCACAAAATAAAGAAGTCAAGTCTACTTATCTTCCTTTCTCGCTTAAGGATGAGCTAGCCTATATAATTTTAACCGGAAAGAGTTGATATGTTCCACCCATTTCCTATACAATTTATGGTGTAAAAATTCTCTATATACAATAAAAATATCTATTATTGCCTTTTTTACTATATCAAGAAGCTCTTTTGGATTTGTCATTGTAATGGTGATGGTGGATAAGCCAACTAGCCTTATGAATCTACAAAATAAAATGTGGAAAGAGAAACTCAAAAGTTAGTGAGTAAGTATTTCTAATAAATATAAAGCATGAACAAGTTTATCTATCTCCCACTAATCAAATTTATTCCCCTTAAGCCTGTATGCTTATACCACATAACTCCATTAGTAATAACAAAAATTTATATAATCATGTCTATTTACTTATGCAATTATACATCTCTATAAGGATGCATCACATTCAAATAACCGTGTAGGTAATGAATAACAGAGCAAAGAAAACAAGTAAATTTTTATGTGACTTCCATCCATCTTTATCCTTTACGAGTTGTCATTGGATTCTATGTTTAAAATAATATCAAAATGCCTCCATTTCATTTTCACAAGTATCAATAACAGTTGGCTTAATAAAGTAAACAATACAAATATAAATCCTAGTTGTATTCATTAATACTACCATGTCTCTATTATATGGCCTAAAGCAATTTAACATATAAAGTATTTTATTTGTATCTAATTCCGATAAACTTTAATGTATAATAGTCATATGTATGCTTCGAAGAGGCAAAATCCTTATTTTTATGCTTATAGTTCAATTTCATGATTAATCATGCATTTTATGATCAATTTTATTTAGTTCTAAGGTTAAAATAAGAAAATGAGCTAGGAAAATCAATTTTGAAAGCGATTTTAAGCTTTTAGTAACTTTCTAAAGTCATGGAATCACTTTTAAAAGTGTTTCCACCTTCTAGGAAAATGGAACACTTCTCCAAAATTGCTTCCAAAAATAAGAAATCACTTCTAAAAGTGATTCATGGCCTTAATGTTTTTTGGGCTTGAAGAAATGCCTTTAAAAGTAGTTCACACATGCATGTCCTAAATTTTCCCAAAAATTTCACTATTTATTTGTAAGAAAATCTTTGAAATTTTTACATAAGTATATTTCAATTTAAGTAAAGCATTATTCAATATATATATATATATATATATATATATATATATATATATATATATATATATATATGTATATAGAACTTCATAATAAATCACTACTTGATATTTAATATCCTCAAAGTCAAACATTTCAATGAAAATCCAACCATTACCAAATGCAATCATAACATTGAAACAATCATAAGTAAAACACTCACTTACAAGTTATGGAGAAAGTGATTGGCTCTTTGTTTAAAGATAAGCTTGCAACTAGACATCTAAATTTCCATGGTTAGGGTTCAAAGTTCCAAATTGTCAATCTAATCAAATTTTTTAATTCTTTCAACTCTAATTAAAAGATGGAAATGATGAAATGTATAAAATTGAGAATGAAATTACTTACCTTGTTGAGATTGGAAGGAAGAATGAGATGTAATATAGGATTGACGATGGGGCTAAAGAGAAATTGATAAAAGAGGAGACAAAATTATTGGAAGCTTTAGAGAAAATATGAGAGAATAGATAGGGTTTTGGGAAATATGGTAAGGAATTGCCCTAAAGGCAAAATGGAAATTGGTTCCCATCTTCTCCTTCACACTTGCTATTCATTTCTAACTACTTGAAATTTTAAATTACTCTTATCTATTCATAATTCATATTTCCTTAAACTAAGTAAATTATCATGGAAAATAATAATTCTATTCTCAATTATTGTATAATTATTTATTCTTTAAATATATACTTCATTTTTGAATAAGTGTAACAATACTCTCCTTTACAAAAGAATTCATATTCAAATTCTTAAGGTGCAAGTTAAGCTAATAAATATATATAGGAGTAGGTTAACATTATTTTTAAGGGATTATCAAACTAGTGAGGGTATTTTAACCTCATATTTAATTTAAGTTTCTAAATGACGTCTTCAACTTTATGTCTTTTTTGAACCTGATAATTCACCTTTATAATGTTTTTAATGAGAATATTTTTTAGTAATTTAACAATTTTTTTAAAATATATAAATTAATTAAAATATAATATTATAATATTTATAAAAATGATTTTAATTGAATTAAAAATAGTAATGTGATATTCTCATAAATTAATTTTTTTTAAAATTACATTCTTGATATTATTAAGATTTATGAGAATCTATGATTTTAGAATTAAACTTCATTTCGATATTTATCAAATAACTTTTTACAAGAATTCACTTTCTATATAAACAAAATGATTTATTTATTCTTTAAAATATTAATTTTTAGATTTTTTAGTAATTAAAAATTAATTAATTTTATTTTTATGATATTATTTAAAGTTATTTATTGTAATATAGAGAATATATATAACATTTTCTTTAAAACACACATATTTATATTTATACTAGATTTTAAACCTACACTTTCTGCGGGTATGCAAAATATTATTTATATAAAAATATATTTTCATAAATAAAATTTTAATAATAAAATAATTTAGTTATTCTTAAAAAATTATATAAGTAAAATTTTAATATATAAATGAAAGTTATAATTAAACTCCCTAACCAATTTAAATCATATTATAAAATTGTGTAAAGACAAAAAAAACATCTTAAACTATAATAAAAAATAGGATAATTAATATTTCATAAAATAAATGATTTGCTTCATTACCCTTAATTGAATATTTTTAATTGTCTTGAAAATTTAAAAATACTTAGTCAAATGCCAATAGAATATTGATAAAAAATAAATTATTCAAAGAATTTTAGAGAGTTATATAAATTATAATATTAAAAATATTATGGGAAAAAATTAAAAATATTCATAAAATCAATTTCTTGCAATAATTATAGATACTTTTGCTTTATGTGATTAGGAGAAGGCGAATTTAAATAAGATATTTCATGTGATTAGTGAGAAAAATTAAATAAAACATTAAATACAATTTGAAAAGAAATTTTATTTGAATAAGATATTTAATTATAACTTAATTTAAAGAGCAAAACTTCATTTAAATTATGATATGTGTATTACTTACTATTATATTTAATTATACAATTAGAGAAAGAACAAAACTTAAATAAAGTTCCTTAGGTGTTGATCATGGGGTTTTTCATTTAAATTATGATATGTGTATCAATTACTTTATTATATTTACAATATTACTAATTATTATAATTAATAAATTGAAGATATTAATAAATAGTAAAGAAATTAATACACTTATTGTAAGCTAAATGGAAAATATTATGATAAATACTTAAGAAACTTTATTTAAGTTTTGCCAATAGAAAATGGTAAATGATTAAGTTGAATAAAACTATAAAATCTAAAAGGGCTTTGTGAATGAATAAGATACAATAACTATGGAGTAGTGAATTCTAACTCTAGAATAATTAATTAAATTAAAAATTTTAGAAATTTTAAATGCTTAATAAATATTGAAATAAATAATTCATGTGACTTTAGAAAATTATAAAACTTAAGTTGAAATTTTTGATAAAATAAAAAATAATTATGAAATTAATGGCTAGTAATAATTATAACTAATATTGGTATAATTGTAATTCACATGATAAAAAAATATAAATAAAATATTTTATATGATTATAGAGAAAAAAATTGGATAAAATATTTAATATGATAAAAAAGAGAGGCCATTTATAAAAAAAAAAGAGAACAATAAAAATTTATTAAAAAAATAAAATTCAACATACTTTTTAATATAATGGAAATAAAAGGTAAAAATTATATATAAATAAGGTATTTTTATGATTACAAAGTAAAAATTTGAACAAAATATTTCTAATGATTAAGAAGAAATATTATTAAGAAAAAAGAGAAAGCAATTTGACAAAAATTATTAAATAGTGCATTTAAAAAATCTTTTAAAAACTGGTAAGGTAAGAGATTGTTAGGAAGATGATGTGTGAAATAAAGTAAACTTTTTTTAATAGTGAAATAATTAATATGCAAACAATTGAAGTAAAAAAATATTATGCAATAAAATAGATAAAATGAAAAAAATAATTTGGAGGTGCAAAGTAATATAAAAATGAAATGCAAAAAAGAAAAATAAAAAAAAATTAATGGAGGGAATTAACATCACGTGTGATAAGGAGGAAAAAAAGTAAATAATAATTATAAAAATAAAAAAGAGGACAAGAGGTGAAAATAGTTCAAAAAATAAAATTAATGGTCAAAGAAAGCACAAAATAAGATGTTGTAAAGAAAGGATATATTGACAAATGTAAAAGGCAAGGCCCATTAAGAGATAACAATAAATTAATAAAATAATAATATTAAAACTAAATTATAAAAATTAATGGGCAAAAAAATGGTGCCCAAAATTTAACAATTAAAACATAAGTAGAGTATAGAAAAAGAAATGGATAAAATAAAAAAGCCAAAAATGTGCATAGTTACAAGTAAAGTTATATTATATAGAAAAATTGAAATTGAAAACTGAGGATAAAGAAGAATAAGAAACTATATGATATTAGTATAAAATTTTATATTCCAAGCAATAAGTTCAATTAATATTTTAAGAAACCCATAACTAATTTTAACTATGTGAGCGAATGTGTAAAAATCACAAATGGATAAAACAAAAAAAAAGCAAAAAACATAGTTATAAATAGACTAATATTCTATAAAAAAAATTAAAATTGAAAACTGAAAATAAAGAAGAATAAGAAATGATATGATAATAATATGAAATTTTTTATTCTAGCTTCAAGCAATAAGTTCAACTAATGTTTTAAGAAGCTGATAACTAATTTTGACTGTGTTAGCAAACATATAAAAATCACCGATATAGCAAATAATCATGTTAGTGCATGTTTTGACAATACGCATGAATAAGAAATTGAAAGCGACGAAGCTTTCATGCCTAATATAATATATATAGATATAGATACGGAAGTATTTTGTGAAAAAAATATTATAGTATAATTATCAATTATATAAAAGGTAAAATACTCTCACTTCCTTTGAAGTTTGGAGTAAATACATCCCCCTCCCTTTTATTTTCAATTTTGGATTAGGCCTCGCTTCTAACTAATGAGATTAGACGGCGTTAGTGTTAAACTATTTGAGACGAAATTACCTTTAATGATCACGAGAACTAGCAGAAGGCAAAAATCTCTTTTTCTCTTTGGGCTTTTTTCTCTCTGCTACATTTATTTTTGTTTTTTATTGTCTCTCAATTTATTTTTCTTTGAAGTCTTTCATTGCTCTCAACTGCCGTAGATAGTGAGATCATCTTCGCACTTTCAGTCTACATAACCTTATCAGCTGGCCAGTTTGGAGTTATATTAATCACTGATGTTAACAATGTTGCCACCACCATCTTTACTCTTGCTTCATTTATCACCTTTAACACATTTACCATTCCTTTAACTGTTAGCTCCAAAATCTCCTTCTGCTCTCAATTACACACAATTGCAATTTCATAACAAAGATTGCTAAAATTTAGTATATTTCTTGATTCTAAGTACTAGACCTCGAGATATTTGACTTGGCCGATTATGTTTAGGCATGCCTTTCACGACGGCAGGGATAGAATCGATGTCAAGGAGATTCATTTTGCCCAAACGAAGGTGCATGTTTGCTTCTTTCATCACTTCCAAATGCTTCATCTTTTTCTCATTCTCTGCAAATGTATTTTTAGGTTCACAAAATATTAACTAGTGAATTCAACTTTTTCGCAAGAATACTTCAAAGATTTTAATGTTAAAGATTGATTATAAGAAACATCATATTTAAAGCAAAAGAAAATACCACATTTAAGAAAGGGAAATTAAGGATCGATAGTGTTTTAAAAAATGAAAAATTAATTAAGATGTTAATTTTATATTTTCTTGTCTCTTTTAAGATGTCATATGATGATTTTTAATTTTCTCATACAACCTATTACAAATCTATCACAATATTTGTAAATCTTGGACTCAAATTTTAAAGATGATTTTTCTTGTAATTAAATTTTTAAGATAAATCTGATTCATGCCACACGATAACTTGATTTGAATATAAAGCCTTTATATGGGTTCAGGCTAGAAATAAATTGATTCATTTGATATGAATAATAAATAGGTTAGCTTAGGATTGTAAACAAAATAACATGTTAATTTATTTGAAAATTTATATTAAAATTTTAAAAATATTATTTAAAAAATAATTAATAATTAAATTATAAATATATATATAATAAAAATTTTAAATTTATATTTTTAATAAAATAGCAATAAATATTTTTAAAAAGTACTTTGACAATTATTAAAAATATTTTTTATGAAAAATAAGTATTTAAATTTAATAAATAATTTTATAATATAACTTTTATTAATTAAAATTAATAAACTATTTAGGTGATTAAGTCATCTTGACACGTTTAATAAATAAATTGATCTAATATAATATTATTCAATTTAAACTTATTTAAATTATTACTAGTCTTTAACACAAATTCAACATGTAAATACAAAATGTTTCCTATAATATTAATAAACAAATTACATAGAAAGAGCTACAATTATGCATAGGAGAGTCAGACATAAAAAAAAAAAAAAAACTCTGCAGTGATAATTTGGCAAATCATCATGGCGAACGTTGGCTACAAGGTCATTTATGTCCAAAAAATATTGCTTCGCCCTTTCCACCAAACTTCCGTCACACCCATTAATGGGAGTTAGTGTGAAGGGAGAGCAGGGCAACCCTTTGCCATATTTTAAGGTGTTTTGGCCCAAAATTGAAAATTGAGGGGAGAGGATGTATTTAGTCCGAATGTTGAGGGAGGTGAAAGTATTTTACCCTTATATAAATTCATCATTCAGTATCACCGTTTCACAGGCCAAACGTAAGAAAAATCTAGACACCGTGGGCCAGTGCGCACGCTCTCTAAAAAGTTAGAAAATTTTTAATTGAAGCGGGAAATTTAAAATCTTTCAGGCGTCAAATATTTCTTATTGAAATAAAATAAAAATTTATGTGCAAAAATAATCTGAGAATTTACCATCGCCTCCCTACTTCACTTTTATATTGATCTTTTCTTCCCTTTCGCCGTAAACTTGCTCTGATCTTCATCCCTCAGCCGCTTCCTCAGATAAGGTAATGTAATGCAATTTCTGTTTTCTGTTCCAATTTAGTTTGATTCAGTGAATTCTATATTTCCTGAAAGTTGTGTACGTTGTCGTTGACAGACAAACCCTAGAGTGATAGCGTGGGAACGAGATGGGTCAGATCCAGTACTCTGAGAAATATTTTGACGATACTTATGAGTATAGGTATCTAAAGTTCGATTTCTCCAATTGCTGATTCGAATTCTTAATTTTTACTTTTCTGAATTGACCGACACAGGTCATTTGATGAACAGGCATGTGGTTCTCCCACCTGATGTCGCCAAGCTTCTCCCTAAGAACCGCCTCCTTTCTGAAGTAGGGCTTTTTTCCCATTCATATACTCATTATGCTGTCTAATCTTTTCCGATGTACTGTAGATTGGATTGTAGCATCCTGTCTAGTTTCTCTTGATTTATGCACAGAATTTCATTTCATCATTGTAGATACGAGGCAAGTTTCCGATATTTTAGGATTTATGTTATTTTTCTTAATCTTAATAAACAGGATGAATGCTCAACATGTGAAAAGACATGTACATCATAATTGTTAGGCTTTCGTGTTGGGAGATAAGGAAGAGGTTATTAGGAATTTCATTTTTCACGTAATATATCTGCTGGCATGATCGGACATATTAGTCAGTGAGTTTGTTGTGATTTTGTTTAAATTCTGTGTAACTACTCAATGTTGGATTGCGAAGATCTGTTTTTACCTTAGTTTCATTTGGTATCATTGATAGCATGTTCCTATTGTTTCTGGTCAACGCCCTCGCCTCCCCCGGCATTTTTTTTTTATTTGTTGTTGTATGATTACTTTCCAAGTGATATGAATTTTAACGTACTATATTGATTTTATCGTGTAGAATGAGTGGCGAGCTATTGGGGTTCAGCAGAGCCGGGGGTGGGTTCATTATGCAATTCATCGCCCCGAGCCACACATAATGCTCTTTAGGAGACCTTTGAACTATCAGCAGCAGCAGGAAAATCAAGCCCAGCAAAACATACTTGCCAAGTGATGATACTCTCGAAAGAAAATCAAAATGTGGGATTCAAGATTAAATAGGTTCTATGGTCTGCTTAAACATAGATTTTGTGAAACCTAGCACAGCTATGAATTCTCTATGTAGAACTTTGTTATGTATGGGTTTTAATTATGTGCTGGATTCTGTCCTAAAGATATATAACATTTCTCAATATTTGCTGGTGTACCTCTGGTGTACTAGTATGTCTGGTGATTTTTAGTCAGTGATTGTTTTTTTGTAATATATTGTTTGTGGTCTGGTTTGTTCTGTGAATTTGATTTATGGGCTGCTTAATGGTTGCATCATGTTATACCTTTTCTTGTTTGATTGATTTTTATGTTCATAATGTTTGATGGGGGCCTTCTTGCTTGTGCTTGATTGATTTAAAATAACGACAAAGGAATGTCACCCTCAGGTAAAGGGTGTGAAAATATTGAATGTCCTATCATTTGGCCAACTCAACCCCCTTTTAAAAGTTGAGGCCATTGCTTTATCTTGTTCTAGCTCCCAATTTGTTTATTCGTTTAATTGTCTAGGTTGCAAAGTTTGAACGCGAGGAGGAACAAAACAAAAATCATTCTTTCCCCCCACTTTTTCTATAGTTCCATATGCCCAAACTGTGGTGGTGCAAATGAGGTCATGCTTTGTTTGATGAGTTTAGAGTTGACATTAGGGTAACAGTGATTGGTGTCTTATCCACATTTTGCTCAGTTGAAATTTTAGGAATTGTCATTAAGTACCTGGAAGAATAAGTGGATGAATTCGTCCCCCAGTGTGGTTTAAGCAAGCGTTTTGCGCTTATATTGTTGGTAATAATGTTTTAGAAAGAGTTCGTCCTTGAATTGGTGTTTTAGGCTGCAGTCTCTAGTTGTAAAGGGTCCTCAATTAAATGAAAGAGTTTATTCACTTTATCGTCAACTTGTTTTTGTGCTATTCAAAGGCACTTAAAATTCCATTACTTAGTTTTCAAAACATTGTGAAAAGAAAATGAAAAAGTTTCTTTATTTTATTGAATAAGAGTAACAACATATGTATCTGTCTAATTAATGTATTCAAAAAATTTTCATTATTTAATGAATACGTTGCACTGATCTAACTTTTGGGTAAAATAAAATTGGGGGAACATCTTTTCTTATCGTAAAATAAAAAGGGATGTATTCTGTGTTTTAGTTAAATGTAAGATGTGTATATATATATATATATATATATATATATATATATATATATATATATATATATATATATATATATATGATTGTTATTGATAAAATGGGTGGCATACTTGTGAGTTTAGAATTGGAAAAATATATGAATAATTAGTTGTCTCAATGAAAGTAAACAGAGTTTTAAGTCTTATATTTTTAGTGAAAGAAATTTATCATTTATTATTTTTACTTCGAATAGAAATTAATTTTATAACTACTATAAAAAAAATTAAAAAATATGACTTTCTATCATTATACTTCAAGAAGGTTATGACTTTTTCCCCCCTCCCATCGAAATTATTCTTACTTTTTTGACGATATCTCGCTTGTTCTTGTTTTGGGCCGATAACAAAAAATAATAGTGAAACAATCCAGTTGGCCCATTCATATCATATGCTCCCATGGTCTGGAAACCCAGAACGTACAAAATAGTCAACAAAAAACGATTTTTCATTCGTTTCATTTACCGGTAAAGAAATTTAAGAAAACACAAATGAATTTTATAAAATTAATTCAAGATTTCATTGATTTGAAATTATTATTTTTAAATTTTTTTAAATAATAAAATTTATTTGTAAATAAATTAAAATTATTTCTATTCAAATGAATTCTTTTATTTGAAATATAGTAAAAAATATATGAAATTTAATTAAAAAGGTAAATTTTGATGGTGTTATGGTAAATATAATATATATAATGAGGTAAATATTTTATCTAATATGTATGAAATAAATTTTAGTGAAGTTCTTATTAAATTTGAAGAATTTTATAATGGCATAAATATAATTAAAAAATATAAATAAAATAAATTTATTTCTTACTTAAAACTAAATACTATTCTAAAAAGAATTTTATTTGAAGATGAAATAAAATATTATTTTTAATTATACCAGCTGACGCTGTAGGGAATAGTGTTTTCTTGAATTTCTTTCCCGGTGACACCACAATTTTTTGTTTTGAACCTTCGGTTAATAAAAAGACAACGAAGGCATGACACGGTCTATTGTTTTCTTGTTAGAGAGAAAGGGAGAGAAGATGAAAAAGATAGTGTTAAACAGATTGTTTTAAATATTTAAAATAACTAGTATGGGTAAGAATACTAATCTCCGTTTGGTAGCAAATGAAAAAAATAAATAATAATAATAATAATAATAATAATAATAATAATAATAATAATAATAATAATAATAATTTTTCTTTTCTTACTATGTTGAAAAGAAAGGAAAATAAGATGAAAATGATTTGCTTTTATTAATTTGACTAGAAAAACAAAAAAAAAGAAAGTTAAATTTTATTGAATAATAATAATTTTTAAATTAATCACGGGACAATTTTAAAATAAAGGCATTATATTATCATTTTTCATTCCTTTTCTTCTCAAGTTTGCAAAGAAAACAAAAAAAGATAGAATTTTGAAGTCGTTTAATCTACTACAATAATATAAGAAGTTCTATTTTTTAAAAAATAAAATTAGAATATAAATAGAAAGATAAAATTATTTTTATTAAATTTAATTAGTAATAATTAAAATTTATAAATTTATATTATAATAATTTAAAGATATAATAATTATATTATTAATAATTTTAAAAAATTTAAAATTAAATTAAATAAAATATAAAAAATTACTTTTTAAGAAATATCTTTTGTTCTGTGTTAATTAAATAATTTTGAATACTTTTCAATATATTTGTATAAAAAATTGTTTTTTGAAAAATTCAATTTCCTGAAACCAAATACTAATTATTATTTTTTCTACTCTTTTTATTTTTTTCAGCCCTACAATCAAACAAAAAATATTCTTTTACTCCTTTTCTTTTCCTAATTTTCTTCCTCTTATCTCCTGTGAGAACAAGTAAATGGTAAATAAACTTGGGAGGACAGTCAATATTTTAAATTAGAGGGATAGAAAATGAATTATCTCTAAATTAACAAGTATTTTTTATAAAATATTAAAATAAAAGAAAAGTATTTTACTTGTTTAATATTATATATAAAGAATTTAGAGAAAATAATTTTTTATTTTAAAAAGCAATTTATTTTTTTATTTATAATTTTTTAAATATTAATTTTTTTAATTATTAATATAAATATTATATTATTTTTTATTAATATATATAAATAATATTTTTTTTCAAAAAGTATTTTCCGACAAAATAAATGAAGCCTGAATTTCGAAGAAAATGCAAGTTATGGGGAGAAATCAGAAACCTAAAACTAGAGCGTCGCCGAGACCGAGGCCTTGTATCTTTGCCCTTTCTCTCGCTTTCCGTCTGTGAGTAAGTTCGAAGTTTGCCTTCTCACATCAACCCCAACTTCTTAATTCTGGCACGTTTCTCTTTGCTCTGTTTGATTTTGATAGATTTCTTACAATTATAGTTGTTTCCTTTTTTCTCTTAACCTGGGTTTCGTTTTTCTGGATCTGGGTTTAATTTGTCTCTCTTTAAAATTTTTTCTGCTCTTCTAAATAAATTACGCTGGTTTGAATTGAAATCTGACCAGAAGAACAAAAATCGTATATTGTCTCCGCAGAAGAGTTTCCGAATTTCCGTGGTCCTTCTCTGTAGCAGAAAAGTCTGTGCAGCTGAAACGACAAGAATTTTTGTTTTGCTTATATTAACTTGTTCTTATGTAGCAGGCTGCCTATTCTCTGCCTCCATGTCCCGAGCACGTAATCTTGCGCTTGCTGCTGGCTTGTTAGCTTTTGCTGGGGCAGGCCTGTCATTTCCCTTCTATATGGCGTAAGTGCATTGCATTGCCTCTGCTATACTGACTCACTACTGAATTGTTTGAATCCGCATAATGCTAATATTTGAGGTTTTTTTGCTAAGGTCATTAAAGCAGCCTGTTATTGATTCATCAAAGCCACTGCCACCACAAGCAATTATTCGAGGGCCTTACATAAACACAGGATCTCGTGACATCGGTCCTGATTATCAATCCTACCCCAAGAAATAAGGCCTTGTATCCATGACCTGGTTCAGGATGGTTAGAGTGTAATATGTGAACTGATACATGCATATCTTGCTTGAAAGCACTATTTTCCAGTTTGATTGTTGTTAGTCCAAGAATGCCGGGCGAATTCTCATAATTATTTGGTATGTAGCACAGAAATAAATTTGTTGACTGAGTGTAAGAGTTCTTGCTGATAAGGAATGATGGGTTTATTCTATATGTATGGCGTATATTATCCTTGATTTATCTAAAAGACTTCAAACTTCAAAGAAGTCCTTAATTATGCCTTTTTGTCTGGAGGCAAATCATCAGGACACTCCCTATCTGTGGTATGTAACTCGAGTGCATGTGAAATATTGCCAATCCTGTTATCATAGATTTACAACCAATTTCAGCTCCCTCCATCTGGGGATGCCGCTTGGCCAACTCCTGTGTGGTTGCTAATAGTCATTTCATGTGTAATAGAAAGGCACTAGTGAGCAAATAGATAGTAGCAGTTACTAGTTTTCAATTGATCAGAAACATAAACCTGTCTTTGAATTTAAGTGACATTTTTGCCAGCATTCTATCATTAAATGGATGTGTTTGTGATTGCTTTGACTTGGAGCAATAGCATTACTTAGCCTACAATAATCATCTTGATCTTTCCTTAGCACTTCTTCTCTCACATCTTTATCCAGTCACATCGGTTTTAATTTAATCAGAGTAATTGAGTGAAAATCAGACTCTTGAATTCCAAGCACCTTTGTAGCATGTCTTATCTGTTCCATCACTGTCTTGCTCGATTCTAGAGAAAATGGAGGCCCTGACACTGAGCCCTAATTACAAAACTGGCGTACCGCTTAAAATACCATGTCTTGTATGATATTGGCACTGCAAATTAACTGTTAGTTTGATTTACAAGATTTGTGTTTGACAACGTTTTTGGTTAAATTAGTTCAATGTTCCGTTTATATGGGTGCTCGTCCTACGTGGAAGCATCCCAAACCTTACATGGTCTTCACACAATGAAAATACAGTATTCTGAAAGGAGAGAAATTCAACTGGTAGCCCTGACACGGGCCCTTCCTGAAAGTACATGTTCCTATTAGAACAAAAAAGACTAAACCTGTCCTTCTGTAATTTGTTAACAAGCAAGGGTCTGAGGAAAAATATTAAACTCACTGTGTTATCAATGCTCTTGAGACAAAACAGTAGGAATAACGAAGCATCTAAAATTTGCACGGGAAGCCTGCCTTGTTTTCTGAGCATCTCTTGACGTGAATTGCTCAAGACAAATCTCAAAGGAGTCACTGATAAAAATACTACACTTCCCCTTAACCAAAGCCCTTAAAATAAAAATAATAACAATTTGGTTACTCTTGTGGGATATCTAACGAAGACCAGAACACAGATTACCTTCACAACAGTAAGTTCAAATTGTTTGTGTTGACATCCCACAATGGCCAGGGAAATATGGAAACAGTCAACCAAATTGGTTCAGCAGTTATCATATACACAAAAAATTAATAAAACTAATTCATTGGAGGAACAAGCAAAAATATTACAAACCAGGCCGTGATACCAGCCTTTGCAAAATGAAACCCCTGATTCTACCCGAGGGGAAAAATAAATGCCTAAGAACTAGTAAACTTTGTAACAGCCTTGGTCCCTTCAGAAACAGCATGCTTTGCAAGCTCACCAGGCAGTACCAATCTCACAGCAGTCTGAATCTCCCTTGAAGTGATAGTAGGCTTCTTGTTGTAACGAGCAAGCCTTGAAGCCTCCTGAGCCAGCTTCTCAAAGATATCATTGATGAAGCTGTTCATAATTCCCATAGCCTTGCTGGAGATCCCAATATCAGGGTGAACCTGCTTCAACGCTTTGAAGATGTAAATCTTGTACGTCTCTACGCTCTTCTTTGCCTTCTTCTTCTTCTTATCGGAACCGCCCTCCTTTGGTATCCTCTTCTCAGCGCGTGGCTTCTTCTCCGCCGGTGACTTGTCGGCAGCCTTCTTCTCCTCCGCTGGCTTCTTCTCTGCCTTGGCCATTTCCGGAAGGGAGAAAAGTAACTGAATTCGCAGCAGCAATTGGTACTTGGGCTTGAGGAGGTTGAATGTGGTGGGAAAAGTTTCGATTTAATTTGAATATATCAGTAAAAGGAAAGAGATGTAATTGGTTGAATGGGAGAGGTGCGGATTGATGATGTGGACCGTTGGATTTTAGTTTCCAGGATTGGACGAAGGCGATTGATTTTATTCTTTATTTTTGAGAATTTTGGATGACGTTGGTGCGGATAAAGGCGTATTGGGTGAAATTTTTGTATTCTAAGATTTATTTTTAATAAGAGTATTTGGAAAAAAAATCGGATTTATTTATTTAAAATTTATAAATATTTTTATATCAATTTTATGTGTTATATTTTATATTAAATTAACTCTATTGAAAATAATTTGAAATTGATCAAGGTATAACTTATTAATTTATTTTTAACAAAAATATTATATACATAAAAAATAATATTTTAAATTATATTTTAAATTTTTTATATCCATTATTCATTAGATTAAATTTTAAAAATTTATCCAACCACCTTATATTTAATAAAAACTCCTAATGTGTATTTGAAATTCAATTTTGAATTTTATTTTAATTGCATATAGTATTATTATATTTTTAACTAATATATCTTACAAAATAAATCAAATTTCAATATTTCAATAAAAGTGTCCTAATTTAATTGATAATAAGTTTTAGTTTTTTATTTTGTAGGTAATTCTCAAATATCAAATTTCAAATATATTACTTTCAAAGTTCACGTGAAATCCTTTTGAGGGAAGTTTGAAAACAAAGAGTGTGTTTGGTTTGTGCTTTTAAAAATAGTTTTATGTTTTTAAAATTAAAATAAAAAAAACTTGTTTGTTTAAGTATTTTTCTCCCTTCAGTTTTAAAAATAAAAAAAAGAACAACTTAAAAATAAAAAAATAAAAATAACTTTAAGTTGTTCTTATTTTTTTATTTTCAAAAAATAATTTATTATTGACAATTCTATAATTCAAGATTATTTTTAAAATAACTTACCAAATACATTTTTTTTATTGTTTTTGAAAATTGTTTTTAAAATATGTTTTATAAAACTGTTTTGAGAATAAAAAATTGAAAACACAAACAAACACACTCAAAATTTTTGAAAAAATTTCACTTTTTGTATTTGACAACTAACATGCCTTTTTTATATCTTTTATTAATTTTATTATCGCTAATTTTTTTCTTTTGAAAACAATAAGTAATTAGTATACCTATGTAGCTTCCTTTTTATATTTTTATTATGCAACATATTATACATATAATATTCTTATATTTAAATATAAGTGTACATTATACTTGATTATATTATATAGTTAGAAAAAAGTACACTCATCTTTCTTGAGGTTTGTCGAAATTACACGAACTTCTTTAGTTTCAACATTTGTGTAAATCTCCTTTTAGTTTTAAAATTCATAACACTTAAATCTAATTTAGTATCTTCTATCAACTAGTGTTAATCTTTTCATTATAAGCTAAGTTTGCCTAATAAAATGTTAAAAATCCCCCTCAATTAATTATATATTTATTATTAGACTTAACTTTTCAGAAGTACAAGATATATTTTAAAAAGTAAAATAAATAATTACAACTATTGGTGAAAAAATCAAAAGAGGTAATAATTATAAATTGAAAAAATTACTTTTTTATTGGTTTGTTATTACATTATCATTCTCTGATGGTTGTGATCAATGGTGAAGGATACAAAATTTTTTACAATTTTATAATAATATAGTGAAATTATGTGTAAAAAAAAATTTATATGCATTACTTAACCCCTCAAAAATATTCTTAGAAGCTCAAAATGCTATTTTAAAAACTTATTTAAAGCATGTAAAAAGGAAAAAGAAATAAAAAATAATATTAAATAAAATATTACTAAATTTACCACTATATTCAAGTTAACTAGTTAAAAAATAAGATATATGCTAGCCTTTTGTCTTAAGTTGATTTTTTTAGAAGTTAAATTTAAAATATTTATGACTTCTTTAAATAATTAAAAGTTTTAATTTTACTTTTGTCATTAATAACTTTAAGATAAAAAGATTCATTTTATTTAATGAAAGTAATTTCTAATTTGTTTCAATTGAACAGTTTATTTATTTTTTCTTAATTTTTTATAATGATTAATTATAAAATTGTATTTAAAATATTTAACAATAAATAAATCACTAAAAATGATATAGCATCATAAATTTTTTATATATTAAAAATATTGGTAATTTGACCCTTTAAAAATTTTATTCAAGATCTATCATTAATTGTGATTATTCAATTTACTCTCTAGAATATATTTCACATTTTAAATGAGTCAAATTCATATTTACTAGCTTCATTTCTTGAAAACATTTTACATGCATTTTCACTTTAGAAATATTTTGCAAATCTTTTGCAGTGGGATGTTTCAAATTCAAATAAGAAATACATATCATTTCTTATTCTCTATTACATATTAAATTATGAAATAACAACTCGAAATATTGAACATCTCAACAAATTAACAAATAATACAAAATATAATACAACAAATTAATTCTCAACAGTCTAAAGAAAATTACACCAAACCATGGCCAATCCTTCAAAATTTCATCTTGCTGCACCTTTGTCACTCCTCATATAACAATTAACAAGAGCTCTATTGTTTTCACCTTCAACTTAAGCATAATATTTCAAGGAAAAAGCAAGCATGAAACCACCACCCATTTCATGCTAATGATCAAATTGTTTAATCCTCCAGCTAAATTCCTATCACAAACCCATCCTATTCTTTAACGTAAGATTTCAATTCTCCAAGAAATTTTCCATTTCTCATGGATATCCGCACAGAAATGGAGCCTTGGAATATGTTGGCCAGCAATGGCCACAATCATACGAGCAGAGTACTTGTAGGTAGAATTGGTGGAGGTGGTTGTACAGTTGTAGACGACTCTAGCAATGATGATTTCTCATTGGAGGATCGAGAGGACGCCGTAGGCAACAAAAGGAGGCAGAGTGAGAGCGTGAGGAAGATGCAATTGATGGCTGCGTCAAACCGCTAATGAGAATGATGAAGAGGACACTTGGTTATAAGAGAAAAAGAGAGATTTTTTTTCTCTAAAAAAATAAATCTTGGGTACCTTAACCCTTTAGATTTTCAATTATATAAAAGGCCCGTTTTTTAAGAGAATCTTAGAATTTTAAAGGAGTATTTTAAATAAAAACTTGTTAAGGGGAGCAAAATATAGGATTTGAAATTAAAGGGGAGGTATATGTAATTTTAATAAAGTATAAGAAAGGTCAATATATTTTTTTTTATATCATTGTTTCATAAATACGGCCAAATTTTAAAATTTTCAAATGTTAAATTTTTATGAACATAAAATAAATATTTGAAAATTTTAATGAATTTGAATATGATTTATTAATTAGGCTTTTCAAAACAATCATTTTTAACATAATTTTTTTAAAATATGACTTGAGTGATCTAAAATTATAGTAATTTTTTTATCATATATTCCTTTTTTATAAAATAGAAATTCATTAAAAGAATAAATATCAATATTATATACTAACTTCCCACATATATTGAAATTTTTTTTAAAATTATATTCTTAAAGTATGATTCATAAATAATAGATAAGGAATAAGACAAGTTATGAGAATTTTTATTTATTTAGTTTCCATTTTATCTTTTTTATACCTCCTTATAGGTTAAATATTTTTATTTAATAATGAATTCAAATTACGGGTGCTATACTTGGTGACAAATTATATATATTCAAAAACTGCTATTTAAAAACTAAATGTATGTTCAGTAGGAAGTATTGTATGCATTCAAAAACTGCTATTTAAAAACTAAATGTATATTCATATAATGACCAACTAGAATTAGACTCCTTTATTCTATGCATTTTAGAAAGTAAAGTTTAATATCGCAATGAGAAAATTAAATGTTGAAAATTCAAAAAGTAATAACGAATTAAAAAATAATTTTAAAATTTATAACTATTCACTCTTTTAATTTTTTTCATAAAAAATTATGATAGTGTATTTTATCATTTAAGGTATATCTTATACTTTAAAGAAATCCAATACCAACAAATTAAATTCTAGCATTTATATAAAAATTTTATTTTATTAATATAAAAATATTTAAAATGTATTTATAAAAATAAATATTCTAATTAGATGATAGAAAATTTATAATTCATGCATGCATATAACCTAACATGTACACACACAAACACACATACGCCTGAGTGAGGATTGTTAATATTCACATATAAATATGGAAATTAGTTTTATTATTTCATTTGAACTAAAAATCTTACTATTGGTAAGTGATTAATTGACACTAGTATAAATATAAAATATTACATCAAATTTTTACCATTGGTTTTAACTTCACCCAATGGCTCTAAAGGAATTAACATAAAAGTGAAATGAAAACTAAGAATAAGTAGGACATATATTTATTAATTTTTCCTTCTTACAGTCATATTCTTTGTTTTTTGTATTTATCTATCTTATAAAAATGTTACTTAAACTATTACACAAAAAATTTAAAATTTTATTTGATAAAACATGATATAAATAACTAAATAAAGAAATAAATATATCAGATCTTTCTTTCTTATATTAATTATTTCCAGCTTCCTTGTAAAATTCTATTTTGGATTATTACACAAAACTTGACTGCTTATGTAAAATTGAAAAATTATTTATCAACAATAGAAAAGCTGATTTATATTCTTCAAAATCAATTCACTGAATATCAAAGTTTAAATAATACGATATGATGATTCCATCTCAAATTGACAATTACGTGGTTTTTTCTTTTCATCTTAACAAATATATTTTATGTAATATATTTTTTTGGGAAAAGTAAGTAAATGATTTGTCAATTGAAAATCTTAAATTTTTTATAAAGAAACAGAAATAACATTTTTACAAGAAAAAAGAAATAAAGAAAATTATTATAAGAAAAAGAAATTTAATAAATGTGTATTCTACTTTCACAAGGGAAAATTTCTTTTTTAAATTATTTTCTTTATAACCATTAAATGAAATAAGAATTAATGGTAGAGATTGGATATAAGTCTTTTAAATTTATATTAGTGTCAATTGATTTTTTTCTGTTAATTCAGAGATAATAAAATACTAAATTTTATTATAGTTGATCTATCATCATTATTAATATTAATTTATTAATTTAATGAATTTATTTATTGTAGAAATTATAAAGACTAAGCGAAGTTGATTTAAATATTTTAAATTAATATTTTTTATTAAAATTATTTAAATGTCATTTATTATTTTATTATCATTAAATTAATAATATAATTATTTAGTTCAAATAAAAAAATTAATGTTATAAACTCACACAGTAATATAATTATGATAAATATATAATAGAAATGTAATTCTAAATAGAATTATATTTATTATATATAATAATTATATTATATTATTTTTTAAATATTAATTTCTTTATTATTTTATCTTTATTATATATTATTTACAATTAAATATTAAAACTTTATACTTTTTTCAATGTCAATATAAAAATATTTTATTGAATTGCTATACATGCACAAGTTACATGAATCTATTTAGTTAAGAGAAAAAGTAACTTTAATTTTTATACAAATGAATTTTAAATTTTATTATACATTAAAAAGAAAATTATGATTTTAAAAATTGTATCTTAATTTAAATTTATTCGTATTTCTAATTTTTTATTACAAATCTAAATAATATAGTAGTTATTTTAATAATATTTTATAAAAAATTCTAAATTGAACCAAATTGTCATGACCTCCAATGGTCATGACCGATGCAAAACCATTAAACAAAATTCCATTAATCTTATCTAAGATTAATATTAATACTACTAAGATGTTAGAAGGTAAATGATTCGTGTACCCTAATTTTAACAGAGTGAAGTTAAAAATTTTAAACTCATTTTTCATTAGATCTGGAATTCTAGAATTCTTCTGACATACATAAGAGTTGCTCTAAAAGGAAATTAGGCAAACTTATGAACTCAATACTACACATGAAATGAGTCGGCTTAACTAAATTTAACATCAATATTTTTCTACGAATATTCTCCACTAACTCAATTCTAAATTCTATCAATTATGAATATGACTCCTAATAGAAAGTATATGAAATACCATAATTACAAAATAATTATAGCTTCACTGCTAGTCAAGCTACAAAATAATGAGGGACCCTTAAAGTGAAATCTTCCTTATATATTGTGATGGATGTGGTGGTTGTCCTTCAATTTGAGTATCTACAAAAAAATTAAAATTATAAAAAGAGTAAGTCTTGAAGCTTAAATTTCATTTATTTTATCAAAAATTATTTTTATAGGAAAAATAAAAAAATATTATATATATATATATATATATATATATATATATATATATATATATATATATATATATATATATATTAATAAAGGAACAACATATCATTTATATTTGTAATTAAAAAAAAAATACCCAGAATGGGATGAAAAGAGGAATTTGCTTTCTCAAATTTTTCATATTCAATTTAACATTATAAAAAATATTTTTCACCAAAATAAGTGAACTGAGTTAACATTTGACTTAATAATTAAATTCATGAAGCTATAATTTGAACATAATATCAACGTAATTACAAGATAAATAAACTCTTGTATGGGCTTGCTAAAAGATAATTAAATAAAGCTACATGGATGAGTATTATGGAAAGTACAATTTAATTACGGGCTACAATATCAAAACTTGCCAAAGTCATTTATTTAATGTTTTCACAAAAAATATCATTTAGGGTACACAAAATAAATAATTGTTTTTATGACTTTTAATCATTTTCATTTCTTCACAAATTCTATCATGTCACTTTCAAATCAACCTTACTCTTTCACAAATAATGAAGTTGTTTAATAACTAATTAATTATATTAAATGATTTAACTAATTAATGAAATGATTCCACAAATAATGAAGTTGTTTGATAACTAATTGATTATATTAAATGATTTAATTAATTAATGAGATGAATTAATTATATAAAAATATTTAATAAAATCAATTATTTATAATTATCTATTTATATATAAATTGATATATAAGGACATATATATACTTTATAATTTATTTAAGTATTTTTTATTTTAATAATATTTTTTATTATAATAATTATTTATAAGATTAAAATCTCTTTAAAAAATTAATTGTTGTAATTCATTATGTTTAATTAATTTTTGTTTAGGAATTAAATAATTATATTTTTATTTAAAGAACTTTTATAATATTTTTATTAATGCAATAAATACTAAAATTTATTTTTCACCTTTTTAAATTAAATTTAAATTTTGTGTTTTTATAATTAAGAACATTAGTGAATTATATATTCTAAATATAAAAATACTTATCTTTTACATATTATACTATTATGTTCTTTCTTTTTTTGTCTTACTATGTATCATTTTTAACTTTTTAATTGAAAAGATTTCAATTTAGCAAAATATTAATGATTTAATCCACACATTTCTTATTATTTTCTGTGAAATAAATATATATACTTTATTTTTTTATAAAATTTGACAAAATAGATATGATTATATTCAAATATTTTTTATTATTAAGTACATATTTTAATAAAATAAAATTTGTTATACTTATTTTTATTTTATTTAAAGAATGAATAATCCTATTCTAATTTATTATATGTATAAAATTTTTATTTAAAAAATAATAATTTTAATTTAAAATTTTTTTATTTATCATGGGCAAAGATGTAAAATATTATATACTTATAAATAAAAATATCTTTTTCTACATTAATTATCAATTAGTTGTTTGAAAATTTTGATATTCTTAACCTTTCTAAAATAATTAATTGAAAATCAATAAAATAATTAAAATAATTATCTATTAAATAATCAGATCAACTAATTAACTAAAAAATTATGTGGCAAATATCCTCAATCACACATATTTAATACATAAAGCATAATTGACCTCTATCATCATCGTTGCAAAATCATAGAACCAAAACAAAATTTAGTAATTCCCAATGAATTGGTTTCACAGACAAATTCAAGTCTACTGATGACCATTTAATCCAATAACAAGATCAAATTGGTTCCGATTGTGATATCAGCCTTTATAAAATGGGTTCCCTGATTCAGAGTAACAATAAAAATGCCTAAGAACTAGTAAACTTTGTGACAGCCTTGGTGCCTTCGGAAACAGCATGCTTTGCAAGCTCACCAGGCAGGACCAATCTCACAGCAGTCTGAATCTCCCTTGAAGTGATAGTAGGCTTCTTGTTGTAACGAGCAAGTCGCGAAGCCTCCTGAGCCAGCTTCTCAAAGATATCATTGATGAAGCTGTTCATAATTCCCATCGCCTTACTGGAGACCCCAATGTCGGGGTGAACCTGCTTCAGCACCTTGAAGATATAAATTTTGTAGGTCTCTACGCTCTTCTTTGCCTTCTTCTTCTTATCGGAACTGCCCTCCTTTGGGATCCTCTTCTCAGCGCGTGGCTTCTTCTCCGCCGGCGACTTGTCGGCAGTCTTCTTTTCCTCTGCTGGCTTCTTCTCTGCCTTGGCCATTTCCAGAAGTGAGAAAGATATTAAATTCGCAGCGATGATTGTTACAGGGCTTGAGGTGATTGAATACTGTGGAAGAAAGTTTCGCTTTGATTTGCATATATGTAAGTGAAAGCGGAGAGGTGCGGATTGATGATGTGGACCATTAGATTTTTATCTCTCGGATTGGACGGAGGCGATTGGTTTAATTCTATATTATGAATTTTGGATTTTGCGGGTTGGTTTAATTCTATATTATGAATTTTGGATTTTGCGGGTACAGACAGAGGCGCGCTTCGTGAAATTTCAAAAGGGATAGGAAGGGACGGATATCTTCAATTTTTAAAAAGTTGAGTTATCTGTAAATAGTTTCTCAATTTATTTGTAAAAAATTTGATTTAAATTTAATTTTAAATATATTAAATTTAAATCAATTTAACTTGATAAATATATGAGTCGAGCATTATACTATTCAACTTAATTATTTATAAGTTTAAATAAATTTAATAATAAAAAATATTTTATATTAAATATAAATAATATAATACATAAAAATTTAACTCATTAATAATTATTAAAATTGTATAAAAAATGTGATATTTTAATTGAAATAACTAATTTTTTAATACATATTACTTTTTCCTAAATAAAATTATTATTATGTAATGATTATATTGATATTTTTAATACATTTAATGGTTATAAAAATATTTATATTAATAAGTATAATAAGATAAAAATATAGTATTTGATTTATTTATAAAAATAAAATTTTAAATTTATATGAAATAATAATATGTTTTAAGTTTGATAAGAAATTAAGGATTAACAATTTATTACTTAAATAAAGTTAGGGTTAAATTCAAGTTGGAATTATTGAATGTAAATTTAATATTGTTAGCAATTTAAAGTTTGACTATATATATATATATATATATATATATATATATATATATATGAAACTTGGCTCGAAGCAGCCTAATTTAAACCATTTGAAGTCGAATCCCACTGCTCCACGTTGCATTGGCAAGATTGTTTTTCAGCTCTGTTTGTTTAGGGTGGTGCATTTAAATTTCTTAATTTAGGCAGTCCAGACATGGTTTGAAAAACGATGCATGAACAAATATAATATAATATAAATATAAATAATAATTTATAATTTAATTAATTCGATGCTTTTGTTAGTATCTCTATTAATAGTTAATGGCCTGATAGATAAAATAGTTAAAATAAGATAAAAATAATATGTAAATAATAAAATTAATATTAAAAATTTGTAAAGAATAAAACAATATAACTTATATTTATAAAGGACTAAAATAGATATCATAAATACAAAATTATAAATAAATAAATTTATAATAATTTAAATATTAATTTTCAAAGATTTTTGTGGTTTAATATATAATTCAAAGTGCATATTTAAATTTTTATTGAAACTTAATATTTAAATTATAATTAATTAATTTTTTTGTTTTTTTATTTTATATTTCTCATAAATATAAGTCATCAATTTGATTCATTGCAAATTTTTAATATTAATATCACTTATCACATTATTTATTTGTAATTTTAGTCTTCATGCATGTTTGCATAACGTTTAACCGATTAAGAGACTAAATTAATCAATTTAGTATTTGTAACAGATGAAATTAGATACCTTTGAGGGATGAACTGCATACAAATGAAATCAGTATTACCGCGTAAATATATTTATATCTGTGAAGTTAACTGGGAAAGTAAATCTTTATATAAAATATGTTGTAATATTATATTAGTAAATAAACAAATTGATGTGATACCTTGGAGATTCAAATTTGATTTTCTATAAATTAAATTTTTAGACATGAAGAATTCTTACTCGTAGAAAAACTCGTGGCTTGAGAGAATAATTAGCTACAGAACCTTTTATCCATAAGAGAATGAATTTGTCGCAACAGAGCCAAAGATGCTTATGTTTGATAGGACCATAGAAAGAATCCACAAAACTAAAGAGCCAGTGATTTAGGTGAAATGAGTCAGATTGCAAGATAATATATATCCTTAACTCCTTGACGATGTATGAAGGTGTAAGGACTGAGAATAGTTGAAACGTCAAAAGGACAGTTCATAATTGATTGATTCCTATATAATTGCTCAATTAAACAATTCTTAATTGATTGATTCTTATACAGGGCACTGAGAATGGAACAAAAAATAGATTCTTTGAAAAGGATGATTGAATGATTCTTCCCTGGAAGCAATAATAATTAAATAGCCGCAATCCTCATATATTCATTGTTCACAAACAAAAGGCAAGTATTTTTGGGCTAAAATACCAAATTACGCAAATTTTTAAGACAATTTACCGTTTTACGGCGGGTTGGAAACATATTACCAGAATACGCAGGGCACCATTCAAGTTGGCGCCCCTGGGGGTTGGAGGCGCCATTCAAAGTGGCGCCCTCCCCTTGGAGGCGCCATTTGAGGTGGCGCCCTCCAGAAGGGAGGCGCCATTTGAGTAGGCGCCCTCCGGAGGGAGGCGCCATTTTGACTGGCGCCCTCCGTAGGGCGCCTTTAAATTTGAATTTTGAAATTCAAAGGGAGGCGCCATTTCATCAGGCGCCTCCCCCCCTATTTATACCCATCCCCTCCTCCAAACCCTTCATTTTATTGCAGCCTCCCTCCTCCTCTAAACCCTTCATTTTATCACAGCCTCCCTCCTCCTCCAATATCGCAGTAGCAGCCTCCCTCCTCCTCCAAACCTTCGGTCACATTTTCGCAGCAGCCTCCTCTTCGTCGCTTGCATTTTCGCAGCAGCCTCCTCTCTCAAACCCTCAGAAGCCATTTTGCAGGTCTGCTTTTCTTTTTCGTTCATCAGTCATCATCCATTCTTATTTTTGTACATTGCATTCAGAATCATTTTTTGCTTTGAAGCAAATCTGATCCTAGTCAACTCTCATTTGGTTAGTATATTTGTAATTTTTATTATTATATCATATATTTTTTTAGATTAATTATTATAATTTATGATTTGAAGTGATGATTAAAGTGTTAGGAATATATTTCTGTTATAATTTATAAATTTTATTTATTTAAGTTTTAATATTTTTTGTATTTATATTATAATATTTATTTTATGTTAATATTATGATTTATAATATGAAATGGTGATCTTGGATTTAGAAAATATTTATATAAATTTATATGATATGTGATAGTTTATATTTTTTACTGATTGATATTTTTATATAATTTCTGTATGTATATTATAATTTATATTTCATGTTGGTTATTATGATTTACGATGGGAAATAATGATCTACGATTTAGAAAAAAATTATATAAATATATGTGATTTGTGATAATTTATAATTTTTATAATATTTATTTAATATTAATTATTATGATATATGATGTGAAGTGGTGATCTAGGTTTTAGAAAAAAATTATACAAATTTATATGATATGTGTTAGTTTATGTTTTTCACTGGATAATATTTTTATAATTTTTGTATGTATATTATAATTTATATTTCATGTTGATTATTATGATTTATGATGGGAAACGATGGTCTAGGATTTAGGAAAAAATTTTATAAATATATGTGATCTGTGATAGTTTGTGATTTTTATTGGTTAGTGTTTGTAGATTTTTTACATTTATATTATAATTTTTAATTTATTTTGATTATTATGGCTTATAATGTGAAGTGATGATCTAAGATTTAGAAAATATTGAAAGTTTAACATATTATATTTATTAGAAAACTAACATGTTATTGATAATATTTTTTTTACAATCATTAATTATATTTTAAACTTTATGATAATATCTTAAGTTTTTATTAATGATACTTTTTAAATAGTATATTTTAAGTTTAAAATACATCAACTTAAAGTTCTCGGAGGGTTTACAGTCCGTACATAATTTATTTTTCATTTCATGTACCTTGCAGATGATTTTCCTTTTTATTTCTTCAATGATTGTATTAAAAGTTGAAAAAGAAAATATTGAATAATATTAATTTTATATAATATCATATTTTTTATGCGTCAAGTTATTTTTAATGATCAAATATGTTTTTTTTTAGGAATTCATGTTATGGAAAACGCTGACTGAAATAACTAATTATATATTTTAGTTTCAATGAGATGAGTTAGGAATAAAAATTAGGTATTTTTTAACATTCATTAATATTTTATTGATATAAAAATTTGAACAATATATTTTAAATTGAATATACATCAATAAAATACTTTATATAATATTATTTTTCCCTTTAATATTATCCTACAAAATAAATTTATTTTAGCGTGATTGTTGCATAATTTTATAATTGATACAATAACATCTAATAACTTTTACTTATAGATTGAAATTATTAAATTATCTAACAAATTTTTCTTTCATGCAGAGGTTTTTTTCTGTTTGCTTCTCCGAATACTCACTGATTAGTATTTTTAGGAATTTTATGCTTATACTATAATGTTTATATAGTCATAGTGAAGATATTTTTTATTTCGGTAGAGATATTTATTTAGAATATTATGATATTAATAATATAGAATTATTTATTTTATTTTGTTTGTTATGATTTATTATCTGAAATTATGATTTAAGATGTGAAGTTATGATTTATGAAAATATCGTAGGACTTTATATGTAATGTGATAGGTGTGCTATTAAAATAATAACAAACGAGATAAAGAAGGATGTCGTAATATAAGTCTTACGACCTAGGAGAAAGCCATATTAAGAGAACTGGATCATGTGAGATCTTAATGTATCATAAGAGAGGTACTAAAAAAGCTCCTGGGAAATGTGAATGTAACCAAAAGCCTTGAAAAAGTAGGATACTGTTATTACAAATTTAGATTTTTTTGCATTTAAATAGTAGATATTGTAGATGGAAGAGTAGTAAACGTACCCGAAAAAAATATAGGTATCCTTGATTTATTTAGGAAGAACTAAGATATATATGGAGGTAACAAATAATAATGTGTACATACTTTTGGTTGCTATTTCGTAGTAGGTGGGAACGGAGAAAAAAAGTCGTAAAAGTGGACAAATAGTGTATTTGATTGGCTAACTAATTTAATTAGTATAATTTGTGTAAAATCATTAAGAAAAATGATGATTGAAAGAGATAAACAAAACCATAGGTAAAATTATATAGTCAAATTTTATATTAGTTTAGGAAAAAAAATAACCTTAGATTGGTCGAAGAAAATAATCCTGTTATTTCATAGAATTAATAGAATACCTTGCAAAATAGTAATACACCACGTTCATTTTTAATTATAGTATTAAATACTAGTATACTTATTTATGAGAACAAAATTTGTATATGAGACTACTTCTCTATGTGGGGGTGCAGCGAGTATTGTGCAGCTAAGAGTAAGAAGATGAAGAAAAGTTTAATTGCGTTTATATATTCAAATGGTACAATTGTTGAGGGGGATGCGGGGATAATGTACGATGGACCTCCCCCAAAGGCATTGAAATTACGAGGTTGCAACAGTATGGATGCTTTGCGGGAGAGAATTCATGCTCGACTGAAGCTTCACGAAGATCAAGCTGTGAGGAAGATTGTTTACAGGTTTCCACAACATCAAACAGAGGCTCAGTACATGGCATACGAATTGGATGACGATGAAGACTTGGTATGCGCAATAGCAAGCTACGAACAACATCCGACGATGACAGCCATGGAATTGTACGTGGACGTGATCACATCCGAGTTGCGCACTGCCAGCCTTCGTTTTGATGAAAGAGTTCCAAGAACTGCACCGCCCGTGGATCCAGCAGTTTATGTTAGCACTGGTTGTTCGATGGTGGGGGAAGGCCGTCCTTACACAGATGGATTTGAGTTCCACATTTCTGATAGTCATACTCCTGCGCTAGACTCATCTGTTGCAGGTGTTACCCCGGTAAATGCACCCCAAACCTTGGTAGGTTCATCCCGTGCCTTGCCGGTCGTTCAAGAAGAATCTATCGATCCCGTATTGCTGGATGCCCACCTAGAGTCTGGTTTTGAAGACGATGAGGTGTCCTACAGTAGCAGCGACGATCATGACACAAATGGCGATGAACGTGCGGCAACAAATGCAGACAGTGTACCAACGCGGTGTGTGAGGGGTGGTAATGCTGCACAAACATCGTATGGTGTCCCCCAGGCTGCTGTCTTCTCTGACATTGATTGGGATACGATACGGAAGCCAAATGAATTTTCGGAAATCATGAAGCCAACCTATAATTACGACATGGAGGACTTGGAGGTTAGGCAAGAGTTCGATTGCAAGGAGGCTTTAATCGCTGCAGCCAAGCATTACCACATCAGAAGGCACCACAGTTATTACGTGGAGGAGTCGGATACCAGAAGATTATCGTTGAAGTGTGATAAATTTGGGGACCAATGCAATTTCCACCTCAGAGCGGTGAAACTGAAGAATTGTAACACTTGGACCATAACTAGACTTTCAGGGCCCCACACATGTGTTAATGCTAGATTGACACAGGACCACAAGTCTCTGGATTCCGAGTATATCAGTTCCCTGATCCTGGAGATGATTAAAATGAAGCAAGACGTTCCCATCTCGCTTATACAAGAGAGGGTGGAAGGCATGTACGGATACAAGATTTCGTACAGAAAAGCATGGAAGGCGAAACAAAAGGCAATTGTGAAGGTGCACGGTGATTGGGACAAATCGTATGAAGTGCTCCCCAAATGGTTGGACATTTTAGGCTACTGTGACCAGGCGCTGTTCAAGTTGGAGTCCCACGAATTTGTCACAGCTGATAACCGTGTCGATCCGCAGAAACATGTTTTCAACCGAGTTTTCTGGACATTCAAGCCATGCATTGCAGCGTTTCCTTACTGCAAGCAATTCATACAAGTTGATGGCACGCATCTATATGGCAAGTTCAGGGGCGTGCTACTGATTGCTGCGACTCAGGACGGTAACAAATGCCCCGTTCCTCTTGCCTTTGCCATTGTTGACAGGGAGAACTATGAGAATTGGAGTTGGTTTTTGGCATTACTGCGGGTCAATGTCACGAACAAGCAAGGAATATGCTTGATATCAGATCGACACCGAGCTATAAAGGATGCTGTAGCCACCGAAGGCCTGGGATGGCAGCCTCCTTATGCTTATCACCGGTATTGTATCAAACACATTGCCAGCAACGTTCGCAAGAAGTGCAGGGATAACAGTGTGAGGAAAGCTGTCTTCAAGATTGGTATGTGTTAGTGCAGGCATTTCTTTATTGAGCGTTTCATTTATAAATTTGTGCACCCAGTTGTTCATTTTAGTTAACCTATTTGTCTCTTTCTATTCAGCGTACGAGCCCAGTTGGGGAAAGGCCATGGAGAGATTGGACAATCTTAGCAAAGTCAATGAGGAGATCCATAAGAAGTTGACCGGTATTCCGAATGAGAAGTGGATGCTCGCTTATGACGAAGGCAGAAGATATGGTCATATGACGACTAACATTGTAGAGTGCATCAATGGCCTCTTCAAAGGACTAAGGAAGCTGCCAATCACAGGCCTTGTCCAACAAACATATTATAGATGCGTCAAGTACTTTGTGGAAAGGGCAAAAGAAGCGCACGCTGACCTACAACAAGGACACAGATATGCAAGCAGATTCAGACAGGAGCTTGCGACTATCCAGTCACGTGCGACTTCTTACCACGTTCGTGCTTACAATAGAGAAGGGACTAGGTTTGAGGTGGTGGAGGGCCCTGATTTGGCTAGTGGCTCATGTGGAAAGGTCGTCCAGGTGTTATTAGACAAAGGGCAATGTGAATGTGGACAATTCCAAGCATATAGGTATCTTTGCGCTCACATTATTGCTGCTTGTGCCTCAATCAACATATCGTGGGAACCATATGTCGATGCTGTATGCAGGCTTGACACGCTGCTCAATTGTTACAAATCTGAGTGGTGGCCTATTGGGGATTGGTCGCAGTGGAATAACCTACCACCATTCCCTGTCCTAGTTCCAAATTATGGAAGATTACGTGCAAGGGGACGACCAAAGGCGACCAGAATCAGAAATGAGATGGATTGGCCTCAGGAGAGCGGTGTAAAGCAAAAATGTAGTCATTGTAAGATGGAAGGGCATAATCGTAGGCGTTGCCCACTGCTTCATGGGGACGAAGGCCCTTCTACACCGTGATTTTTACTATTTACTTTCGCATGTATGCTTTAAAGTATGTTAACCAATGTCATAAGTGTAACGGTTGCACACTATATTTTATTTTTTACGGTTGTAAATTTGCACATCATTATGTATATAAGGGTTACCCCATTATTGGTAATGTGAAATTTTTTATCACCTGTCATTTTATGATATTATTTATATATATTGCACCTTAAATTTAAGACAGTTTATGATATTATTTTTTAATACCTTAAGGTTGTGCTTAAATTGGACAACACCTTTAAGCTTGTGTGTGTTTAAATTTCATTCTTATGCAATGCTTGTCGTGGCAGATGGCATCCACATCCCGACGCGTTGATCCTGGACCACGCGATCCTTCTCTGTTGACCGCTCAGGCCTCACACATATCCCAGTCGATTTGGACAGGCCATGTATGGAAATAGCTACACCTTAATTAACCTGAGTATTTACTGTTTCTAAATTGTCAGACGTTATAGTTGGTGTTGTTTTTTCTTTTGCAGCCTGACCGTGTGCTTAGGATTCGCCGAGCTCATCACTACCATCACCAGCCACCGCCGGAGATGATTGTCCCCTTTCTGCGAGAGGCAGGCTTTTACGGCTTGGCGATGTGTGAGTTTGTGTCGATCGACCATCAGTTGATCAGTGCTCTTGTGGAGAGGTGGCGGCCGGAGACGCACACCTTTCACATGCCGCAGGGAGAGACGACTATTACCCTGCAGGATGTTGCCTTTCAGCTCGACCTACCCATTGACGGTCGAGTAGTGACGGGGCCTACCGTGTGGGGGTGGGGAGGCCTGATAGAGGAGTACTTGGGACTCCAGTTACCGGTGGATGAGAATGTCATCCGAGGGGGGCGACTGAGGATGAGTTGGTTGGAGAGGCATTTCACTCATCTTCCAGATGATGCGGATGAGGTGACAGTGCAGAGATTCGCCCGAGCTTACATTTTACGACTCATTGGTGGGATGTTATTTCCGGACCATTCCGGCACATACGTCCACCTCATGCACTTACCCTTGATCGCACACCTACACGAGGCTGGGACGTACAGTTGGGGGTCAGCTTGCCTGGCATACCTGTACAGAGAGCTCTGCAAGGCCACCGCACCGGATTACAGAGAGATAGGAGGTTGTTGCCTACTACTGCAGCTCTGGGCTTGGGATAGATTTCCCACTATCGCTCCCGCGATAGCTATTTCAGACATACCAGAGGGGGATGCAGGGATTGGCCCCTTAGCGTGCAGGTTAGAAAATATTTCAACTTTCACTTATAATTAAGTTTGCTACGCAGTTGCCTAACTTTGTTATTGAACCTGGCAGGTGGCACTATCAGAAGACGTTCCAGGATAGTCCGGCACACAGCCTACCCCATTACAGATACGTGCTGGACCGGCTTCGACTTGACCAGGTACGCAGGGGGGTTTTACAATCATTAATTTCAAGGCTTTGTCCAATCCACAATTGTATTTAAATCACATGATAAAATTGTAATTTCAGATCGTCTGGATCCCGTACACTGAGGAGGTCATCGCATCACTGCCTCAGTACTGCTTTGACGGGAGCGACACCTGGACAGCAGTGTTGCCGCTCATTCACTTCCAGATTGTCGAGTGGCACCAGCCTGATAGGGTTTTGCGGCAGTTTGGACTCCGCCAGGCCATTCCAGAGCCACCGAAGCAAGTGGCGGAGGTCCACTGCCTTCACTTGTCCAGTCGGCATGATGAGGAGTGGCACATCCGCCATCAGCCGTATATTGCACTCTGGGATATCCGGCGAGACTTGTGCGTTACTGCCGAGCTGACGACACGCCTAGTTCTGGGACCACGTTCCGATTACATGACATGATATAGACGGGTTACCAGACGGTGTATTACACCTGTCGGGGGAGCACTTGACCTTGTGGTAATTTTGCGTGCTAGTTTTTTGTATCTGATTTTCTTTAAATGCATTAGTATTATAACTAACTTTAATGTCAAAAATTTGTGCAGGTAGATGAGGTTTCTTCACTACAGGACTTCACTACCCCTGAGGGGCAGACTATGTTCACATTCGATGTGCTTAGGTCAGCGACGGAGTCCATCCTTCATGCGATTCAGCAGGTTGATCATGTCATCATTGACTCACATGCGGAGCCAGCTCCCCAGGCCCATCACATCCCAGACCCTCCGGAGGGTGACCATGATCAGCCTCGCTCTCGCCGACGACGTCGCACTGCTCCACGGCATACGTCGCAGGCTGATGTTCCGTCCGCTTCGACAGTGCAGCAGATTCCACCTTCGACTGCCCAGGAGACCATGACGATGATGCCTGATCTTACTGCTCCATCTCATTTGCACCCTACTGCACCTGATGATCCTTCATCCTCCACCACGTTCCCGGCCGTACTGTTTAGGCCGTCGTCACCCCAGATGTACCAGCTCCCTCCTGGTGTTCCATCCTCATTCCAGGCACTTCCACATGCACCAGGAGTTTCATCTGCATTCTATGCCTTTCCTTCTGATGATGCTGGTCCAGCGCAGCCATATCGTCCTGTATTTGACTGGCATACTCAGGATCAGGGATTAGCGCATGGTGGCATGATGACAGACCGCTCAGAGCTTGTAGATAGCGGTAGAGGTGGAGGCAGGGTGGGAGCCAGGGGTAGAGGCAGAGTAGGAGCTGGAGGCAGAGCAGACACAGACACCGAGGATGTGACTCCCGAGCCTGCGCAGAGAGTTAGTAGATACGGCCGCCACATTACCGATCTTGGATGTGGGACTAGACATCACTTGCGTAGACATTAGCTTTCTTTTCTATCTCGTTTATATATTTGTATATTTGTGTACATTTATCTTACTACTTTATTGCCAGACATCAACATTTAGGATGACTTTACTACTTTATTGCCAGACACCAACATTTAGGATAACTTTACTACTTTATTGTCAAACGTCAACATTTAGGATGCTTCTAATTACTACCACTTTTTTAATTGCTTGCGCAGGAATAATTACAAATAACAATAAATCACGAAGATCATTGCAATATTTAATTTTATTTAAAAAATGATGATAAGGACATCTTCCACATATAATAACTAATATTATTAATTATCATATTTTCACAACTATTATAAATATCTACTTGGTTAAAATACCAAAATACGTTTACTTCATAAACTATTTTTTGTTTTACCGCAATTTTGAAACTATTTACCAAAATACGCAGGGCGCGAGCTGAAGGCGCCTTCTAACATGGCGCCTTTGCTGTAGCAAATTTCGCTGGGGAGGCGCTATTTCACCTGGCGCCTACCCAGCAAACTTAGGTTCACAACTTATGGGGCTGGGAGGCGCCAAGTGAAATGGCGCCTCCACAGTCCCATTTTATAAATTAATTAAGTTTAATAAAATTATATATTTATTTATATAATTTTAATTTTATTATAATTATATCTTAATTTTTACGACTAATATAGATAAATAATATCATAAAATGTAATTAATTAAATTTTAAAAATCATAATTTCGTTCTAATTATGATAAAATTAAAATTATATAAATAAATATATAAATTTATAAAACTTAAATAATTTATAAAATGGGGCTGTGGAGGCGCCATGTCACTTGGCGCCTCCCAGCCCCATAAGTTATAAAAAAAAGTTTGTTGGGTAGGCGCCAGGTGAAATAGCGCCTCCCAGCCCGCGCAGTGAAATTCGCTGTAGCGAATGCGACATATTGAAAGGCGCCTTCAACGGTGCCTTCAACGGTGCCCTGCGTAATTTGGTAAATAGTTTCAAAACTACGGTGAAGCGCAAAATAATTTATGAAATAAACGTATTAGCCTATTTTAACCTATCTATTCTTTTTTTATTTATCGTGTGCAAGTAAATAAATAATATTAATTATCATACTTTCACAAAAATTCATGTCTCTAGGGTGCACAGTCAACACAGTCGCCGCCTAATTAATTTAGAAACGAGGAACGAGGGTGCCATGGGCCAAAAGTGTCATATCGCCTATCGTTCCTTCCCTTCAGCGCGAACGATGCCATTTCGTCTAGCATACATCTACACGTCATTTGGCGTCTCTCCATCGCTGTTTGTATCTTCTGTGCTTATTTCGATAAAATATTTCGAGCGAACGATGAAACGAATAATAATTTCTTAAAAAATAATTAATCGGTACTTTTCACTCTCATTGCCAAAATATTTTATCATTCTGATGAAATAAAAAATATCTAATTCATGTTATAATTCTGATTTAATTACAAAATGAAAAGATTATTGAAACGAAATAATCAGATTTTTTTCAATTTTTAACTATCTTCAACCTCGCCAGTTTGCATTCATTCTGTCACAAAATAAACAAAATTTTATTCAAATAAATAAAAATGGACAAGCATATTATTGGAATAAATATAAAATAAGAAAAATATATTTATGAGATTATATTTCTTTTCATTTTTAGCTATCTTCAACTTTGTATATAAAGAATATTTTATTATACTCAATAAATTTATTTATGTGTAATAACATATTAAATAATGACTTGTAATAATATAATTCCAAGCGTTAGAAGTTTATAATTTCAAAAATTGATAAAAATTAACTGTTATTACGTAAAATTTTGAGAGACATTAATATTTAATTATTTACTAAATATTTATTATTAGATATCAAAGTGGAGTTAACATATTTTTATATGACATCAAATATAATTATAAAATAAATAATTTATTTTCAAAAATTTATTTTCAGTTACAATCATATATTATTTATTTTTATAATTTTTATTTTCAAATTATATCAACATTAATTAATTTCAAAAGGAAAAAAATGGAAAAATTTGAGCGAGGGCGCCACCTTGAATGGCACCCTCAGAGCGCCAAAGGCGCCATCCTGGATGGCGCCTCCGCCCATGAGGCGCCACACCAAAGGGCGCCTCCCGCCACCATGCGTAATCCGGTAATATATTTCGAAAAAACAGTAAATCGGTAATAAGTTCTGTAAAAAATATTATTTTGGTATTTTAGCCAGTATTTTTGTTCAAGAATTGGTATGGTGATCAATTGAGGGGAGAATACCATTAACCATGTTCAACAAAATCAAGTTCGTAAATTGGATTGGATAATTCATGTCATTTTAGTTATTCTTAGGCTGAGAAATATATGTTATATATGGGGTGAGAATGTTCAAATTTTTATAATTCTTATCTTTCGTTTTCCCTTTTTCTTTTAAGCCTTGAACACATTATTTATTTTTATTCCCAACAACATTGCAGTTGGACATCTTATCAAATATCACAGCAAAAATAGAAGTAACACTACTTAATGCATGTTATACACACACTACATATCTAATGTATGTCACACATGTATAAAATTTATTGCGGGTATATCAAGATCAAGTTATTAGAATATACGTGTGTCACATTATTTTTAATGGTGAAAATAATACATAATTACATAAATATTTGTGTTCGATTCTTCATTTGTTTTTAACAAGTATGAACTAATTCTAATTCAGAAAAAGAAAAATCATTTTTGCTTTGATAGTTTCTTCGTCAAAATGCTTAATGTTGGGGAAGGGGAGGGAAAGGGACTGCTGGAGGAGGCTTTGAATCTTGTTCCCCAATAAAACATCACTTTTCTAAAGATCGATCCCACCCTATTCATAGTTTCTTTCGGTGATAACTTTGTTTGAATAATTCCTCAACAATACACCTATATGTGGGTGCAATGATAAGATAAATATATAAATAGATAAATAAAAAGCCATCATATCGAGTTACCACAAAAATAATTAGTTGCTAATGCCTCTTGAATAAACAATGATGTATTCATTACCCGTAGATAAACAAGGATGTCAGTGCAATAGATTACCTTTAAAATTCTCTCAGAGGCTCTTGAGAAGCTATATTTTTAAATATTTAAGTCATATATGTATATATATTTTTTACAAACTATATAGTTTTTATTTATACAGAAAGTTTTTATTCATGTTATAATAAGAACATGTAGTATAAAACAAAAATATGATATATTATCATATGTACATAATTATGTAATGACAAAAAAGAATCATGAATTTTAAGACGAGCCATCTTCCTTCTAATGTCTTCGTGAAACCTTTTCCAATCTAACATGGTATTAACTGACTGCATGCTAAAAAAAACAAAGTTCTTTACAAGTATTGCGGAGGCGTGACAAGATATCATAATTATATATATGGGACAAGCACAAGAGCCGAAGTGATTCCATGAAATATGTATGTACACATGCTCCATGTAGTTTACAAAGCCAAGACGCGTTGAAATTAACACAGCAATATATAAGGTCGAATATTTGATCAACATTCTTCAGAATATCATTACATATAATGATAAATTCATACAAGAGAAAAAGAAGAACCATTACAAAACTATGCTCCCACGTTATTCTACCCTATCCATCCTAAGAGAGCTATGCTAGCTACACGGCAGACAAGCCAACTCTATGTTGACATGGCATATGTATATACGCACAATCCCATGTGTCCAAAGAGATACAGGAGCTGGTCCTCAATTGCATGGATCAAAACCCAAATTATAGTACAAGAGAGCTCTAGGAAGACTAAAGAAAAAAAATGTTACTTTGGTGGCAGATAGTTGTAAAGCATACAACCTCGTCGAGATCAATAACGAGTAAGGCTAGTTAGTAACAACTATTTCCATACATTCAATCTCAATCATTGCACCTATAATGTAAATCTCATAGAAGCTGAGAACAAACTGATCAGATTCTGATAAATATGCGATGAACGAGACTGAGTGGAAAAAAATTAAGTTTGTTACTAACTAGCATTACTTGTCAGTAAATCAACGCATCATCTTGAACCATCATCCATCTGCAGTTGCAGTGCCTGCTACTCTAGTTTTCCTGAATATGACACGTTATTGATAGCCGGAGTATGCCCGACGAACAAAGCAACATGACCCATAAGCTTATCCTTTCTGGAAAACGTAGTCCCACAAGAACACTGCCACCTAAGATCCCCACAATGCTTTTCGTGAGTCCTCAGATCAGAAAGCACCGAAAACTGCTTCTGGTTGCACCTTTTGCAGACATACATCTTGGGGCAATGACTTCTCTTGTAATGATTCTTCACACAAATCATAGACTTCAAAGGCTGAAACTTGGCGTGCTTCCGGTTCCACCTGCAGCCTTCCTGTGGACAAGAATACTTCTTAGGCCTTGTGACGCTTATGAAACAATCTTTGCTTCCTCCGACCAAGTTGTTTCCTTTATTGGGATTGCTCAAGGCAGCAGTGGTCTTGTACTCATCCCCGTGAGCCCTCATATGCATCCTCAGATTGGCGTCGCGCTTGAAACCTTTTCCACAAACTTGACAATAATGTGTGTACTTAGCCAACAAATCCGCAGCATCCAATTCAATGATATCATAGTTCTTTGGCGATGAAATCCCTTCGTATCCTTCCTTAATTTCGTCCCCTGGAGACAAATTCCCCCTACTATTGTTGTTGGCTTCACTAATTCCAACGCTAATATCATCATCCTTAATGTTACAATTGTTGCTACCATTATTATGAGTAGTATCGTAACCTTCACCAAACCAATCCAGATTTTCAGCACCAGAAAAGAAACTCTGGCCTCTATCTTGGCCTATGTGACTATTAGTATTATTGGCAAAGTTTGATTGATTTAACCTAACAGCAGATTCTTGCTGGTGCAATTCTTCGGTGCAAGTATTGGTACCTGGATTTGAACCGAGAGTCATCACCTGTTGGCAAGTGTACATCATCGAAGAAGCGGTGACAATCATTTCTTGGAGGATCGAATTCATGCTGGCTACGGCCATGGAAGTTGACTCTGATAGGCTTTGATCCGGTGCGATGAGAACACCCACCAAAGATTGGACCTGACCAACCTTTTCTTTGAGGACAGACAGATTGAAGAGGAAAGAGCTAGAGTGTGAACCCAAGTTGGAGTTTACTTCAACGGATGGTGGAATCAGATCTCCAGTCGCAGGAATAACCTGCATAACTTGAGGGGCATTTGGGAAATTAACAGGCGTGGCCCTCGAGATCATACTTCAAAATTCTTTGTTTCTTCTCCGATAAACCTGTATGATTTGGCTGATTTGTAACTAGTGGTTCTTCGTGGATTGTTTCTGAGTTTCTTGGTTCTTAGGAGGAGAGAGAATTTCTCTTGGATCCCCGGGTATATGAGAGGCATATTACAAGTCTCTCCTTAATATATATGAAAACGTAGAAGCCAAAATAGACATATATATCAAGGTTATTTTACTAATATTCTATGTGGGAAATTGTAAGAAAGATATAATCAAGTCAACTTGAGCTAACTTCAATTTCATCCCCACTTACGACCTTCCTTACATGCGCCCACACTGAAAAGGGGCCCACAGTTCTCGCTGAAAAACGAATAAGAAATGGCTAGATAAAGGTGTCAATTCAAATACAGTATATAACCTTCTTATTTTTTACTGGCAAACGAATTAAAAATTTTTAATTTTTTTTTTAACAATAAAAAAAATTAAATCATTAAATATATATATGTAAAATTCTGTGATCGAACCCAACATATAAAAAAGGGCAACTTTCAAGTAATGTTTTATATTTTGAACTAAATGCTCTTGTTAAAAATTCATAAAATTCTAAATTTAAATTCAAGATATATGGGAAAAAGGTTTCAAAGATAATAATGAATATCATTATTGTACAATACTAAAAATATCTATAGATGGAACGCAGTTGATATTAAGAAAAATAATCGTATTCTTATTTTCATTTATTTATAATTTCTTTTCAACTATATACGCCTAAAATAACTTGAATTCAATTGATACTACCTATTTTAAAACACTAGGATTTAGTTTGATTTAGATTATATGATATTTATATGATAATAGGAAAAAAGTAAATTAATAAAAATGCAATAGTATTACGGCTAGCTTCTAATGACTGCTTGACATTATTTTTTTGTACGTGTTGAATATTATAGTTTGCTTCTATCTTCTAACCATCTCAGCTGCCTTTGTCTTGTTCTACATACTATGGCCTTTCTTTATTCGTGGAGACTTTTTTTTTAACACTCAATCTGGATGCAGGGTTTGAAATATTCAGATGAGACGCATGTTTAGAAAATCTATCCAACGAGATGACGGCAGCCCACAACTGCTACACAGCCAGCATGCGGCCTTTCATTTCATGGCATATTAATTAAGGCTGTTGAATGCTGTGATACATATATTCATCTTCTTCCCTCTATCAGCCATATAAATACCTTTTAGATAGGCTTGGAGAGTTGATTTCTTGATTGAGATCTGAGAGTATTATATGAACAAATTTGAAATATTATTCGTTCCTTGCAGACAGATTCTTCAGGAAAATGAATTTCTTACGGCCATATAATTGGAAATAAATAATAAGATTAGATAGGAAGTAATTGTCATCAACTGGCCGTATGACTTTGTATAGCATGCTCGTGTAATAAGAGGATCGTCAGTGAAGTCCCGGATGACAAAAGGCGTTGAATTTGACATGAGAATAAGTATAAAACATTTTTTTCTAATTTTCGATTTAATTTTGAAATCTCATGCTTTAATCAACTCAATGAATTATGAATGAAGTTAGTCATTTTATAACTCATATTAAGTTGAACATTTTGGATAGTCTTGACTCGGAAGCAACAAAAAAGCACGAGGTCAACAGAGGCAGCTAGCAAAGAGCACATTAAATTGAGTTCTGCGGTTTTCACTTTATTTCTAATACTCACCTTCACAGAGTAATTGAGTCCTACCGTGGGATTCAGTCATTTTGCCAGGAGATGTGGCTATAGTGTGAGTATCGGAAAGTAGAAATAAATTTATTGTAAAATACTGAAGTTAGAAATTTGGATTTTCATAATCTAATTCTACTATTTCTTTTCTATCACAAAGTTAATTACGTGCTTCTTACTGATATCCAGAGATTTTTTTTCTTTTTTTTTTGGGTGAAAAAGAAGAGCGCTGAGGTTTTCAAGTCTTCGATTCGAAAAGTCCAATCCCTAATGAAACAAGATTTATGGCTATCTTTAATTAATTGCTAATTACAATCAACTTTTGTAACTATGGTTCAATGAAAAAAGATTGGATTTCAAAGCCGGTGGGTGCTTTATTTAGTTTTGGACCACATTTTCATTTGTAAAAAACTGATTTTGCAGCTCCCAATACTTGCACACCAACTATTCTTTTCCAAATTTTGCAGAACGTTTTTGCGAAAAGTTGAATATTGGTGCATCCCATCTGATGTTGATGGTGTCAATATCGTGAGCATGCGAGATTAATAGGCTTATTAGTCTACAAATAATCATCTTTATCCTTATCTTCCCCACAGTACAAAACCATGAAAAATTATTGAGATGCCGCACGTGTATAGACTAGTTGTCCCCCAAGCAACAACGTACAATTGCTGTAGTTCAATGCATACTTATTTGATGTAATAAATAAGGTAATTAATAATTTATTAATTTAAATTATAAGTTATTTTTTAAAAAATATTTGATATATTAATTTAATTTATATATTTATTTATCTAATATAACATTACTTTTTATTTTTAATTAACTTAATAACTAATTTTATTAGAAACTTTTAATATAATAAATTAATTTATTAATTATTAATTATAAAATTTTAATTATTAATTATAAAATTTTAATTATTAATTACTGATTAACTTATTAAGAAGAAAGCCTGTATTACCGTGGTCTGATCATGCTCATAAAATAGGTTTTACGCCTCGGAGGTGGTGAATCGTAAAAATAAAACAGAAGTCTTACATCAAGTAAAATGGATTATGTATTGCTCTATTAAATGTTATATCAGCTTAAGGGGATGGGTTAATTCACTTTCAATAAAAATGGTGGTTTTCAGTTGAGAGATATGTTATTTATAATCAGTAATTTATGATTAAAAGACATAATGACTCACATTTTTTTGGGTATTACAAAATATATTCAAACAAATTTAAAATGATTGAAACGAAAATTTGACTCAATTTTGCATAACAAGTAAACTAATTTATAATTTATTAAATTAATCAATAAACTATAAATAATCTTTAGAGGTATTTCATGTACTAATTTATTAAAAAAAAGTTCTAATTTAATAAGTTATTTATCTTATAACTCATAAATTACTACTTTTACAAATTTTTTAAAATTTATTTTTATTTTTTATTAATTTATAATTCATTCTCTTTATAACATAAATATAAATGTTATTTTTTTATAAAATATAATTAATTTAATTTTAATATAATTATATCTTAATTTTAAATTATAAATATATAAAAATACTTTTATAAATAAATAAATAAATAATATCATAAAATATAATCATTTATATTTAAGTAATTATAATTTTTTTATAAATAATAATAAAATAAAAATTATATAAGTAAATAAATATATATAAGTTCATAAAATATAATTAATTAAATATTATATTTTTATTTTAAAAATTTTAATTACATTAATATAATTTAATTTTTAGATAAATATAAATTATTTTAATTATATATTTATTTTTATGAATATATTTTTTATAATTTTTACTAATTCAATTAGTTAATTTTATGAAATATTTCTTATGCAATCAACTAATTTATTAACTATCAATTATCAACTAACTTATTAATTATTAATACTAACTAACTTATCAATTATTAATTAATTTATAAAATATCTACATGAAATAGAGTCTTTGATATTCTAAAATTTAAATTGTTTGATTTTGATTCCACTTATTTAAAATAATTTATTTTAATTTTTAAAATATTTAATTGAACTAATTTTAATCCTTCTATTACCATTCCCATAATGGCTAAGTTGGCAATTTTTTTTCTTTATTTTTTCCTTTCTTCAACCTGCCGGCGTTGACTTTCCATTGCGGTTCCACCATGCCCCGCTGGAACCTTCTATTTCTTCTAGATTTTGTATTTCATAGATCTATTCCAAGATCTACAAGACAATTCTACTTAGTCAGAGTACTGAAGTAAGTTTCTTTGTCTGCGCTATATATATATATATATACACTATTTATTTATTCACGATTTGGCAGGCAATTTTAGTCCCCATGAATTGTGTAGTTTTATTTTTCTTAAATTGAACATTGTGTATTCCTAAAATGACATTTGCTTAAATTTTTGTCATACATATCTAGCTTGTTGTCTAGATGGATAATCTCAGAGGTGTGCTCAACATATATATGCTTTCATGATTGTTTGACGGATGTAATGATTGGTTGATAAATCAATTGCTTTCTTCTTATGTCTATAAAATGAAACGGTGGAATATTCCAATATATATAAATTGATGAGGTTTAAGCTGCCATTATTACGGGGGAGAAGCCTATGCCCTCCCTCATCGCCATCGCCAAGGAATTAGTATGATGTCAAGAAAGTTTCGGGAATTGGTGTAAGTTAATGTTAACTTTGTCCTTTATTTTAAAATTTTTTACTCTTATCAAAATTAGAATGGAAACCAAAGATTAAAAAAAAGAAGCCCTCTTTGGTGCCAAATGAACAGAGAATGGAGGGAAGAAAATAATGAAAAAGAAATGCCCCAGTTTGGGCCTTCGGTGAATGAGGAAAAACCGTGTCTAATAAAAGTCAATTAGAATGTTGTTGAAGCAAATATTTATCCTTCCCCTTTGATCTGAAATTAGTAAAAGATTTGAGCAATCAATGGAAAATGTTATTTTAATGGTGAAGAGAGGATACAGGGGATTCTACTCTTGGAATACAACTACTCTAACTCCAAAATTTGTAAATGACTTACATAAATGTGGAGAAATTATTCTTGGCACATTAAGAGGTAGGTTGCCTGCGGGAATGCCTGTGCCGCTGGCAATCAGACCAATTACCTTCTCATGGGACAATGGCTCGCTACCTGTGGTGTTGGGAAGAATGCAGAATGCCCAGAACCAGCTGCCCGCACCCCCCCGGCGGAGGAGCTCACAAAAAATAAATAAGCCTTACACATCAGTGTTGATGGGCTCATATGTAAGCAACAATTAAACCAATTGATGACATACCAGTTTTTTTCATCAATAGTTGGACGGATTAATAATGACAGGATTAAATTTGGTTCAATTAAAATATTTAAAAAATTTTAAAATAGATTATTTTAAATTAAAGGAATAAAATCAATTAATTTATATTTTAAATGATCAAAATTGTACTAAAGCCATTTAAAATTAAACATGCTATTTGTATGGGAGGGAATATTAGACGGAACCTAGGGTCCGTTTGTTTGAGAAAAAAATGAATTTTTGAAAATGTTTTGTTTTAAATTTTTCTATATTTGAAATTAATGTAAAAGTTAGTCAACTAAAAGTAGAATTTGGTCAACATAAAAGAATAGTATATTTGGGCTTAAATTATTTTGATAAAAATATTTTTTATAAAGTATAGTTATAAAATATTAAAATAGAAAAAGTATTTTAATTGTTTAATATTAAATATAAAGAATTTACAAAAAAAAATAATTTTATTTATTTCAAAATCGAATTTAATTTTCTCTATAACTACATCTCCAAATATCATTTTTTTAATTATTAATATAAGCAATATATCACTTCTTTATTAATATATATGTAAATAATTTTTTTTACAAAAAGTATTTTTTGACTAAATAAACAAGATATTAAAAAAAATGATTTTCCATTCTTACTAAAGGGAAAGATTTTAATTTCTAAATCATTTTATATTATATAATCTTAATCTCACCCTTTTTTATTTTTCTTCTTTCTCTCTCAACCTCTCTCTCTCCTATATTTCCCTCCTTACTTTTTTTCATTTGGATTCTCTCCTCTCCTTTTTTTTTTTTGGTTATTTTTAGGAGATACAAATATAATTTTTATTCTAAAATCTACTTTTTTTATAAGACCCATAAATATAAAAAAAATTATATCCATCTTTCTCCAAAATTCACCATCCCTTGAAAAAAAAAAGAGACGATTTATCTCCATTTTCTTTCCATCTCTTTCTACCTCCTTTCTCCCATCTTTCTCCTTTTACCAATTTCTTCATCATATAACCTTTATTTGTTAGGCTTTATTTATTTTGTCGAAAAGTATTTTTTAAAAAAATATTATTTTCATACATATTATTAAAAGAGTAGTATACTACTTATATTTGTGATAAAAAAAAAAGATAATCAAAGTCATGCTAGTGGATGAAAGCAAATTGCTCCTTAAAATAAAAGGATTTATGTCAAGAACCTTTAACTTAATGGTACTCACTATGTCTTGAAGATTTTGTACTTTCTTCTGTACCCAGAGTTTAATCTTTAACCATTAATCCTTAATTCTTAATCCTTAATCCTTAATCCTTAATCTTTACGTGTGTATATCTAGTGATTTAATCACTCATCTTTTTATAAAAAAATTATTTTCTATAAATTCTTCACATTTAACCTTTAATAAATAAAGCATTTTCTCAATATTAATATTTTGTAACTATATTTTATTAAAATTATTTTTATCAAAACAAATGAAACTTTAATTTTTCTTACCCTTTTTTATTCATTGCTTTTCTTTCGCTTCTCTCTCCTTTTGTGCTATTCTTTCCTTCTTTCCAACTCTTACATTTTTTCTAATAGAACTTATAGGTGAAGAGGGGAGTAAATTGACTTTAACTAAAAATAACAAGTAAAAATTTGATAGGTCAAGAGGGGAGTGAATATCAAGAATTTTTATAAAAATTTGATAGTCCAAAATGAATGGCTCCTAAGTCTACTTCTTTCTTCTTAAGCTATTAAATATCATTTAAGATGCTTACTAACTTTTCATTATGTTACAACACCTAATTTTATAAGATTATCTTAATCGATGTTATGATTTTCACAATCACCTAATTTTACAAGATCATCCTAATCTTTATTATGATTTTTAATTACCACCTAATTTTATAAGATTTATCAATCTCCAGTAAGATTTTAACAATTATGTAGATTTATAGAATTTACCAATCTCTATTAAGATTTCAATAACCACCTGAATTTACAAAATTTACTAATCTATATTAGGATTTCTATAAGATTCAAGAAGGATGTTTCTTACAATCTATTTTAAAGGATTCTACAAGCTTTCATTCAATAATACTCTTATAGTGAATATACAAGTTTTTGTTCTAGAGTGAGAAAGTAAGAGAGCTTCAATTTTTGACTAAATGAGAGCAAAAGTGAATTTGTAAGTTATACTGTAATGCTTATTCCTTTTCATCTTCAATAGCATGCAACCTATTTATAGAGAAAAATCAATAAAGATAATTTTAACTTCTAGTTATCTCTCTTTTAGCTCCAAGTAGCCTTTGTCTTGATATTAAGTAATTTTTTACTTTAAGTCACATTTTAACTCCAAGTTTGAATTTTGAACAATTGGTTCCAAGATACTTTTAGCTTTAAGTTTGAAATTTGAAAAATAGTTCTATAAAAGTTTTGGCTTGCTCAAGAAGTTTTCCAAATATTTCATATGTTAAATATATCTTGTATGTATCAAAGAAGATAAGAATTAGTTACCGTTTTACCTTTTTTCGAATCTTGCTCGAAATAATAATTAGGTTATTATTTCTTTGAAAGTGGATTTTCTTTTAGGTATTTACTATTTAGTTTAGTTAGCTTGTATTACGTGTATACTATTTGAAATTATTCTTCCAATTATAGAAAGGGTGTCTTAATTTTACATATTATTTTTTTATTAAATTTTGGCATATGTTAGACAAATTTGAATTTGAAATTTTCTCTTATTTAAGATTTTTTTTCTTTTTAATAATCAAAGGCTTATAATGACTACTAAATATTGATCATTAAATTTAATTATCTTCATTTTGAAAAATAAATATTTAATTGCATCTAATAAGATAATTTTTAGAAAAAAAGTTTGACATTTTCAAAATAAAAATAAATGAAAATTTCTAAAATACTTTTGTTACATGGGAAATACATTTTTTAAAGCAAAATGAGCTTTTAGATATCCAAGTGTGATGACCCAAAACCCATTAAAATAGTTGATGGGTTTAAAGCTCATAATCTATAAAATTTGTACTCAAGTAAATTAGATATATGTTAAAACTAGTCATTCCAAATTCTAACTTATATTTGCAATTAAAATACTTTATAATTTAATAAATTTAATTTATTTCTCATTTGATTCCTCACTTTCTATTATCTATCTTTTATTCTCTCTATCTTCATTCTTATAAAAGTTGGTATTCAAATAATTATATTAAAATTTATATTGAAAGGGTATATGAACATTATGGGTATTGATAAATGTGGTTGTCAATTTTAGTGAAAATCATAATCATATGAATATGTATTAATCTTACAAAGAAATAATGAGGATAAAAAAAAGAAGAATTTGAATATTCTTTTGATGATATTTTTTAATACAAAATGCACTTAACTTTTAATTTTTTTATTATTAAAAGATTTGTCAACTCTTATTTCGAAAATATCTTACTGTAAAATTATTATTGTGTTTCTCAATCTTAAAAATGAAATTTATGTGTACAACAATATTTTTCAATAAAAAAAGACTGTTTGTCTTCACGCATTAAATAAAAAAAAAATACTTTCTCTCGTATTGCTCAAATAAGAAAAAAAATAATTTATTTTTACACTACATTTTTTTAAGAAAGATCCATCTGACAAATTTTCATTTTTCATTTAAACAAACGGAACCGTAGTCTAATTCTCTGTACTTATTATTATTATTTTTTAATTTTTAATGTTTTGTTCTTCATTTTTCTAACATTCTAGGTTTTCATTATGCGTTTCATGATAGGGAAAACTCATTTCGCGGTCAAACAAAAATGTAAAAGAAATGACGATTAGGACGTAGTAAAACTTACAATAAATCAGTCTTTAGGATGGGTTAATAGCTAGAAATTTGAATACTTTATATATATATATATATATATATATATATATATATAAGCATCAGAGTAACTATTGTATAAAAAAATAAAAAATAACAAGCAAAACTCCAATCTAATAATTGAACAGATCTAACCCTATTAGGTAGTTCTTTTGGTAGTTTTTTTCCCCCTCCAATTCAACATTTTGGTTTGTTGTTTTCACTTATTATTAAGGTTTAAATCCACAGTCTCAGCTCAATTGACCTACCAATTAGTTTGCATTATTATATGTTGTGAATAAATGTATGCTGTTCTTTTACTAATTAAATTGTAACAATCTAATTTATCAAGAAAAATAAAATTGTATCAATTTAATAGTCAAAATTATTTTAAGGAAAGATATAGGTTATTCTTATTCAACTTTGAGGTAGTTGCTTTTAATATTTATGATTATTAGTTTTTATAATCATCCTTAAAAATTTATTCATAAATAATAAATTATGCCCATGTAAGATGTTTTCTCATAATTCCAGGAGGAAATTAAGCATTATATTATATCAACACCAAAATAAAAGCGTAAGGATTCTAATCAAACATTTCTTTACTTGCATTTGGCAAATAAACTTTGCAAAATGATAAAAATGCCCACTAAACAAGAAAAATTAAAAAATTAGTACACAAGTTTACTCTCAAATTTGATTCAGAAGGCCTCCACACTATTTTTAAATTTTTTCATAAGATTTTATGTCGAACCAAATACTTTTGTACCCTCATATTACTCACAAGTGAATATTAGGTGTAATTTACTATTTATAAATAAATTTTAAGAAGTGATTGCAAAAGCGAATAATTTTAAGTGTTAAATACACCTATTTTAGAGTTGAAGGAGGGGTAAGTTACATTTTTTCCCTTATTTTAATGTGAAAAAATGTAAATTAACCCCACTAATTATAAATGGTTGAATTTTACTTTTACGAACTATCAAAATAGGTAAATTATCATATGAAATAGTACAAAACTTGGATCCTATCTACTATTACTAAATTAATAGAAAATATCAAGAAAAAAATGTAAATTACCTCTACCGATCATGAAATGGTCACAGTTTGCTCAAATTAATTTTGAAAATTTATAAATTAAATATTTAATTATATAAAATTTATGGTTAACATTCATTATTTATTTAATTAATTATTTTATTAAATTATTTTTAAATTTTATTATATATTGAATTATCATATCATTTTTTACACACAATTTTATATTATACAATTAATGAAAATTAAATTAAATATATAGAATTTCAATTAAATACTTATAAATGGTTGCCAAATTATGTGTAAAAAATGACATAATAAATTAACATATAGTAATATTATAATTCATGTTTACTAGTATTATTTAACATTAACCATCATTATCTAATTTTTTTTCTTTTTTAAATTTATCATTCACCCATTAAATATGGATCGAAAATATTAAGTGAAAAAGTAAAATAAACACACATAATATCATATATTCAATTGACGATGCCTTTGAAGGGTGTGATAGAATAAGATAAATAAACATGATAGTATATTATAGAATAATAAAAGGATAAGTTACAATATTTTTAGGTATTGACAAACAATGATATAAATAATTCTATAGTATAAATTTACACTATCATATATTTGTTATTATATATATATATATATATATATATATATATATATATATATATATATATATATATATATGAATGACAGGATTAAGAATTTTATTAAGACAAAATTAATCTTATTTTAAAAACAGTTTCTATTACATTTATTTTATAGTATTTGATAATTATAAATTATTAATATTTTGTAATTATTTTAATTAGTAATTCATAATAATTGATATATTGATTATATTTTACATATATATATATGTAAACAATAAATATTAATATTTTTAAGGCTAAAATAGGTCAAAACTAAATTAAGAATAGTAAATAAGTTAAGGTTAAATTATTAATATTTATAAGGTTAAATTGGACTAAATAATTATTATTAATAGGGTTGAGTGATATAAAAATAATTTAAAATTACATTAGAAATAATAAATTTTATTCTAATTTTGTATATTATTATAGGTCCAGAAAGATAAGATTAATTTATCTTATGTTTGCTATATAAAACAAGTTAACAGGATTAAGTTATACTATTTTATATAAAGACAATTCTTGTATATCCAAATTAAAAGTTTAGATATTGATGTTTTGATATTGCAATAGAATGAAAATTATTAGATTTCAATAACGCAAAAATAGATAATTAATATTTATGATTAGGAGACTTGTTTAATAGGTTAAAAAATTAATGACATTTTTTTTTATTTTGAGCCATAAATTTTGTTTTAAATTTTAAATTTACTAATAACTTAAAATAAGTAAATTGAGTAAATTATATACATATATTTATACCTCTTCACTATATAATAAATCTAATTTAATAATTATTAACTTAAATTTATTTATAATACAATATAATTTAAAACTTTCAAAATTAAGATACTTTCAAAAAATTACTAGAGAATCATTTAAAAATTTTAAAATTTAGTTAATATTTAATATTTAATAAATTAAAAATATAATTTTTTACTTGATGAAGCTATTTTTATTTCTTCTTCTTTTTTTTGAATAATCTCTTTCACTTATTTTTTACATATTAATACACAATAAAATATGTTAAAATACTAAATTTAGTAATAAAATTTAATATTATTTTTAATAAAAATTTTAATATCTATTGATACTTTTGAAAGAAATAATATTTATACATATCATTTTTTTTACACATATCCATATTTAAATTTTTTAAACTTGTTTAAGATATATTAAGTAAGTTTTATTTAAAAATTAAAGTATCATGCATACACTTATAAAAATATAATACATATATTTTTTTTACTTTTCTCATTTTATAAATTATGTTAAAAACAATCTTTTACAATGTACGTATCATGATTTTTAAATAAAATATTTGATTTAATTTATTATAATAATAATTTTTATGTAAGATAAAATAAAAAATAAAAAATAAATGAGATAAATTATTTTTCTCTTTGTAATGTATGAAATTATAAAGAAAATAGAGATTAACATCAAGAAAAAAAATATAACCAATAATTTAATGTATCAATTTTGAAAATAGGCTATTTGTGTTAGGTCAAAATTATAATAACAAATCATTTATGTTTTTTTATATTTAATTTTTAGGTGAAATGTATTTAAACATACATATATAGATAAGTATGTATATATGTATATTGGTTCTTTACTAATAATTTCTTGGTATTATTTGATTTTATATACAAACCTAAATATTTTAAAAGAATAAAAAGTGAAAAAATATTACATTTTATTAAAAAGAATAATAGCATAATTTCTATTAAAATTTAATTAGTTTAAATAAAAAATTCTAAAATTATTTGGATGTGGTTCAATAACATCTAAATAAAATTTTATTGCATTGTATATAATAATATTTTCTTCAAGAAATTTACAACAAGTAAAGAATTTATTATTAAAAAATAATGTTACTGATAAATAATTAAAATAAAGAATTAAAAAATATAGTAAATAGCTTCTTTTTAATTTTTTTGAATAACTAACAATTTTTTCATTTAATGTAAAAGTAATAAGTTATATATATATATATATATATATATATATATATATATATATATATATATATATATATATATATATATATATATATACTTTAACATAAATAAGTGTTTTTAAATAATAGAAAGTAATTTTTTATTTCATGTAATATTTAAATAATAAACAATAATTTTTTTATCAATTTTTACAATAATCAATATATTATTTTATTTAATAAAATAATAATTTTATTATATATTTTAAAGTTAAATATAAACATAAATTTTAAAAATATGTTCATGAAGTAGAGAAAGAGAAAGAGAGAACATTTAAAGTAAGAAATTTTTAAATTTGTGTAAAGGAAAAAATTTAACCTTATTTTTTATTTAACTATTAATTTATTAGAAAAAGACTTGATGCTAAAATAAGATTAAAATAAATTTAAGATTTGATTTAAAAAATTTATAAAAAATAATTAACTTGAAAACAATTTCCACACAAGCAATGTATCATTATTTTATTAGTTTATTAGTCAGAGTATCAATACTCATGATTATAATTTAGATATAAAGTCTGAACATTTAATAAAGCATGATATAATTTATTTATAATATTAAGTATCCCTTATAAGATTACCAAATGAATTCATAATTTTAATACCGTAATGATTATGGTGCTAATAAACAATACTTTTGTTTGGTCCCTGAGTTTTTTTTATAATTTATTTTATTTAAAAATTGATAATTATTGAATTTAATAGTTACCTCTTATTGTTTATTTTTTTAAAATTTATAAGTTGTTATAATACTCATATTTAAATTAGTATATTTTTTAAAAGAAATTATATTAGTTAGTTAGACACATTTTTTTAATAAATTTGTTATAATTTTAAAACTTTTTTATATATAATCTTTTATTTTAGACAAAATTTAGTTTACATATGCCATTAAAAAGTAATTAATTTATAAAATAATTTTACTTTTCACTTCTAATACATTGAAATTGGCTTATGTTCGAATTTTAAGGTCATCTCTGAGTTTATGGTTTAAAAAACTTACTTTGATTTATTATTTTCTTTATAATTTTAGTTAATGCTTATTATTTACTTAATTAATTATTTTATAAAATTATAAAAAAATTTCATTAAATTTTTACATTTAAATTATAATATTATTATGTGTTAATTTATTATGTTATTTTTATACATAATTTCACAACTCATTTATAAGTATTTAATTAATATTATATATATTTAATTTAATTTTTATTAATTATATAATATAAAAATTATGAAAAAATGATGTGATAATTTAACATATGATAATATTATAATGATTTATACTTTAAAAATTTTAAAATAATGTAATTTATTAAAATAATTAATCAAGTAGATAATGGTTGTTAATTATAAGTTTTATATAGTTAAAATTTAATTTATAAATTTTTAAATTTAATTGAATTAGAATACAACCACTTTATAGTTGGTGGGATAATTTGTAATTTTTTCTAATATTTTTTTGTTAATTTAGTAATGTTGGGAGTAGAATTCAAATTTTGTATTGTTCAAGGATAGAATTCACATTTTACATTGTTTCGGATAATTTGCTGCGTAGGGTTAAAATTCAATAATATCATAATCGGTGGGGATAATTTATAGTTTTGGCTTTTTAATGTTAATCTAGTTCACGAGATTTCTAATTTATAACAACCTTACTCTGTTTTAGTTTTTCCCGTTAAGTCCTCAATTTTCAAAGCTACGGGCGTCCAGCATTGAAGTTCCGCCATCTGCTTACGCAAATGGCGCACACCAAAGTGATGTCCCCGCTGATCGTAGGGGATAACTTTATTTCACGTAATCAAAAATAAGATTTTATTTTATTTTTTTAATATGATGTTTGGTTTTAAACTGTAGTTTAGTTTGCGGGATCCTAAATTTTCGAAAAGATATACATTTTTAGGAATATAATTTTTAAAAATTTAATTAATAAAAAAATAATATTTATTAATTTGATTCGCTATAATTTTTTTAAAATATTTTGTTAGTTTTCTAAATATACTAAATTACTATATTTGATTCACATTTGATATTTTTGAAAAATTTGAAATTATTTCAAAAATATTCTTATCAAATTTTTTATTATAAAATATAATATATTAAATTATTTTTATTGTAAAATATATAAATAATAAAATTTTTTTAACACCTAATAAATTAAATTTCAATATTTAAGATCTAAAAATTTATTAATATATATATAAATATTTTACACTTTATTATATTTTAATATTTAATATATTATATTTTTATATGTTATACTTTATTATTATAATTATTAGTATTATTATTAGAACAATTTTTAAAATAAAGTTAGGATAATTTATTTAAGTTATTATCATAATATTAAATATACTTGGTACTTCTCTTTTTATAAAATTATAAATTTTCTCGGCTAAATTATTATTATAATTATATTTTATATTGATGTTAAATTTATATTATAATTCTTCTCTTATATAAAAATATTTTTATTATGCATTTTTTATATAAAATTAGGCTTTTTTAAAGAAATTTCAAGCCTATTATATTATTTTTTATGAAAAAATTCATATGTATATATAATTATATTAAAATAATCTTTTAAACATTAAGATCAACAATAGAAAAGAAATTATAGTTAAAAATTAATGTTATTATATTTCTTACTAATAAAAAATTTTTAAAAATAAAGTAATAATTATTTTTAATTTAAATTAAAAATTATTTGATAAAATGATAATGAAAAAAATAAATTAAAAATAATTTTATCTTTTTATTTTAACATCAACATCCCATCGTTTAGAAATCTGAGATTTCCACCTCCTCTCATGTAAATATTTTTTTAAAAAAAGTTAAGATAAAAATATTTTTAAGAATATGACATTTTTAGACATTTTTTTCAAACTTTGAATTAAACATGAGAATGTAATATTTTTCTAAAATATTTCTAGAAATATTAAAAGTATTTCACAAACCAAATGCTACATAAGTAGAAAGAGATTTCATTTTATTTTACTTCATTTGTAATTCTCATTTTAATTACATTTTTGCTATCATGAAATCCATTTAATTTTATAAGAATTTTACTATAATTCATTTTATTTGACCTAAAAAATATATTATATAAATAATTTACTCTTTTCTTAATGTTATATTTACCATGATACCATAAAAATGTAATTCTTAATTGATTTCTATGCATTTTTCAATATATTACAAATAAAATAATTTATTTACAAACAAATTAAAATTATTGTTTTTAAAAAAATTATCAAATAATAAAATTTATTTATAAATAAATTAAAATTATTTCTATTAAAATAAAATAAAATCAATTCTAAAAAAAACATCTACCTCAAATGAATGCTAAGTTAATTTGATTTTGGTAAACGACGAAGGACTTAACTGTAATAATTAAATCATAAATCAACATAGTGACATTTTCAAAAACATATGGACAAAATTGCAATTAAACATCTCTAACCCGACAGGTAAAGAGATAAGACAGTCTCTGCTCCCGCTCCCCGGCTAAAGGAGAGGGAAAGGGACTGGATTGCTGAAGAAAATGGCGTCCATGCCTACTCTGTTGTGGAGTTCTTCTTCGTTGTTGCAGAGCTTTGGCGAAAACGTGAATGGAACACCAAAATTTCCTACCAACAAGACAGGCCTGATGATTTCTGCTCAAAAGAAGACAAAAAAAATTCGAAAGGTAATTGTTAGAAATTGCGAATTGTTTCTAAACTACCGTTTTTACTTTGTAGTTATAGTGGGGAAGAAAGTTGGAGACAAGAGAGTCTTCCCTGCAACTTGTATTTTTGTGACAAACCTGAGCTGAGTGATGGGGTTGTAAATTTTGTTCAAAACTTGACAGTAGCTTTCTGCATTATGTTTGCTTATTGTTTTTTTCCTCCCTTAGATAATCTTGAAGGAAGACGTCGATGTCCTGGGAAAGAAAGGACAAATACTGGATGTAAGGGCTGGCTATTTCAGAAACTATCTGCTACCCACGGGGAAGGCCCAGATCATCACTCCTGAAATTCTCAAGTAATGTATAAATAAATCATCTTAGACTCCGGAAATGGACTTAATTTCAACAAGCTTTAATTTTCATTTCAGTAGCTGTTCTTGTGAGATTATATTTCAATGCATCGTTAGGGGTAGAACTTCAACACAGGGTCACTCTCAACCCCAAATATAAGATTCACTTAAATGTTTTACTAAAAAGAACGGGTGCCTGATGAAAAATCTCAGAATTGAGGGAAATTGTTCGCCTCTAGTTTATGTGCTAAAGTGAAAGCTTAGAGAACTTACAGAGAAGCTTTTCTTTTTTGGTCAATACGAGGAAGTTGTTGAAGTTTAATGACAATAGGAACGTTATGTAATTTTAGTACTTCCACAATTAAACTTTTCATATGTGGAGATTTCCTTTGATTTGTGGCTTATTTATGGGTGTATAGCTCTATATATAAATGGACCAAAATTTAAGCTCTTCTTTATTTGAATGAGAGGGTATCTTAGAGACCTTAGTTAGAATATCATGGTACATTGATGCAAAAGTGATGTATTTGGTTTTTCTCAGATCGTCTCAAAAGCTACAATGTAACAAAGTTTAGTTCAGCTCCTTTTGTTTATGCTCAATAATAACTTCTTACCTCAGATTCCCACAAAGATGTTATACTTTCTCTTCTTTTTGTCAGACTCTCGCTGGAAGGAGGTGAGAAAATATTGACATGGCATTGATATTGCATTCTTTTGACAAAAAGGCCATTCTGACTTGAAAATTGTGCTACAAGTTGAGTTTGTTATAGTTGATGCTTCTTGTTTAGGCAAGTAATGCATTGATCAAACTAGATGACAAGTAATGCACATCAATTGTCCCGACAAATTATGAAGTTCTATTTACTTTAGACATTTTAGTGTATCTTGTTTATTTGGTTCTGTTAATCCATTTGAATTTTTATCCAAGACCTTTTCTATCGTAAATCATAATCTTTGAAATTGCTGGACAGAGTGTTGGAAATTTTGGGCTGCACTGCTAGGTTTGCATGACATTGTGTACATTTTTGTATGCAATAATTGGTAGATAAGCTGTTGATTCCACGTCATGCTTTCCCTAATTTTGAAACGAGTTGCACTGTCCTGATGCATTACTCTCTCTCTCTCTCTCTTCCCCCAGAGAAATGCAAATGGAAGAGCAAAGAATTGAGGCCGAGAAAAAACGGGTAATTTGTCCTTTTTCTTGAATGGCAAAGCTTACCATTAGTGGCTAGGAGGTTAAGGATGCCTAATTTGTAAGCTCTGTAAATTAACCTTGCATCAAGAGCTAATACAATGAGTTCAATATCCGGAGTGTCATTTCCTTTCAACATTTTTATACTTAGTCATGCTACACTGGTTTTATCTCTCTTGTTTCATATATTTTATTATTGGTTCATGAAAATTTAAAACACCTTTCCTTCACATTCTGATTTATAATTAGATTGTTTATGTGAATTTCTTTTCAATTTAATCTTTTTATGTTTCAAGTCATTTTCTATGTTTGTGTTCATCTCTGTGCAGGTAAAAGAAGAGGCACAACAACTAGCTCTGATATTTGAAACTGTTGGAGCTTTCAAGGTTAAGCGTAAAGGTGGAAAGGGAAAACAAATTTTTGGATCGTAAGTCTTATGCAGTATTATTATAATGTATGGTTTATTTCTTCATATGGTTTTATTTCTCACTTGTGCTTCTTTTTAGTGTTACTTCTCAAGATCTTGTTGACATAATCAAGGCACAGCTTCAAAGGTACAGAAATTTGTCTTTGCCAGGCATTGCACTGTAACTGATCCTGCATCCCCAACTTACTAGGAAACAAGATTGTATTGTTGTACTCAAATTATCTATGGCTATAGCGCTTAAATTTTGCAAACTTGATTTTTGAGTTTATGGCACTTTGGGGACACCAGTTGTCTTCTGCTCTCTGCTCTTTCATTTTTCCACATGCAATTTGATATTATCTACTAAATTATTTCTCTCTCTGTGCCCCTTCACTTCTAATCTATATAAATTTGAGGAAATTGCACTTTTAGGCTAAATACAAACCCCAAATAATTCTGTGGAAATGTGGATTCCTTGGCATCATAAGCCAAGTGCATGATTACCCTTCAAGTTATCTCTTGGATAAATCTTATTTGCAAGGTACCTTTTTGCAGTTAATACTTGATAGCAGCATGCTGTATGGTTATCCTAGTTCTTGGGGTTTTAATTTTATCCAGCAGTTCTTATGAGGGTTGATAATGCCATATATTATTATTATTCTTCAGTTCAGCAATCTTAATCTTGTAAATATCAATTTGGATAAAATTAAGACAACCATCTTCCCAATATGAGTTCAGATTAAAGTTTTGTCTCTTTTTTTGATCAATTGCTTCATTTTTGTCTCTGCGTTGATCTGTAGGGACTTGGACAAGAGGATTGTTTCTCTTCCAGAGATCCGGGAAACAGGAGAATATATTGCAGAGTTAAAGCTCCACCCTGAAGTTACAGCTAGAGTGAGGGTGAACGTTTATGCTAACTAAGCATAAGCATGTTTTGCAGTTCCATCTGCTGAATGTACAGTTTTGTGCAATCATCTTGCATTCATTTAAGGTACATAATCATTTTTATGACAAGGGTTCTGCAAAGGTCAAGTCGTTATTTCTGGACTCTTAACCGAAAAAGAACTCGTGATGGGCATACATATTGGAACCACTTCTTTTTTCTTTCCATGTCTATCCATGTGGTTTATTTCCTTCCCAATGTGTGTTAAATTTCCAGGACAATTTATTAAGATATCTATTTTGGTGGTAGATGATACTTTTTTTGCCCTTCATTGGTTTGGAGAACATAATATTAGAACTGTGTATGTAGTAAAAGAAGGCAGGGGCGACAATTTTCGTGTTGTGATTCAAGGCCTGCATTTGGCAAGCAAGAAAATATTTTCACAGGGTTTGAAAAACTGCTAAATGATCCCGAATACGTTTATGTTGTCTCAGGCAGAAACTGGTTGCTTTGGAGTTGTGCATGTTGAAGCCCTGCAAATATTGGAGATGGAGATTGACTGATAATAACCTTGTATCTTAGGAACCATTTATGATGTTTGTTCGTCGACTCTTCTTCTTTCTTTTTTTTTTTTTTAATAATTTTCTAGTGAGCTATTGGAATTCACTTGTGAATTATTCATTTGTCGTTCAGCAATTACAATGTTAGTGAATTTCATCCGACTGTGGTTGACTCCAGAATATCAATCAAATATTAGTTAAACCGAACTCGTTAGGCTGTCACAGGCAGCAAGCGGCAGATTCCTTCCTGGTTTCTGCATTGTTACCATTGCCCCCAAAATCTGTATAGTCATTCTAATCAGTTGGAGTTTAGACTCGGACGAATTTGGGCGGACAAACTTGTAAGTAGCCGAGCCAACCATTGGTATGTCCGAAACAGAATATCACAGGCTAAACCATACGTACATTGAATGCAATTGATTTACTCATTCTTGTCGGCAGCTCAATATGTAAGATAGCTGGCATAATCCTCAGATGTTTGTTATATCAGCCTTCCAATAGAATGATCTATAGAATTGCAAGATATTCAAATATCTCGGATTCAAACACCTAAGTTAAAATATAGAATGACCTATAGAAATGAAATATAGACTAGTTAAAATGGCCCAGTTAGCTCAAACGCCTCTAAGTTAAAAAAAAGTTGTCGTCAAAGTATCACTAGGACTATATTTTTAAGTGTCTAACTACGACTTGTGTGTAATTGGAGGAAAAATTCATGTTGGTACATCGTACAGAATACTGCCGCCGCGTGTTTCTATGCAATTTTCTGGTAGCACATAGCAATGTAGCTACTAACCACTCCTGCAGTTACTTTTCATTGCATAGCTAACCGCAGCCAAGAAAAGCAACCAAATCCAAGTCAGTGAAGTAAATCTTAGGTACTTTGGTTGAATGGAAATATACATCTTGAAGACTTGAAAGAAAGGCCGGCCAGTGCCTACTTTTACTTTTCTGGGGTCTGTATGGATGTACCAAAAAGACAATAAACCACAGGCTGAACCAACTCTTTGTTATTTGTCTAATCGGTCGCCCAACCGTAATACCTAAGTTACGACCATTACACATTGAACCAAAAGTGATAACAACTAACTACATACATGCTTCCCTTCATTCACAACCATCCAGCTTTTGAGTTCGCAAGAGATGAACAATTCACGTAGCCTTGTTTAGCAATTAGATTATAGTTATAATAGTTAACTAATTTAATTATTTATTTATTAATAATTAATTATATTAGTTAATTTAATCAGTTGCTTACATTAACTATTTAAATAAAAATATTTTATAAAATTAATTATTTATAATTAACTATTCATATGTAAAATGATATATAAAGATATGAGTATATTTTATAAATTATTTAAGTATTTTTTATTTTAATAATATTTTAATAATTTTAATTTTATATATTATTTAATAAATAAAATTTTTTATAAATATTATTTATATATTATTATTACATTAAATATTATTAATATATTATTATTTAAGTATTCTTTTATTATAATTTCCTCAACTAACCCTAGGGGGAAACAATACACAATGAGATGTGCTAGTAGAGAGGAGGGTGGCTTGAATTTTTTTTAAGAGGGACAGATTAGGAAGTACAAAAGTTTATTAGAAGTATTTTGGTGAAATAAAAAGCTCATTTGAAACAGTTGAAGCAAAACGCTACAACCTTCAATGTTTCCAGAAATAACTTATTGGAAGCAATCAACCGTTTAAAATACCTGATTATCAAATACTAAAAATAACTGGTTTGATAATTCAATCAATTAAATTGATCAAATCAGCTAAAATTTATGCAATAAACTTTTTATCAAATAAGGCCATGCCTAAAACTTACTTTTAGATATTCTTGTATTGTTTAAATATAAGAAAATAAACTATGTTAGTGTGAAATTATAAAAAAAATAAACATAATATTTTTCTTAATATTAAATCTGACATCACAACATAATTAATCTCTCATTTTTTTTTAATTTATGCCGATAGTGAGAAAAGTATATCCTTTCCAAACATACAAACATTATATCATTAAATCAATTAGAGTAATATAATAAAACACATAAATAATTTAACATAAAAATTTTCAAATTCTAAAAAAAAATCATAGATAAGAAAAGATTTACTATATTATTAAAAGACTATAAGATAATATGTGTAAAAATTATCAATTATAACCTCACAAAGTATTTCTCTCAAACTCTGAAATCTCTACGAGTATTTTTGTATAAACATCCACATCACATTTTTTTCATATCTCAAATTTTTTACCAATATAAATATTTATACCTAAAAATTATTTGTTTGATAATAAATCACACTCTAACTGTAACAAAAAAAATTAACTTGGATATGAAGATAATTAACAATAAAAAGTAATTAATAATTAATTTAAATTTGGATTAAATCCAACCGCAAATATGGTTACAAATAATTAAAATATGTGGTAAAAATTGTCTTAGTAAAAAAGCTTCTAACTTTATCCTGCCTTAAAAAAAAAACTTCATAGAAATTTCTCATTGATTTCTCTTCCTTTCCCTGAAAAGCACATTGACATCCAAGCACGCCATGACTTTGACTTGGGGTGACTGGTAATGGTAATTTAGCTGAAAATGGCCATTTGGACCTAACCAAGCACAAATGAAGTGAGATATTTAGTGCTCAACTGGGTTTTCTTTCCTCTCTTTGAAAAATTTGAATGGGAGGAGGGTCCTCGCATTAAGGCGAAGTTAATGGCATCATTACTGATATAATTGTAGAAATGTTAAGTGCTTGGAGTGATTGAGTGCCAGAAATTAGGATAAGCCCCTTTACAAAGCAATGCTTTTATGATTATAGCATAAGAAAAGTATAGGTCTTGATATGTTTTGGTTATCAATATAATTATAAACCATCGGAGTGATAAAAAAATAATCAATATATTTAATATTAAATATAATAACTTTAGTGAAAAAACAATTTATTCTTTTTTAAAGTTGAAATTATTCTTTTCTATCACTTTATTTTCATGAATTATTTTTTTAATCATAAAATATGAAAGTATATAATAAACTTTCATTTATAAATATAAAAAATAATTTTTATAAAAATTATCTTAAAAAAATAAAACGTTAAATTTGCTTATATTAATAGTGGAAAGAGAGAGACAGAGAGGGAACACGTGATAATGTCAATGAGTGATATGTCTTCTCCCTCCCACGCAATGTGTATATATGTGTCCACATGCTTCGCTTGCCAGCATTCACGAAAACGTGCACATAACTAACTTTAGATTGGCCACTGCCCTAAGGGACTTAAAACTCTTCCACATGTCTCTAATCTGGTTTGATCAGACTCTCAAAATTATTCTTAGCACAACTGATTCGACTTCTATCTATTTAATTTAATATTTTATCTTATAAATAAATAAATTAATGTATATAATTCAAATTATGTTATGTGTATGTTTATAAAAAGTTAAATAAATTGTACTATAAGTAATATGTTAAAGAATCTATTTTTTTTATTAATTCGATTATAATCTAAAATTGTTGCCTATCAAAATTCATAGGAAAATATATAGTGCGTAATTATAAAATAGTATTGGAAAGAATGAAAAAACATTTTTTGCACGAGAGAAGGAAAATGGAAAATTGTTATTCTTGTCTTTTGCTGGCATATTCATGTGAAGTACATAAAAGGATGAAAAATATACACGTAGAAGGAGTGCGGCAGGAATGGGGTCCAAACGGTGGACCGCAGGCCATACCATAACTCTAATCAAATTTTTGTGGTGTGAAAGTTAGCAGTATCTTTCTGGGGAGCATCAACATCTCATGGGCTGCAACTCCAATCGGATAACAGCAAAGCCAATAGCAATGGAAATTCTTTTCTATTTTTTTTATTAATTTTTAAAAAATAAAAAATAAATTTATTTTAAAATTTATTATTATTTATTAAAATTCACAATTTTTAATAAAAAAATTATATTTATTTCTCTTTATAAATTACATAATATATTTTTTAAAACATACATCAAATCCACTTCTAATACTAATAATAACAACAGAGAATTTAAAGAAGTACACCAGATATATTAATATATTAATAAATTTAATTATTATATTATATAATATATTATTATATTAAAGATATACTATAAACTTCTTCTAATAATAATAAATAATAACAGTGGTAATAGTAATTAAAAAAACAAATTAACGGCAGGGAGATATATATGTTGTCATGCAAAAATATGATTGAAACAGTTTAAAATTAGAATAAAATTTTCAGATAACGGTGGGATGCATTTACCAAGGTAGTTTGGTAATCCTCAAATCCTGTCATATCATACATCTAAATGAAATTACAGTCCGTAAGTGAAGAAGACACAAGTTAGTGAGAGAAAGAGATCTTTCAGCTTTATTATAATCAAAAGGAACCTAATCCACGACCTTTGATTGTGGTCGTGGTGCCGCCAAACCCTAGCCATGCCACTCCACTCCACCCTTGCTCTCTTTCACACACATGCACGGGGCTTCTGGGGGGTTGGGGGGTCCCGTGTCCATGGGAGGCATTTTAGTTTATTTTTGAAATAATTTTTTTATTATAAAATGATACATATATTCACAAAAAGCATATTGTAATAAGTTTTTCATTTTTAAATTTATATTTATTTTGAAATAAGGAAAAACTCTTATTTGAAAAATTAAGTAAAAAAAACTATTTTGGTACATAGGGAAGAAGATTAAATCTACGATTTTCAATATATTATCTGATCTCTCTATTACTAGGCCACTATTTAATGATTTAATCTTTTTAATGTGCACATATTATTCATGTTCATAACTTATTCTGAGTTTTAGCAGTCGAATACCAATTACGAGATGGAATGAGAATTTAGCACTTAACGAGCATTTCAATTGGTTTTAACGAATACAAATTAATCTTACTTTGAAAGGTGAGTCTAAAAACACAAATTTGCACTAAATTTATGCATCTAGTGAAGTTATTAATAAATTCAATTTGATTAAGTAATTTTATTTAAATGACAATAATTTGAGTATAATATCTACCCCAAATATTTTTGGGGTGCTACACATGGAACAAAACTTGAAATCCGTATATAGACTAAAAAACAGGATATAAGGAAAAATAAAGATGCCCTATCACACACTTTTCGTGAATGAAAGGCAACCTTGAAGACTAACCACTTACTTACTCAAAGTATTCCAACTTCCCTAAGTAGATGTAGATCATCAAAACGGCAATTAAAAATAATCCAAAGAATCGATAATTATGAATAATTGTAAATTAAAATAACGCTAATAATTCACATATTTATTGATCATTGATCAAATAATAATTCTTCTCCCTTCAATTCCCACCCTGGCCTAATAATGACAATCCACCAAAGCCGGAGCAGACATCACCAGAGATTTCTGGGTCCCCGCAAATTGAAACTTGCTCTCCCGGAGATCGTCCTCCGGCGCCGGAAGGTTGAGATCCAATTGTAGAATATTTCTGGGCTTAACTTCCACAGTGCTCGTGGCGGCGGTGTTACAACTTGTCTCAATGGCGGCACCGCCCATGCCCACACCCGGAGTGCCACCATTTGTGGATGCTCTATGCCTTCTCATGTGGCCACCCAATGCTTGCCCAGAAGTGAATTCTGATCCACATATTGAACACTCGTGAATTTTCGTCTTGTTGCTGGAACCTCCATTGCTGCCAAATTGGAGAGAAATCTGAGTGCTTTTGATTTGGTTTTGCGCTGCTTCTTCAATGTCATAATTGATACACTGCGGCGATGATGACGGCGGAGGAAGTCGTAGCGCCGGTGGTTTCTTTTCCTCCACGGCGGTTTTGGGCTTCTTATGGCTAGCCCTGTGTCCACCAAGAGCTTGAAACGAAGGGAATGTTCGGTTACACGTTTTGCACTCATAGACATAGAAACCGACTTTGCCGGCGGCGCTAGCAGTGGCCATCTCTGCAAATTTCCGGCTACTTCCTTTTTCAGTCCTACCGCCTTGATCTTCAGCTTGTTTATGAGCCTCACCGCCTCCTTGGGCCAACAGAATCAAACAGTTAGCCATGTCTTCTTCCTCCTCCGTGCTCTCATAAGCAGTGGTCGTGGAGGAAAACGATCCACAAGCACGAGCTCCACCACCACCGTGATCCTCAGAAGCACTGGAGGAGCTATAAGTCATGGTGGCGACACCGCAAGGGGACAGCTGTCTCTGACGCTTGGTGCGCTTGCCTTTGATGACAATCTGAGTGGCATCGTTGTCAGAGGATGCCCCGAATTCCTCAAATCCTAATTCCATTTCCATTTGAAGAAAAGAATTGGAAGAAGGAATTGAAGTACAGGATAGAGGGATAGAGAGAGAGAGATAGAGCAAGTGTTAAGGAGTAACGTGTGGACTGTGTGTATATATACAAAGAGCTGTGAAAGAGAACAAAAGGATAAGTTAAGAGGTGGGAGGGTCCTAAAAGCCGTCCCTCCTCTTATAAGAGCTACTACTCTACGCTCTCTCTCTCTCTCTTCCTGAAGTAGTCTGCCACCCAAAATCTTCCTTGCGTTTCCAACCTTCGAAGTGTTAGTAACAAGAAAAGTCCTTCCCTCTTTCACGCGCTGTCTTTGCACGTTATTGTACGCTTCAATCATCACCACAGTTTTTGCTGCCTTTCTTCTTTTGCTACGTATTTCCCCCTATTTCATTTTTCTTTATTGTTCGGAGAATTTGATTTATATATTAGGTACAAATAAAAATCAACTCTTAAAATAAGTTATGGAGTCACGTACTCCCTTTAAAATTTTAGAAAAAATGAATATATTGATAATTTAATTTAAAAAAAGGAAAAAGTACATATATCATTCATAATTATTTTTAATTATTATTAACATGATTTTAACTAATTTTAAATGAGATTTCTTCTAAAATAAATTAATAATAATTTAATTTATCTAACAATATTAATTATATAATATATTTATAATATAACTGAAAATAAGTATTTTTAATAAATTATTACTAAAATTTGACTAAATGGCATTTTGGGGTAGGATATGTATTTTTTTTTAATTCTTTTATCACTTCTTTGACTCTACTATACTCAAAAAATTAGAAAAAATCACAAATGACTCATTCCTATCTTTTCCTAGTCCTTTTAATTGATATTTAAATATTTTTAATTTTTTAAAAATTTTATGAAAATTATCTGTAAACTTTAATATTTTAAGATGGTTACATGATAATAACACTTACTTTAGGGGTTATTTGTACTTTGACCTATATATTAGGTCACAATACATTATATTCAAACCTTTGCATTAGCTAGTTTCACATGATTTGTTAGTCTTCCATTACGCATTTTGTGTTTGAATTTTATTCCTAATAATTTTAAAAGATATAAATAATTCGTAAATATCATTACAAATTCTTAAAGCAATCGATTGAATGCTCTTATTTTAAAAATACTTTAATTTACGTACATATTTTTTTAGTCATGATGTCACATGCTTATACAGTACGCTTTCATGTATAGGATTTCATCAATGATTAAATGTGGCTTTTTATATTTTAGAGTAGGACCATTAATGAATAAGAATACGGTGCGAGTGCGGCTGATTAAGTATGTTAAACTATGATTAAGAACATTGTTTAAGACGGCATAAAAGGAAATTAGGATAGGATTAGAGATGATGGAGATGAGTGGCAGATGGCAAGGTATAACTGACAAAGTGAAAAGTTCAAGAAAGGTTGGTGGTAACGTTACGAGATGGTTTCCCACTCCCCTTTCCTTAGACTATTCAATCAAAGTCGGATTGCACGTTGAAAGCACGCCAGCCGGATCGTGTTTTGTTTAAACAAAACTTCTAACCCCATACATATTAAGTGGAAATCATACAGAATTCCGACCGATTTTATTTATTATCGAATGAGAATTCAAATTTTAAAAATAATATTTATCGAGAAAATAAAAATTTGTTAATATTTTAATCTGAGGTGATAATTTATCTTATTTGATGACTAAAAGAAAATTACGAATCCTAGTTATAGTAATTAGAGATTCGCTGCCCTTCAACCAAAATCCAAAAAATGAAGTCAAGTTTCAAATCGAAGCGCTGCATTTTTATATTATAATTGTTAGAATATATAACTGTTTTTATCATATAGTAATTATGTATTAATCTTTTTTAATGCTATCATGGATCAAAATTCAACAAAAGAATTTTTTGCCCCATTTTTTAGGTATAACTTCATATTAATTTTGACATAAATTTCTAGCAGTAGTTGATTTAGTGTTACTCGAGCCCGCCATTCTTGATTCAGGAATGGCTAAGATCCTTCCCTTCTTAACAACGAGATTTTACTAAAATCATTTTAGTATTACTACATATTTTATTGTAAAAAACATAATATCTTAACACATTATAGAGTAAATTTTCAGTGTTACAATATTAATATTTTTATTTATTTTTGAGAATAGGATTCTAAATTGCAAGTGACGAGTCCAACAAGAAAAGAAAGGGACATAAGTAGCATGTCAAGTAAGAGGATTCGGTTAAATATCAGGGTAGATGCAGCTTACAAATATATGACATAAGCACTCTAACTAGGACGCTTCCTATAATTTGATGAGTGCTTCTTTAGTTAAGCTTAAAGGTACCTTCAGCTTGCAGCTTATCTGTCATCATAATTAATTATTGATAAAACTCATTAATTATTTCATATTTTTTTCAATAGAGTTTGAAAGCTAATTAACAACTGATTAATAGTAATCTTTTTTATCTTGATCTAGCGTGCAAAGAAATTTTTGTTTATTTACCAATCATTATTAATTTGAGTGGTAAGAAGTACGACGTCCTTTATTCAAAATTTTGAATTTAAATTTTATAAATAAAGCAAGTAAGTTTGGGAGAATTTACTTCTGGTAATGGAGTTTGATTTGACTCAATTCTAAATTAATTAAAAATTCAACATTATTTATTAAATATTAGGATCTTGTAGAAAAAATGAACTTATGTTTGTTTGTCTGTTAGTGTAAAAATGCTCTTCTTGTGCTTGGTTTGGGAATTAAATTAATCGATTTCATTATCAACAAAGGTGATCATCGTTTTGGTGCATGCAAGGTTGGGATTAATTAATTAATTAAAACACACCATCACTAGTGTTTAACAAAATTTTAACCAACCACACCACAGCTGCACAGCACGTGGAACACTAGTTATATGTTAGATTAGCCTAAATCAGAAATTAGAAAAGGAAAAAGATGGTGCCTTCCATTTGGAGCAAGGCTTGCTAGGTGAATATATTGGTTTGATATTGTTACTATTAGTATAAGAAAAATGTTATTAGATCTACATTATATTAATTGACCAAGCATTGGAGATCAACATTAATTCCACGGATCTCATGTTGCGGTCCTAATTTGATTAGTGATGTGTTTGTTACTGAGTAGATCAAATCATTGACTTAATCTTCTCCACTAAGGCATGGTCCCCTAGTAGGTGAGATGAGGTATATGTTAATCACCCTTTAATCTCTAATTAATACTTATTATTCAACTGAAAAAATAATTTACAGGGTTAATAAAAGAGAAAAATTATAAATTTATATATGATTAGAATTACTTTCATTATGTTCAAATAGTATTATTGTTACCAATAGCTTTTATATCAAGTAATATATATAAAATTTTTAGAAAGTTTCATCTTTCCCTGCATCCTAAATTCAAATTTAAAATATTACCTGTGTACACTTAATAATTGAACTACTCTTGCAACTGAAAAAAAATAGTATTGATGTTATTGTATAAAAAATAATTCTTTTTTTTTTTTGAACTAAAAGTTTACAGCTATTATACGGTATCCACATTTTTGTGAGAGAATTTATACTTTTTAATGCATCTTATACACTAGAAACTCAAAATGATCACAATCACTAACACCTGTAAGTGAGTGTATTTATAAAGTATATTTAGATAAACAAGGGCCCTGTTACGTACAATTGGTGTCCAGTGGAATCTAGAAGACCAATTTTCACTCCAAAACTACACAAATCTTTCTTTTGGTAAGAGGATCTTGATCTTTTTGTGGCCTTAGGTATAAAGCGGTCCATTAATTTTATATATATATGATTCATGAACCGTCGACCGACTTCTCCCTTTGCTTATACATTGACTAAAACTCTCATAAGGATTTGCTCAAAAATCATGCCATTTGGTTGGTCCAAATTAACCATTCAAATACATTTGATATACTCAAAAAATCACACGTAATCGTTTTACGTGCGTTCGATTAATTAATGAGGCATATGTAACGGGAAATTCGTGAGAAAAGGGATGGTGAATTAGAAGAATTATTAGTCGGAGATTAAGACTGAGTTGAGCTAGCTGATGACACTTAAAAACCAAGTCAATGAGATATTATTATGAAGATTTACACTTTGTCACGTATTTTAGAATCTTTGGACAGATCAATCTGACAATATGTGAGCTAGCTATGCATTTTTTATATTCCTTCCTTAGCTTCAAATCGTAGGTATTTCAAAAGATGAATAAACAAGGAAAATTAATGGTGGGAGGAAAATTTCTTCTATATCCCAGCCATAATGTGTTCTATATATCCAGTCAATTGCAACTAATAGATGATAATTTTATAATTCATATGTAAGTTTAATAGAATTCATGTATATTGACTTTTAAAATTATATTTTTTAACATTCAAAACATTAAAAATTATAATTTATTTTGTTAAATAAAATTAAAGATGGGTGTTATTAATTGAATTTATAAACATTTTTCATGGCTGGAGCAGCTAGTTACCCAATTTGGCATGAGTTTTGAAATTCAAAAGAAAACCCCGCCCAAAACAAGTTATTGTAGGCAACTTGTTCAGAGTATCTCAAATTTTGAATTGTGCATAACGTGATTACGCGTGCATGTCATATTTGGATATGAAAATATTATAACTATAAAAAATGGATATATAAAATAGATTTTAAATTTTTTATATTTATTGGATTAAATTTTGATTACTTGTCTAATAATTTTTTTATACTTGTCTAATAATTTTTTATTTAAGTCTAAAATATGATTTCAAATCCCATTTTAATACATATAAAATTATTGTTTTAAATATTTAATATCATCCATTTTTAAAAGAATTGGCATTATTAATTTTTCAAAATGACAGATTTAAATTGGAAAGTATCAACATCTTACAACTCTATGAAATTGACTTGTTATAAAATTGAAGTATCCTTATAAAAACAAAAAGAGTTAAAAAAAATAATTGAGTTAAAAGCATTAAAAAATTAATTGAGTTAAGGGCATTAATAGGATAATGTAATTTGTACATATTAATTTATATTTACAGCTAACACAAACGATTTAAAAGCTTAAGTGACAATAAATAAATCATAAATCTATTAGGCCTTATCTAAATGACAGAGCCCATAAAAGAAATAAGGTATTTGTTATATGGATCTATTTACAATTCCTTTCTTCTACTCTGTTTACACAATTATTAGTTTAATAGGTAATTTGATTCATTTCAATAGTAAAAAAAATTCTATTTTTTAAAAAATAAAAAAATTTAAATTATTTAATTGGTCATTTTTTAACAAAATAGAGAAAATAGGATTTTTTGAAAAATTTTATTTCTTAGAAAACATAAAAAATAACTTACTCATCTCCCTCACGTAAATTCTATTTCTTGTATTATTTATGGATATAATGAAAAAATTATCCTTATTAAATTTAATTAATGATAATTAAAATTTATTAATTTATATTATAATAATATTTAGGATATAATAGTCATTTTATTAACACTTCTTAAGATATTTAAAGTTAAATCAAATGAAATACAAAAAGTTATTTCTTATAAAATGTTACTTCCTATATATCAACTAAATAATTTTAAGTACTTTTCAAGAAATTTACATAGGCAATTATTTCTTTGAAAGTTTAATTTCTTGCAAGAGATTCTTTCTTATATAAATCAAACGACTCCTAAGTCTTGGAGTATGCCTACAAACCACTTTTATTGTGTATACCTAACTCCCTTTTTACTATCTAAGTAACCTAATGTGACTGGATTAAACCAAAGCTGATTATATATTTTAGAAGTTATCATAAAGTAATTTACTCTAAAATAAATTGTAACATATATGCAAATATAAAAAAGTTAATATAAAAAGAGTAAACACTATAATTAACACTTCATTTATAAAGATAATGAGATTATTACATTCCTCAAACTTCATAAAAGAGTAAACACTATAATTTACTATATCAAATACTTACTTGCATTTTAGTTATATTCTTTTTTTTATCATTTATTTTACCATTAAAAGAAAAGAGAGGAAACAATAAGCATAAGAAAAATAAAAATAAAAATGAAAAATTAAGAGGTCGTTTAATTCGCCTTAAAATATGAGAAATTTTATTTCCTAGAAAGTAAAAAATTAGTGTATTATTTAGTTGGTTATTATCCCACAAATTAGGGGAAATAGAACTTCTTGGGAAGTCATACTTTACACAAAATATGAAAAGTTATTTATCCACTTCCCCGCTAAATAATTCTATTTCTCATACCATTTGTAGATATAATGACAAAATTATTCTAATTAAATTTAATTAATGATAATTAAAATTTATTATTTAATATTATAATAATATTAAGAATATAATAGTCATTTTATTAATATTTCTTATTATATTCAAAGTTGAATCAAACAATACATAGAAAGTTATTTTCTAAAAAGTGTTACTTCCTATGTGTCAACCAAACAATATTTCTTATGATATTCTCATAGAAATAGAAGTTATTTTTTATGTAAACCAAATAACTTCTAACAATAGTAATTATTAAATTTGAGGATAGAGTAATTATCACCAATATTTTTATACCAGGATTGGACCTAGACATGAAATGGTTTGGAACAATCATGTAACCTGTATGGTTAGACCATTAAATTTGCAAAATGTAATAGTTATTAAATTTAAGAGAGTAATTGTGGTAATTATTAAATTTGAAAAATGTAATAATTATCACAAGTGCTTGGTCAAACTAGTAAATTTGTAGGAGGCAATAACTACCATAAATATTTGGTTGGACCATTAAATTTGTAGGATATGGAGATCTAGGACATGAAAAAATTTGGAATAATTCTATGGAAATCAAAATTAACCCAGAAAGAATTGGTAGCTCAGTCTTCCAGACTAGATGAATTTTTCACTTGCAAAATTAAGTTCATATGTTGGTAAAGCAGAGATTTGAACTGCAAGCGTTGCACTAAATTGTCCAAATAGCTACATATACAAATTTTGCATATAATAGAAAACTTGTATTATGTTTCAGATTATTACATAATTATATCATGCATATATTACATTATTATATATTTATTATTTTATTTAGATATTAAATTAGTGTTATTATTTATACACACTACATAAATATTTGTTGTTTTATAAATATTGTTGACACTCAATTCTATCCAACTAATAATATAACTCAAATAATTTTTTTTAAAAAGAAAATTTTAATAAAAAATTAAAAAATTATAAAAATTAAAATTATAAAAGTAAAAAATAAAAAATACCAAATAAATAAAAAAAATTTAAAATAAAAAAAGTTGTAATCATTTGCTTCAATTCTTCTCATTTTCAATGGGCAGTTACTCACAATTGCCTACCATAAAGCTTGTTTCTCCACTACGTTCAGTATGGAATTCTCTCCTTTCACATATGAAAAAAGGAGAGGTGTATTACTCATGGGCAGCTCCTCCTTTCTATTTATCTGACTCTCACTAACATCTTGAAGGGAGAAGCCAGAAAAGAGAGAGGGGGACATAAAAAAAAGGAGGCGAGGAGCCACGGAGAGAGAGGGGAGGCAAAAAAAAATCTAACAAAGAAAGAGGGCACAAAGAAGAGAAAGAGGAGGGAAAGAAAAGCTACAAAGGAGGCAAAGGAAACACAAAGAAAAGAAGAAAAAAAACAAATTAGAAAGAAGGAAGATAAAAAGATCAAGAAAAAGAAAAAGAAAAAAAAAAAAGAGAAGAAGAGGAAGAGTTTGCAAAACGAAAAAGAAAAAGAGAGAACAATAAAGAGAAGACTTTTTAAAAAAATACATATATTATTTGTTCTGTCACATCCTCTTTTTACTTTTTTTACTATTTTTATTTTTATTTTTATTTATTTTTGTTTTTTAATTTATATTATTATTTTAAATTTAATATTTTATTATTCAAATAAATAAAATAAAAAATAAAAAAATTCTAAAAAAAGGGAAGGACGTCCTTTTTTCACTCTTTTCTTTCACAAGCTAAATAATGGTAGGACAGTCACTAACCATCCCACCTTATTATTTTTTTATTTTTTTAGTTCTATTTTAAAATTAATTAATTAATATTTATTTAATATATGATATCATAAATATTTTGTGTAATTCCTATGATAGAATCAATATTTTGCACATAAAAAATATACTATATTTGTCATGTGCATCCATAATTTATATTTTTATTTTAAAAATATATTATATATATTTGTGATCACGAAATAATATTGAAATTAGTTGCAGATGCAATAAAATAATTTTAATTTTTTTAAGTAATTCTTTAATCAGATTTGATCATGAAGTTAAGAAATTTTCATATTTTAAAAATTATAAAAACTAATATTGAATTATGATTTCAATTTTCTTGAGCAGTTACATGTTCAAATTTTGTCATGAAGTTAATAAATTTGATGTTTTAAAATTGTAAAATAATATTGAAATTATAATTTTAATTCTTCTAAATTTTTATTTCAGATTTAACTATGAAATTGGACAAATTTAATAATCTCAAATAAAAATCATCAATATGATACTTTTGAATAAATTAATAAATAAAATTATTAAAAATAAAATTTTTATTGTTTTATTTTACAAAATTATATTGCAATTTTTTTATTAAAAAATATTCTAAAATATAATTAAAATATTTTAATAATTATTCATAAAATAAAAATATTTATAAAAATATAAAATAATAATTCATAAATAATAAAACAAAAAATCATTTAAAAATATTTTTTAAATATAATAAAATAAAAAAATCATTCAAATAATAAAATTTGTCTATGATGTATTGAAATTAAATAATCCAATTACAAGTGTAATCATAATAGTACTTAATATTATTGAGGCACGTTATTTTATTCAAATTTTATTATGAAATTGAAAGGATTGAACAATTAAATCAACTATTTATTTAAAAATCTTTTAAAATAATAAAATAAAAATCTTTCAAAAATAATAAAATTCATACCTCTAACATATTAAAGTTAAGTAATCTGATTGTAGGTACAATCATAATGGTACTTAATATTATTGAGATATTTTTCATCTGAATTCTACCATGAAGTTGGATAAATTTGGATAACCAAATTAACAATTTAACCAAAATTAAAAATTATACTCTTAGGAAAACATACATGTAATACAATAAGGATCATCATAATTCAATACATAAGATGAGATTAGAATAAACGGGCAACCGTTCGTTGAACGAATATTGTAAGGTGTTAACACCTTCCCTGCAACCTACTCCTAAATCTGAACTTTGGGAATGCAGATCACTTTTGATATTCCAATCATACTATAAAAAATTATCGGTAGCAACTCCATTTTTTTTTTATTCATTACACAACAACAATTATGTTTCCGGAGGAGGAGCGGAAGCTTGCTCGCCTTCCTCGGATTCCGCTGCACAGCACTTCGCGACAAACACTATTTTAATATATTTTTTATTCTCTCTATTATTTTTTATTAGTTCTTTAAGATAATTGTATAAGGATTTGACCTATTCACCTAGACCAAATGAATTTCTACTTGCAAAATTAGATTCATACAGTTTGCACTAAATCATCGAAATAGCCTAACCATTAATGCACTAACACATCCCCTTATTATTAGATATATAAATTCTGTATAAAATAAAAAAGTTTAGTTATGTTTTAGATATTATATTATCTGTTATTATTTATACATACTACATACACATATATTTATTGTTTTTATAAACACAATTTTAATGTTCATTTGTATTTTCTCTATTCCTTTTTATTAGTTCTTTAAAACAAATATAAAAGGATTAAAAATGACAATAAATAAAATAAATTTAGAATAAAAGAATTGTAATTTACTAATTTATTATTTATTAAAATCAATTGATATATAAAGTTGTTGAATATTTATTAGGATAACATGGGTAATTCTTAAAAAAATGGAAATAAATGCATTTTTATTTTTTTAAATTACAAGTAAATAAGCAAGAAAATCTAAAATAACAAATAAAAAATTGAAGGAAGTACTAGTTAAATGTATTTAATTTTTTTATATTTTTATATGAATATATAATATATAATTTATATATAAAAAGTATTAATCGATTTAATAATTTTTAACTCATTTTCCTTATCAAATCGATGATAGATCCAAGTTTTAAAATATTATTCAAGGAATCAAATGTTATATTCATTCATATAAAATATCTAAAAGGACTAGTACCTCATCTCATTACTTTGTTCAAAACGCGAGGGAAATTCTTACCATCAAACAAAGGGATAAATGGTTTTTTAGGATTGTTGTACACATACTTAATTAGGGCTTAATTGTCCTATTAAACGGATTGATCTGTACAGCAGCTTGGCATGTGTCATAAGCTGGTAGTTGTAACAGTTTGATAGGAAAACATGCTTAGATCAAGACGAGACTTGGTGAAAAAACCCAACATATTATGAGGGTCTTGTGACTAAAATTTGAGATCAATCCGGCTTGCGTACTATTTTTTCCGATTTTCCCAAGTTTAGGGGTATTTTGCTCATTTCAAAAGGTTCGTGAATCCGGTGAGGTTCAACGAGAACATATTTGAAATTTTCGTATTTTTATCTTCGTATCAGTTGATTTTCGTGACGAACGGACACTCGAAGCATGGCGAAAAGGGCTTATGACGACTCAAAAAAAGTATGTCATCTTCTCACGGGAGGGCTTTTGCTCAAAATGTTCTTTAAGTGGGTGAAGTGCTCCAAGGGCCTATGGGGCGCCTGGACACTGAACTAGGGATGGAGTGTGTTAGCTTGTGACCATCCCCTTGCACACTTAAAGCTATGGAATGAGGCATAAACCAAACGAACGGAGTGTCCCTCTCCTTATTCATTTGTCCCTTACGGTCCGTAGTGCACGGAGGCTTCCTGTGTGGAAGAATCCAATGGTCTAGTATGCGTGGGCGCTTCGGTGACATACAATATTAGCGTGTGAACATGTTGTACATGGACTTGTTGTATGGGCGATAAGCCTTCGATGTCCCGCTATCTTTACCTAAGCGTGCCAAATGAAGGTTTAAAGTTGGAAGGTTGGCATGTTGGCCAAAAGTGGCAAGCATACACCGCACGGTTTCGGCTGGAGAGCTGCTGGCCCGTGACAGATGGTATCAGAGCCCGGTTTATGCCAAAGGACCAAGATCGGGTAGGCACAATTAGTTTAGATGCGGCTTGTCCCTCAACATATGGTATGTGCGAAGCTATCATTTTTTCAAACTCGGTGATGTTGTTGCCAAAGACTTAATCAAAGGGTACAAGAGATTGGATCGTCCTGAGAAGCCAGTGGGCCAGGGAATGGTACATACTGGTGATCGAGGATTTGTACGAAGGGCTCAATCATTTGTGCTAAATGGGCTATCTTGCTTGTCGGTTGTGCATGGGACATTAGTTATGCACTCATTCATAATAGTGGCATCGAGGGATGCAATTGTTGGTGTGTGTTCTAGAACCAATCATATAGATGATTGAAGTAATACACAATGTATTATATTTTATATTAGGTAATTTAATTATTATATTTTATTTTTATAATTTTATTATTATTATGCATAATTTATAACTTAATATAAGAACCTATAGGTTTACACAAAAGGAGTAGGAATAAAATAATAATTAATTGAACTTTAATTATATTAATATCCAATTAATTGAACTTATTTTCGTGCATATATATTATTACTAAGAATAATAATGTGTTATTCACGTAATATATATATATATATATATATATATATATATATATATATAATATTATGTAATATTATTTGATATTAAAGTAATATCAAATAATTACATTATCAGATATTAGATAAATATATTATGAGATAATATTATTTTAATATTTGATAATTATATGCAATTATCTAATAATTAAGATATTTATATTATGAGATAATATTATTATCTAATATTAGATAATTAATAGATAAGTCCTATCTCTCCCCATTATCTCTAAGATAAGGATAAGATGAGTTGTTAAGTGTGATTAAAATTTTGGAAGCATTATCCTAGTAGGACTAGGATTATGACTTGCCTAAATTCTATAAAAGGGGATTTGAGGGCAATACTTTTTACAACACACTCAAAGCTTCTATGCAAACTCTAAATCACTCAGAAAACATCCAATTCTAATTCCTAAAGAGAAAAATGCATCCTAACAGATTCGCGTAGGGTGAGAGGTCGTTGTTCACTCCGTGTGGATACCGTAGAGACGGTGTACCTTCCAACCGGCGTTTGATTCATCCGCTATCAAGTTTTGATCAGTAGAAACACGAGTACCCAATAGGTAAAATCCTAATCATTGATTTATATTTTTTGTATGGATCATAGGTAGAATTCGAATCAAATTTTTAAATTTTTGCTGCATGTAATAATCCGAATTCCCAACAACCCTACCATCCGGAGGGATGAGGGAATTGACGGCTAATCCGGTAGGAGAAGCCTTGGTCTTGCCAGAGAACTTGACTACCTGAGGGATTGGTGGAGCCGGAGGGTGAAGCCATTGGTCGTGTTGGTAGGCGTAACCACAGTTGGAGGGCATGAGCGGATCGTTCCAGAGGGAGTGGTCCAAAATCATGTCAAGGAGGTCCGGAGGGATCGTCCGAGTGCTCGGTAGAGCATTATAACCAGAGGGCTTAGCAAAGATTCAGAGGAATCAATGTTGTGTGGGAGCTAGAGTGGATGGTGCTCTATGCTCAACCCCTTTCTACGAGTTGAAGTGGGGGAGCCATCAAAGGATGCGCTCGTTAAGTCATCAGAGGACGCACGCCAAGGAGTGGTCGTGAGGACCGCGATGCTAGTGGGCATCAAACTCCGAAGGTAAGCTGTGATGGCCGGTGATATGCTAGAAGGTATTGATCTAGATAGGATCAAAGGATCCAATCGGGTATGCAATTGGCATTACCTAGTGCAATGAATTAACCGAAATGCAAACGAGCGGTTGGAGAGCGAGGTTCGACCTCTTTGCATCGATCTAGTGTAAGTCTTGTCTCTTGTACGGGTGAAATGGGACACTTAGTGCAAGATACCTATTAGTAGGTGATTCAAAGTACTAAGCATTTGTCATGAGCCATAGAGTTAGCACACACTTAAGCTGCGGAGGTGGTGTATTTTGCAATCTGCAGAGGCAGTGAGGGCCAGTTGCAGAGGCAACTACCCGTCGAACAAGTTACGGAGGTAACGAGTTCGGGAGAGATATGTGGCATAGTGGCACTAGAGAGAGTTTCGGGACACTTTGAAAAGTGACTACCGAGATAGCCCTTCGCATGACTTTGCGGAGGATGCATTTTGCCAAGTACCTATGTTGTGGAGGCAACAAACAGCATAACTTTGAGATGGGGAAACATTTCATAGCGCTTAAAGAGACAGGCTTTGAGACAGTCGAGGGAGTAACTCAGTAGAGTAAGCTGAAGACCAGAGCCATGTCAAATTGAGGCGTCAATGAGGGCATTAACATTTGAAGTGGGGGAGAATGTCACAAGCTGGTAGTTGTGACAGTTCGATAGGCAAACATGCTTGGATTAAGACGAGACTTGGTGGAAAAATCCAACATGTTATGAGGGTCATGTGGCTGAAATTTGAGATCAATCCGGCTTGCATACTATTTTTCTCAATTTTTCCAAGTTTAGGAGTATTTTGATCATTTCAAAAGGTTCATGAATCCAGCAGGGTTCAACGAGACTATATTTGAAATCTTCGCATTTTTATCTTCATGTCGGCTGGTTTTCGTGATAAATGGACACCTAGAACATGGCGAAAAGGGCTCATGACGACTCAAAAAAAGTATGTCATCTTCCTTTGGGAAGGCTTTTGTTCAAAATGCTCTTTAAGGGGGTGGAGTGCTCCAAGGGCCTGTGGGGCGCCTGGACACTGAGCTAGGGACAGAGTGCGTTGGCTTGTGGCCATCCCCCTACACACTCAAAGTTATGGAATGAGGCATAAACTAAGCGAACGGAGTGTCCCTCTCCCTATCCATTTGTCCCTTATGATCCGTAGTGCACGGAAGCTTATTATGTGGAAGGATCCAACAGTTTGGTATGCGCAGGCGCTTCGGCGACATACAATATTGGCGTGCGGACATGTTGTACATGGGCTTGTTGTATGGACAATAAGTCTTCGATGTCCCGCTATCTTTACCTAAGCATGTCAAATGAGGGTTTAAAGTTGGAAGGCTGACATGTTGGCCAAGAGTGGCAAGCATGCACCGCACGATTTTGACTAGAGAGCTGCCAGCCCGTGACATATGTCATGCGGTCCTGCCTAACAATGTATATCTAATTTATATCAATGTAATATACACCTATTTTATATATTTCAATTATATGTATTTTTTTTTTACAACAAAAGTGATTCATCTAATATTTGCATGCAAATTTTTCAATACGAATTGATATGTAAATTTTTTTTAAAAGAAATAATATTAGATATCGCTATAATTACATATATATCAAATAATCAGTGAAAAAAAAAACAATAATAAAAATCACCCTTTCGATTGTTTCCGATTTCCGAATTCGTTCTAACTAAGCTCTTGGTCAATGCATGATCTTGAAATAATATAGTGCTTCAATGCGTACACTTTGCAAGACACATCTGAGCGAAGAAAGATATTTCATAGTAAGGGATATGCAAAACTAAGGTTTTATAAAATCAATAGTTGAACTCACTGATAATTTATAATTAATAATTGGTAAATTAATTAATTATTTGATAAGTGATTTATAAAATTAATAGTTGAATTAATTAAAATTATAAAATAATATAAATTAAAATGGAAATGATAAAAAAGAATATATTAAAAGAAATAGATATATAAATTATAAATTAATGAAAAAATAAAAATATATTTGATAATTTTTTAAAGAAATAGTAGTTTATAAATTATAAGTTAATTAAATTAAAACTTATTTTTTAATAAATTAGTATGCAAAATATATCTAAAAATTAATTAATAAATTATAAGTTAATTTATTTATTATATAAAATAAAATCTAAGTACCTGCAAAATATCACTTAATGTTCTTTTTAAAACTCTTTCTTATTATATGCTGAGTCTAAATTCAATAATTTATTTGCATATTTTAAATAAATTACCATTCTTATTATAAAAAAAAAAAGGTGCAATTATATGTTTCCATCGTATTGCTAACGTAAAGCCGATTAATTAATTTAGCCAGAAACATGCGCCAACGAGAATTGAGCCAAATAAAAGATAGAGATAGAGGTAAAGTAGCATGTTGGGCAGCGGAAGGTACAATGTACAGTGCTGAAATGCAAACGGAATTGGGGCAAAAGGGACGGCAGATTCTTAGCGTAGCAAATTAAATGTAAGCTGTTGTGTGCGAGTCGCGTAATGTAAGCACCATTTGATGCTTCCTGCTGCTATAACAACTTCACCCAATTGCTCAATATAATTAATTGCTCTACTGATCTTGTTTTCTTTTTATTAAAAAAAATGGAAAATAAACAAACAAAAAATAAATAAAAAAGAAAGAGATTATAAGGGGCGGTGGAAAGTGCAGTGTTCTTTCCTTTTTCCTTTTTACTCAAATGGAGATGAGAAATGTGACCGCACGGGTCTCTCTATTTTGTCCTCCCCTTCGTAAAGGCCGTATATCTCATGCAACTTCTCAAAGACGTAACTTCAATAAACTTTGTTATGCTTAAATTTATTCTGATAGCGCATTAAATGCGCACTTTATGTGCTCCAAAAAATTTTAAAAATAATAATAGGTTTTGATGACAATGTCGGTGAAATGCGCACATCAATAGGCCACGCAATGTATCCAATGTATCATATGATAAATAGGAAAGTTGAGATATCAGTATTTTATCTCATCTCATAGGTCAGTACGCAATGATTTAATTAATTTTTGGATATTAGAAAATCTCTTGAAGAAGAATTATTATTTATCATACGAGGTAATTAATATTAAAATGTTTTGAGGATTTGAACTTATGGCCAAAAAAAAAATCATAAGAATTTCATCCATATCTTCACGGTTACTTAGACAAATGCAAGTGCGGTAAGAAGTCGAGGGTGAGTAAAGAACACAGCAAATGCAAATGCAAGAAAGAAATAATACCCATAAAAGAGAAAATTAAAAGTGGATGTAATTAGAATGATATCCTCGATCCACATTTTTTTTTAATATTAGGAGTAATAACTCATTTTACTCTTTTGAAAACGAGGTGAATATTTATGGGAAAGATATAAAACAAAAAATTATGTGTTTCACAATAAAATTTCAAGTTTTTATCTTTTTTAAAAAGAAGGAATTTGATAAATAAAATATTGTAGAATGAAATGCATGTAATTATGATATCATGGTATCCTCTGGCTATCAAAATGAGTTGATTTTAACATATTAGTTTAAAATTAAGAAAATTTTATTTAATTTGAAATTGAAATTAATACGAAAAATAATAATAATTATATGTAATAAGAAATTGAGACTAATTAACTCAATTCAATAAAATTTCAAGATTGAAAAATATGAATTCATAGGTTATTGGATAACTCAGTAATCTAGTAATATTAACAAATAATAAATAAATAATTTATTATTATATATATTTATATATATTAAAATTATAATTTTAGTATATTAAAATTATACTTTAATATATATAATATTATATAATTTTTAACATTAAAATTAATACATTTATATATTAAATATTGTCAACATATATTAAATAAATTTATGAAAATAAACAATTACATTAAAATTCAAAAATAATATAAATTATCTGAAAAATTAAATTTATCATCATAAAAATTAAAAATTAAGAAGAAATAATTATTATAAGTAAACATACATAGAATAATTACAATAACTAAATAAATATATTAATTAGAGTAATAAATTATTATTAATATAGTAAATTAGTGATATATTTATATATATATTGAAAAAATTTATATTAAAAATAATTATGTTTTAATTTATTTTTATTATTTTAGTTACATCCAATAAAAAAAATTTAATTAATAATATAAAATTTATAATAATAAAATATAATAAATTATAAAATTTATTTGGGATCACATAATAAAAATCAACATGAGATTTAAATTGATATCATAACAATCTAATTTAATGAAAATAATTTAATTTAAAATTGATTTAATACATAATTTTTATTAATTGAATTAATCTAATAAAATTGGTCAATCCGTTTCGGTAACGATACCTCCTTCCACCAGTGGCACCACCTGATGAAATGATAAGGACCGCTCATTCCAAAAAGTAAAAAGGGCCTAACTTTCTTATGCTGAGCTTAGAGTTCAATACTAATTATTGATGATATAAAATAACTTTTTAATTGCCTTTTAATTTTTTTTTTTAATTTTTGAAAGGGCCCATATTTGAGGTTTCGCTCAACACGCTCCTCATGTAGGAAGTGGGGGACTGAGGGCAGGATCAAGCCTATTTCTTTTTTTTTTTCTAAAGAAGCTGAGGCTCATAAATTGAAGCGATGGTATTTCAAAAGTTATTAGTCTAAAATTATTTATTTTTTTAATAAATATAAAATAATTTTAATTTAACAATTTTTAAAATTATTGTATAATTTTGAATTTTTAAATTTTAAAAATGTCATATAGTTCATCTATGTACAATTAGCAATAAATATGGTATTAAATCTCGGTTGCAGTGGCCCAGATTATAATTATATATTATTAATAAGATTACAAATAAATATAAAAATAATTAAAATAAAAGCAAAAATATGAAATGGTGTGGAATAATAATATTATTATTATTATAATTACATACAATGGATAAGACACTTAAAAGAAAGAAAAAAACTGGCTAGTGGAGTGACTTAATGCTCCAACTCCACTCCACTCCACTCCACTCCACAGCGCTTTAATAGATGATACGTCAGCGAGAGAGAGAGTAGCTTGTTATTGTGAACCACTCATGAGAACAACACAAGTTAGTTGCAGCCAAAGCACCTCTTATCAGAAACCAGCTCCCTAATTCTTTAATATAATTCCATATTTTTCTTTGGTCCTGGCTGATGGGACTGTCTTTGACAAGCAAATATATGTATATTTTGAGGGAATTCTACGGTATCTTGAGATTTTAAATTTGGGGTGATGTAGCGCATTGTGAATCATCGGATGAGATTATTAAAACTTAACTGTACGCAGCAAATTCCACATTCAAACTTAACTGTACGCAGTGTTCCAAGAGGCTATGCAAACGCAGAAAATGACGTTCTCACAAGGAATAAACCCCCCCCCCCCCTTAAAATTTTTTTCCTGTCCATCTTTCATCAATATTAAATGTATTAAAAATAAAATTTAAAATTAAATTTTGAATAAAAATTAAGGTTTATTATTAAATATAAAATAATAAATTAAATTTATAAAATTCAATTTAATAGATATAAAAAAATTTAAAATTTATAATATTTTTCCTATCTCTGTCTCTCACTTCCACTTCACTTAGTATATGGGTTTTCTTTGTTATCACTATGGTTTTTCTTTTTCCGGAAGGATAAGGAGAAAGATGCATGCTGCAGTTGCTACTGGCTAGTTGCAGAATGGCCCTCAGGTGATTCAAAGCATTAAATGTGTTCCATCACGCAAGATGCTTCAATTATGTTATCCCCCTTTTTCTCATTGCCATTTGTGTTCGCAGATATTCAAATGCTGATAGATAGGCTGTACATTTACATGGTTTTGGTGTGTAGATCATTAACTTTTGAAAAGTTTCTTTTTATTGTTGGAGCTATCGGATATATGACGGGTGTATAAATGGAGATGTAAAAATGCTTTGATTTCGCGATGTTAATTTGATATGATTTTGCATTTCACAAAATAAGGTTGGAGACAAATATTAGGATGAGACAATGATATTTTACTTTAATTCGAAGAGTTATGCTATTATGATATTAATATGTATTTATCTTATATACTAATATATATACTTCACACACATAAATATAATATTTTTTATTATTTTAGTGATTTAATATTTAAAAAATTAAAAATATATTAAAATTTTATTAGAGATGATGAAGGTAAAAAATAATAATATTTTATTAATTATATATTATTTTTTTTTAATTTTAAATTATTTAAATTAATTATATGACATTTTAGTATTATATTTTTTTTTTAATCACAAGGTGAGATAATCACTTTGAGCATCACGGTATCAATATATTTCTCCTCTTCTAATAAATATCATTTTCGAAATTCAAATCCTTATTTATTAATAAATAAAGTCTAGAATTAATATATTTTTAACTAAATTAACACTTTATTCCTTATTGATAATATTATATTAATTATATATGATTTGCCATATTTAAATTTAATTTTTAATTTTTGTTATTTTTTTCTTGAAATCTATATTATTTTTTCTATTTTCTTCGCAGGGCGTGGGATTAGAACAACAACTCTGCAATAAGAATGCAGCAAGCAAGGATAGGGCATATAATTGAGCTGCGGAGTTAAAACGAGGTGATTACCCAGCTCACCCTACAATATTGCCATCCCGGAGAATATATAGAGGTAACTAGACTAGAAGAAGGAAAGATAAAGTAGGGAAAATTTTATATATTGATATACTATCAAATTTAGTTGATGATATATTATTATATAACATACGAAGTTTGACTTAATAAAAAAAAAAGTAAAGGAAAGAATAGTAAATTATATAATATATGATAAAATTTAATAGTAAATTATAATGATATATAGATCTCTCTCTCACTCTCTCTCTCTCTCTCTCTCTCTCATGAGGAAGCCTGAGTAAAGAAAAGAATTACATATATGGTAAGTTAACCATAGTTAACGAGGAAAGCCTATTTTTTATTCGACTGATATTGCTTAAATCCAAAGTGAAGCTGAACGGCAGTCGGAAAAAGCAGTAAACCTAATACTTACTCCACCTTACGACTCATGAGGCCAAAGACAAAGTGGTTCGTTACTACTAATTAAGCATTACATCGCTTTTACATTATAACAGACAAAGAGTGAAAGGAAGCCTCTACACTTCACCTTATTTCTTTTCTATTCCAATCTCTGTTCGGTTGTCCACCAAGCAACCGGCTTTGACAGCACATTTTAATTAATTAATCAATTAATTTTAGCCCAAGAGAATATTTTCATCAACAGCCATTAACTAATTATAAAAGGGCTATATGTGTTATTCTATTCCCCGTTTCTCTGTAAATTGTTTGTTACGAAATCGAGAGGAATTGAATATTGAGATAAATATAGTCAACTTGAAATTTTCTAACGTAATAAAATATGGATTTATATCACTGAACTTGCCAGCTTCACTGTGTTAAAATTGAATGAATAATATGCATTCCACATTGCAATTTGCAAGCTATGTTTGGACGTGTGCAATACACAATTTTGGAAATATTTTCATCGTGGAAGTATTATTTTGAAAAAAAGGAAGTTTACACATTAGAATATACTATATATTTGACTACTTCCTTCTTCTAGATAAGTTCGCATTTTTCTTTACAATATATTATATATTATTATTAGTTTTCTGATTGAAAATGCAGATGATAAAGAGTTGATGTCACTTAAGGCTTCCTCCACATAAACCGAATCTACCCATTTAGGTTTTCCTTCAACTTGAAGGGTAAGTAGCCCGGAAGAGTTACACTCTCCAACAAATATTATTAACTAAAGCAGCGGTAGCTCCGTTAAAGGGTTAAAAAAAATTAGCGTAACACTACCTTTTTTTTTTATTTTTTGGAACTTACTTTCCACTGCAAAATGAAATTTTCAATTTTGTAAATATCATTTAGAGGAGAGTGAATGATATGATTTTACAAGAGAAATATATCAAATATTTTTTAGAAGAAAAAGAATTCGCAATCGTCCTAAACCAAACACACTCCAAAATATGTTATATTTTAACAAAAAATGGAAATGAGAAGAGAACAAGAAAGAAAGCTACCACTGGCCGATCCACGTACTGGATGGCACGAGTTAATTATGAGTTGTATACTTTTGACTTCTTTTGCTGGTATTGTTATTTGTTACGCTGGAGAGCCACTAGATTTAGTAGCCAGAGGTTGTTAATAGAGGAATATGAGCAAATTGCAATCTTCGCGGGTCCAAAAATTGTTGCTTTTGCACGTGTAATTGTTTGAAAGTTGATACCATATAATGTAAGTTAAATCAATTTACATCTGTTAAAAAAAAAAAAAGTAATCTCAGGAGTTGAATAAACGGTGTTATGTGACAAAAATATAAATATAGTTATAGAGAATAGTAGAAGGAATGGTGTGAGAAGCTTCCCTAAACAGTAAGGAAACAGCAAAAAGCCTTTGTTTGAAGGACAATGACAGAGTGCCAACTCCTACCTTATGTTAGGTTTACCGTTTGCAGAAGTGTTTCACTTGTGTTTTGTTTGCTACTACTTTAATTTTCTCACACTTAACTCGTGAGACAAGTTTCCAACATAGACAGCTATTGAAGCGTAACAGCCAAACTCCTAACCCCCATAACCACATGCAGCAGTTGTGTTCCTGTTTGTGTGTGCACGCGTACATGGAAAGCACGGTTATGATATATTTCTCCCATGATAATATATTAATATATTATTATATAATATATTAAATTTTATATATTATTATATTAGTAATATATTATAATCATTTTCATATTCATGTATACATTTCATTTCATTGGTTGCCCCAGCCATACATTGTGCCGTTGCCAAAACTCGTAAGAGTATCCCGTTCAAGGGCTTAAGTAGAGGCCTTGGATTGAACGCGCAGCACGGGGTTTCCTGGTCTCAAATAGCCTACTTGGCTTAGGTCATGGACATACCAAATTTCAAGTCAAAAGATGTACTTTGATTGAGAGAGAGAGAGAGAGAGAGAGAGAGAGAGAGTTTAGACTTAATATGATATTGTACTTCTTTTTCTCAGATTAACGTCAGGAAATTACCAACCTAATTAACTGCCTTTAAAGCTAGGTAGGTGGCATTGCCCTTTTGCGGATGAAAAATGGCAAATTTGTTGCATTGAGGGTAGATTAAGATTTCATATTTGTTTGGTAGAGAGAAAAAAAGAAAGTCCAAAATGAGATAAAAGTTGAAACTTTAGCTGAACCACCATTCGAGGTTTGTCGTTGGTTGGTCCAAGTCACCTTTGTGCACCCAACAGTTATCTCCCTTTTTTTTTTAATTTATTTTTATAACCCCTCTATCAGGTGACGCAAGTGAAAGGGTAAATCTTCCTATTCCTATTTTCACTGCACTGTGTGTTTTGTCACCACCAACCATCAAATGTACAGCCAGTAAGCAACGTCACTGAGGATGTATTTAAATATATTTTTATTTTATATTGTAAAAAATTATTTTAAATTAAAAAAATGATAAATATTAATAAAAAATATTTTATTTAATTATAAAACTAATATTCAAAAGAAAAAGAAGTTATAAAACAATTTTTAGTTGTTTCTATTTTTCTATTTTAAAGTTATACATTTAAAATTATAATTTTTTTTAAAAAATATATACTAAAATTAAATTATCAAACAGATTTTTCTGTTTTCAAAAATAAAAAATTATTTTTAAAAACAATAAACCAACATACTCGTTATTTTTCTCTGTTATGCTACACAGACGGTGAGGGTTAGGATTGGATGGTGGGGTGTGTCCTGCCAAGTTACCTCCATTCTAAGCCCATCTGCTAACTAGAAAGTAGAAATAGTCGTCGCTCCCAAAAGTGCTGATTACTCAATTAATAATTAAAAAAGGTCATAACTGAAGTGAATGTTTTCACAGCCACATTATTGCAATTTGTAAACAGCAGCATCCTTTTTCTTAAATCACAACCTATGATACACACGAGTGCATATCATCAGTTGCAGCTTAAATATACTAACATCACCATAGAATGCAAGATTGCAAACTCATATTGAAGTCCAAACGAACTTCAAATTCATTTCAACCAGACACTCATTTAACCGAGAAGCCAGCCCAGCCTATTATTGTCTGGCTAAAAAAATTGACATCGATTCATCATGTCTACATTGTTTTTAAATACTTCAAAGAAGAGGTTAATGATTGCAAGGTTGCAATAAGACAATATAGCTGAAATGCATGTAAAACAATGCAGAGGCAAGTATACTATAAATGCATTATGATCTTATCTTATGAATAAGATCTTAATGAAGTATGATATGGAAACTCCAGAATATCAACAATTTATACATTTCACAAGCAGACAAGGACTACATCCGCACTAAATTTTATTGAAGAGCCAGCATCTAAATGGGCAGCAAAAATATGGCAGCAGAGACTGGAAAGCAAGCAACAAAGAAGACAGCTCCCAAGACACTAGGCGCCAACTTGCTATTATACTGGGGTCAAGCCAACCACACCTGCAAACATGCAGGCATAAGAAACTTCAATACAAAGAAAAACATGAAGGAACTTATAATGCATAAATATAGCAATAAAAGTTTTATGCAGGCCTGTAAAGTAGCTCTGAAATTTAGACCTGTGAACCGCATATGGCAATTGTTTGCAAGGATTTTGCACACCAAATGATTGAATACTCACAGCAAGTTCTTTGAATATTTTATGGATTAAAAAAAAAAAGATTATGCAATGATGTTTTCACTACTGTCAGAAAAGATCAGAGTATTCAAGCTTGCTATTCTGCTGTTCAAAAGAGAAAATGGACAGAGTATCAGGTCTTGTAGAGTAAACATGATTATTAATGTATATTAGCCTCATAAATTTCTGTTCAATCTAGCTGTAGACAAAAACTACCACATTACCCAGAGTCTTGCCCTGCTTACTTAGCAAAATTATATGCATGAGAAATAAGTGAAATTTAATTTACACAGAAAATTCTGCCTACATGACTCTTATAAATTGTGTTAAGGTTACAAGTTTTAATTGGGATGGTCCTCAGGATGCCCTCTGTCTGTGTGTGTGTGTGTGTGTGTGAGAGAGAGAGAGAGAGAAGAGAGGACAGCATAGAGAATGCCTAAAGTCTGCTTTACAGAAGTTCAAAAGAACTTAAACATTACAATATGCAGTAGATTTGCTTTGGAACACATGGACCATTCTACTATCTTCCAAGAAATATAATTCCTCAGAAATTATTGATAATAATCCAGATTAGAATATTGAACCAAAATATGATCCTAGCAAAAGACAATGATGTCCAACTGGACCTAATAATCAAATTGAGATACGTATGGAAAAGGAAGAATAGTTAAAGACTGTAATTTCTGCATACCACATGCCAGTCTTCCACCAGCATTACCGGTGCTCAGGCTAAGTTCATGCCCACCTACAAAAAGTATAACATAATGTAAGCAAAGATGAAGTAAAAGAAATCTAGTTATAATTACAAAGGATGAGAAATGTCTGAGTTTAGGACAGATAATTTGCTTTGCATCAGGCTATCAGCCATTAAGAGTGAAACTAAAACAAAGACTCAGAAGGAGAGGTTTTTGAGGTAAGAATGTCAAAAAGGAAAAAACTGAGTACAGAAACTTGTCAAAATAATTAGCTTGCATCATCGAACAAGATAAGGGTTAAATAAACATATCCCAAAAGTGTACTTGCCTTTTCCAAGGTCATCCTCTAGCTCATGAACCACTAAGGCTCTTCCAACCACGGAATTGGGGCCATTAAGTGGTATCTACATGTTTCAGGCAGAAAAAATATGATTAGCAACTACCAAGGAGAAACAGTTGCCCATAAATTGAACAATTTGGTGTCCATAATCACACACATTATTAAGGCCTGAAATTATGAAAAGATGTAAAGAAACATAATTAGGATGCAGAAGAGTACCTGATTATCTATGATAGTTGCCTCTGCAATGCCTGTGTCACAAATGTGATTAATCATACATAAGAAAACAGGTCCATCAAGAATGTCAAAGAAGGACAAGAAGAAGGAGAATGAAAAAGAGAAGGGGGAAATTGCATTTACCATCAGCATTAGCAACTATGTTTCCCAGGTCACCCGCATGACGGATTTCATCCTCAGGAGCACCATGAGTCATTTTATTAGGATTAAAGTGTGCTCCTACATTTACCATCCAAGAACCAAAAGTTATAACATTATTTAAAAAAAAAATTGCTGTAATTCAACAATAAAGAAGCCAAAGAAGAAACTACACTCAAACCTTACCAGTTGATATACATCCATTTGTTGTATCACCATACTCATGCTGCAGGAGAAACATTTGCATAAGTCAGAAAGTATTCTGTAGAATGGCCTAAATTTGAATGAACTAATGGAAAAAATACCCACTAGATGAAACCCATGAGGTCCTGGAGTAAGTCCAGTAATACGAACGTTAACAGTGGTTGGACCTACACATCATACAGAGTCACTTAGGACATCGAGAATTACTGTTCCATACAGGGGCTCCCAGATACAGAAAGAAACGGGGGAATTATTGGAAAAAATGAACGATAAGATTTATAAAGCACACAACTACTCAACGGAATCAATATAAATTACTAGAAATATCAGAATTGACACCAAAAAGGGCCCAAAAAACACAGGACAGGATCACTTGATTGGTTGTACTCGGAAATAAATGTTACAAATACTGAAGGTTTCAAAATCCGTAATTTATGTGCTGAGAAAACTTATAACTCCCTTCTTAGCTCTAGCCGTTTCCAAATTTCGATTTTTCCTCTTCCCTATTGGTAAATTGTTTCATTTATTTCTCATCAGAATAATTTCAACAGCATAACACCAAAGGCACTCCTAGCATGTATCTTGAAAGGGTAATCATTCAGACCTCAATGACTTAACTATCAAATTCACATTTCCATTTCATAGTTTACTGATTCCATGCCAGCTGTATCACTAAAGCAATGAAAATGGCACTCGAAAAAGAAGAGAATTGATGCAAGAGAACGAACCATTATCTTCCTGAGTCAAGGTAACAACACCTTCGACGGTAGAATTTCCCTTGAGAACAGAGACGGCTCTCTTTGTGACGGTGGCGATGGTGAGTGGCTTAGAGGGAGCGGCGGCGGTGAGGGTTAGGGATTGTGGAAAGAGCTTGAGGTTGAGAGAGACACCATGGAAGGATAATTCAAGAGGTGGATTAAAATTAGCCGAGGGAGAAAGGAGAGGATGAAATGGGGAGGTTGAGAGGACAGTGTGGGCAGCCATGACTGCCAATGCTGCTTGCATTGCGCTACTGAGTGGCAAGTGAATTGAAGTGAAGAAGTTAGAAGATGGAGCTTGAGCTAAGGCAGATAGTGCAACACTCCGAGTCAATGGTGGCTTTTGGCTAAACCAACCGGCCATTCTTGGATATTTTTGTCCGTTGAATTTACATTGAATATCCTTAAACTTTTTCTATTTTGACTAATAACATTTGAAAATTGACCGACAAGAATAAGACATATTATTAACTAACCATTATTATTCATGACGAAAACTTTTTTTTCCAATTTTTAATGACAAAATTATATATAAACACATAATAATATAAAATTAATTTATAAAATAAATTTAAATTCATAATATATATGTATTAATTTTTTTAATAGCAAAAAAGATAGAGATCGGATTGTAGATTCAATGAAAAATATAAAAGTTTTTAAAAAATCAAATGTAAGTAAAAGATTCTTGGCATATTTAAAATTAATTTAATTTGGAGAGTAAGTTACAAATAATCCCTTATAATAAAGGCTGGTGGTACATAACTCCACAAATAAGAAATTTTTTAAAAGAATCTGCCTGAAGTTTTTTTTTTTTAAAGAAAAAGTTAGAAATATTTGAATATTGGTTAAAAGAAATAGGGGAAGGCATGTATACGAGTCACTTGTGACTTTTATTTACATATTTTTCTTTGGTTTTTAACTGAAATTTTATTTTTTTTAATTTTCTTGAAAATTGGAGAGATTATTTGTAGAATTTAAACATATTAAAAGGCTATGTCAAGACTTCAAGAAAGTTATTTGCATTTTTTTTTTCCTAATTTAGATTTATGTTTGCTGGCAAATAATCTTCTCACAAAATGATCGGAACAAAAGCAGTAATCAGTTTCTGTACAAAGCACATGAGAAAAATCATAATCATTGTTCCTCCAATACCAAAATTAAATTATTAAAGAAACATTTTTCTTTCTTAAATTAGTAACTTGGAGTTTGGAGAAACAATATTTGAATGAATCACCCTCTAATTCTTAAATGATCTATCAGCAGGAAAGTGTATTATTTTTTTTGAGTTTGTCGTGATACAAAGATCGAAACGCTTTTATTTTGTTTTCAAATTTCCTTTTTACTTGGAATAGAGATATTTTTATGTGAGGAATGTTTAACATATTATTTATAGATAAATAGGAAATCAAGACCTAGATCCAAAACACCTTGCACAAAATAGTGTGGATATCAAATACGAAAATTTTTAAGTGTTTATGCAAGTAGGCCATCTCTTCTCTTCATTATTTGTAAGGTAATTCTTATTCAAGAATTTCTTTTACAATTAAATTTTTTTTATTCTTATTTGAAATAGTTAGTGACCGAATTTTTTTATCCAAAAAAAATATGAATCAAACAAAACCTTCAAAAAGAATTGGAACAAATTGTTAACCTGACATTACAATAATATTATATGTCTTTATATTAAAGTATTATAAAATCTTTAATAGACATATTATACTATGGTTGTAATAGCAATGCTTGATTATATGTGCAAAAAAAAGTTATATCTTATGTAAGCATCACTAGATATATAATTAATCAACATACATGATATAATGATTATATATATTCTTATCCTAACTTACTATAATTTCTATATATAAATCAGCATATGAATGTCATTAAATCTTGTATTAGGCTAATTAATTATATAGTCCACAATGTTTATGTATTTCATATAGAAAAATTCAATAAGAAGAAAAGTTAGCATTGAAGTATAATAGTGAAAGATCTCATCATACTCAACCCAAGAATAAACAAGTAAGAAAAAAAAGATTTATTTCAAATATTGAAGAATGAAAAGATTAAAGTTTTGAAAGTTTAGAAGCTTAAAAGTATTAAGAAAAATTAAAAAATATCAGTAGTATAACTTTTCCTTTTAGACTTAAAATTTTTTTTGACATAGAGATTTTTCATGATATAAAGCTTAAACATATGCTAAACATCTTAATTTTATCAAACTGTTTAAAAAAAAAAAGCCTACAATTGTGTTTTTAAAAGGGCTTATAAGACACTTCAAAGAAGTTTATAGTTGTTACTTTATAAAATTTTTATACCAAAGGTCATCCAAAAGCTTACAGTTGATTGTTGACCTTTTTTTGCTAATATACAATGATCTCAAGGCTAACTATCAATTATTACCTTTAACAGTCGATTGTTCGGCCAATAATACTTATCATTAACTTTAAAATATCATAACTTTTTTATTTTAAATCTGTTTTGATCAAATAATCTATCATTAGAAAAATATTTAAGTCTACTTCAAATGAATTTAATTTCATTCTCATATGTTATGTGTTTTTGGAAATATAATTAAAATAATGAGTAAAGGTAAAAAAAGACTAGAATGTAAAAAATTGAATTTTACACTCAACTTGAAAAATTCAAACTCTTTCATATAATAATCATTTTGAACAAATGACTTACCCATGAATTATGAAACCTTTTTCATATGAAAATATACTCAAAGTGATTTTCAAGGACAAGTCATTTACTCAAAATGATCAATATATGAAAGAGTTACGAATTTTTTAAGATAAGTGTAAAAATCAATATTCAACATTCTAATTTTTTCTAATCTTTACTCATTATTTTAATCATATCTCAAAAAACACATAACATATGAGAATGAAATTAAATCTATTTAAAGTAAACTTAAATATCTTTCTAACAATAAATTGTTTGTTTAAAACAAACTTAAAATGAAAAAATTATGATATTTTAAAATTAATGTTAAACATTGCTAGCCTAACAATCAACTATTAAAGGTAACAGTTGACAATTAACTTGCATATTGGCAACAGAAGGTCAACAATCAAGTCTTAGCTTTTGGATGGATTCTAGCACAAAAATTCTATAGAATAACAAATATAAACATCTAATTTTCATTCATAAGGTTTCCAAATGGCTATATTTAGGTTTTTTTTATATAAATTGAGAAATATCAAATATAAATATAAAGAGAATATGAAATTCATTGTTTAATATCAATTATTTATTCTTTCATCAAAATCATGATTTTACCTTTTCATTTGAAATTTCTCTATTCTAGAGCTTAATTTATTTCATCCACTACATGAGAGAATTTATTTGAGTTGCTTTTAATCTTGTATCATTTTCATTATATTTTAGGTGAGAAATTCTAAGAAAATGAAGAGTGAGATATCTTTTAGGGATTAAAAGCTTTAAATGAAGAGTTTTAAACAAAGTTAATTGCATTAAGAAAAAAAATTGTAAGACCTTTTTAAGTGTTTTAAGTGTCAATCAAAACTTGAAGGGATAGTAAATTATAACATGAGTTTAGAAAGCTTGGAGATGTACACCTTGAAAGAATTTTCAAGAGATAACTACTATAAATCATTGTATATAACCACTTTTCCTCTACTCTCTTTAATTTTTGATGATATGCTTCATTTTTGTTGATGAAAGTTATTGAATATATTGTACTTCATTTTTTTTTTATGTAATGATAAAAGCAATAATTTACTTAATGTATACACATAAGATTTTGAGTCCGAACCTTTTTTAATATAAGGTTTGGGATTTAAATCTCCTCTTTCACATTTTTCCATCATAGCACACTCTACTAGTAGAACCATGATTTTATTGATGTTTGAATCCTTGAAAGAGATATCAATCTATGTATTTGCTTTTTGATGCATTGCTTATGTGATGTTAAATGAGTTAGTTTGCATAAATGTGTTGAATTGTTATATCTTAAGTGGAAAGATCTTCATAAAACTTTTTTGAATCCATTTGAATTGAAAGTAACTCCATAACTTCCCAAAATTAAAAGATATTTTAAAAAGAATTTTTAAAATTGTATAAGTTTTAGCAATACTCAATTTACCCTCTTTTGGGTATTAGTTGTCTTACATAAATAATAAAAATTATGCTTAAATACAACTTTAGTCCCCCACTATAAAATATAAATTATATGATTTTAATTTTTTTAATTTAAGATAATTTATTTTAATTTTTTAAATATTAAATTGGTGTAGTTTTAATTCTTCTATTTAATTTTTGTTAGTTTCTTGATTTCACATGACCATTTCTACTTGATACATTCTTCATATTAATTTGAAATGACTTTTATATAAGTATGAAAGAAAGTTTTTGTCTAGATTTTAAAAATTTTGAATAAAATTAATGAATTACATAAAAAAAATTGAATCATTTTGAGAGATAGTTGTCTATAAAAAAATTGATAAATGTGATTTATTTAAAAAAACAATGTAGTTAATATTTAAAAATCAAACAAAAGTTAATATAGGTTGACAGAAACTGATAAAAATTTATGAAAAATCAAACAAGAGGCCAAAATTACATGAACTTGATATTTAAGAAATCAAAATAACTTATTCTTAATTAGGAGGACTAAAATCGCAGGAGATCAAAATTGCATTTAACTCCAAAAATTATAGCATGAAAAGTATAATTTGGCCAAAATTATTCAAACCGTTTGAAAACACAAATACTTCTATAAATTTAAATAATCACCGTAGTTTTAAAAGCAGCACCAGTAAAATTAAAAATCTGTTGCCTCTTAAGTACAAGTATCGTACTAATGATATCTTATGAAACCACGGGACTATGATTTTTCTTGTTACTCTCTTGGAGTAATATTTGGCTATCTTCTCTTCTTATTCGCCTCACCTTTCTTGTTATATTGATTATTAAACAATCAAATTTGGCCTTTGTTTATCAGATCAATTAATTAGTGTTCTGCTTTCTTCTCGCTTGCCCATTCTATTTTACAGATAAGCAGAGGCATGAGCATAAACAAATGATATGAGGCAAGATTAGAGGTACAAAACAGTTTTTTTTTGTAGAATAGTATGTGATACTGATATATTACCACTGATAATGATGTGGTTGAAAGGTGACAGTTATTCAACGCATTGTTAGATTACACTAAATATATATATATATGTAATAGGTTCAAAAAGTCAAGCAGGAAAGCAAGTCATGAAGTCGAAGCCTTGGTTCAGAAGGGCGCCAGTAACCCATAACTTCAGGTTTGGAAGGTTGATTTCTGGCTCAGAACCTTTTACCTGTTTCAAACATACCCGTCACTGAAAGCTGTAAGCAAAATGCATTGCTCATATTAATGGAAGAGGAACATGGTAAGAGTAAATTAACCACAAAGGGAGGGAAGCTCACGTTCAGGTTAAATGTAAGTAGAAATCTGTCAGAAGCGGTGGCTAAGTTTGAATTCTGAACATTGAAGCCTTCCAGAGATTCAAGAGCCCTGTACAGTGAGGCAGCTACGCCTTCTCCTTTGTTGCATACCAATTTCAAATAAAACCCTCTTTCCTCTACTTGAAACACGTCCATCTACATGGCGATCAAATACACAATGTTAAAATAAGTGATAGAGGTTAATTTTAGAACTTTTTGTGGCATAATTTTTATGGAAAGAACCTGCACGATCTTCCTTATGATTGGATGGTTGCAGGAAGGGCCTTGAATATTGATGGGCTTTTCAAATGAGCCTTGATAATTATCAGACGCTGATAAGGATGCTTCAAGACCTGCAATTTCACCCTTCAACTTCTTGGCTTGTGCTTGTAGCCCTTCTAAGTATGATACAGCATCTCCAACAATGGAGGCCTTATCCATCTGTAACTTAATATCCGTTAGCCTGGAAAGCCTAACTTCCTAATACATAAAATCTTCTTACATTTGCTCCATAAATCATGAATGAATAGTTAGACTGCCTTTTTTTTTTTTTTTTTTGGGTTGAATTAGACTATAAAATTCTTGTTCTAGCTTACTTGGGTTCATTGGGAAATCAGATTGTGCATTCAGTATTTTCATTTTAGTTTACTCTTTTTAATATGACTTCACCTTATCTAATGAAGGATTGAACCTCAAGAGCCGTACCTTACTTATATTAGGAACCAAAGCACGTAGTGCGTAAAGCTTCTCCTTCATCCGTCCTCTCCTCCTCCTCTCAGAAATCAAAGTCTTAGATCTATCAGTTTTTGGCCTTTGTTTTGTATTGCCACTCGTAACCGCAGCGTTATTTGTTGTCGTTGCAGAAGAATTTTCCCCATCATTCTCTTCTTCTTCCTCTCCTCCCTTAGCTTCTTCGCCATCAAAACAAGAGAAAGAATTAAGTGTAGAGCTTGGGATATCGTAGATATTCACAGCAGTGCTACAGGACTCAAATGGATTTCCATGGCACGAAATAAATTGGCTATCAATGAAACTGCCATTGATGAGGTCAGAATCGAAGTTACAAGGGGAGTCTTCCTCCTCCCCACGAATCAAATTGACAAATTGATCGAAGTTGGGATCTTCAAGGAAGTTTTGTAATTCAAACTCACTGATTTGCATGAGAGTGTCTTGGTGAACATCCATTTTGTTCTTGACTCCATTGGGAGGGGTCTAATTGTAATATATAGAAGTTGACAATTGACATGAATCAATAAATAATTTTGTGTGAATGGAATAAGATCGGAAATTATTTTAAGTCCTAGAGTTAACTAACTAATTAAAGTGGAGTAATATTCTAAGTCTGGCGTGTATATGGCAGTCAGCAATGATGTTATCATACAAAATTAGCTAAGATTCTTTTTTCTTCCCCTCTCCTACAGCACATACCGCCAATCATATATGAAATTATGTAGTTCTATTTATAAAATTGACGGCGGTCAGAATGACCTGGAATCGTACCAAAGTTGAAGATTAATATACAATAAATTCCAACAAGTGCTTTGAGCCTATCGGAATATGGTGATAACGATGATAATGTACACAGTGGTGTCTATACTGACCGATCCTAATTTTTCTAACTTGGAACCCATTGGCAAGTACTGAATTAGTGGCTAATAGCAGATCAAATATATCTTAAACCTCTAGCACCTGGAGAGTTAATCACAAGCTTTCTCGATTGATCATATAAGCAATGATGGATTTTAACCGAACATTTTGAAGGCATCAAATAATTTATATAAAAATATTTTTTACATAACTATGTAATATTAATACATGATTTCACAAATTTTGGGAGGTCAAAGCTCCCTTAGTCCCTTAGAAACTCCACCACCACATATAAGTGACTACAAAATTTATTCTTGCTGCTTCTGTCTTGATTCCGAAAGCTATTTAAAAGTAAATAATTCTTTTAGAATTTTGATATATCTATCCTCCTCGCATTTGACCTCAAATTATGACAGCGTTTTTTTTCTCTTTTTGCTATCAACAGTTACTACCAACTCCTAAGCCCATCATTTCATTGTTAAATCCAGATCGTAATAATTAAATTAATTCTGCTATATTACAGTGAAGACTGGATTCCATAATTCTTCAGGGCTAAAAGAAATTTTTTTTTCTTTTTATTTCCAAATGGAGTTTCGCTTTCATTGCCATGAGCGATCTAGAAGAAGTCGTATCTGGGGTGGTTTAGTTCATCTTATTAGGTTTTGGATATAAAATTCTAGGTGGGTAAGTTCATCTTATTAGGTTTTGGATATAAAATTCTAGGTTTGAAGAAGAAAAACCTGTGCATGAGGTAATGGTAACTGGTAAATAAAATGGCAAAATTTAGGTTTAATTTCTTATATATTTACTGTAAAGTATTTATTCAAGTTACGATAAATATATTAATTACTCTATTAATTATTAATAACTTTAATCGATCGATTGTTATAATAATTAATGATATTATAATTATAATAAATCAATTAATATATATATTATAATTTGAATGAATAAATTTTACATCAAACACCTAAAAAAATTTATTCAATTTTTACCCTAAATAAAACTGCTCTAAAATTGCCTCAGTGGCATAAGGGTCGCTTTCTGATGAAAACCAGTTCCTCTTAATCTGTCCAACGACGGTGGTCGCTGTGGCATGTTAAGGTGTGAAAGGAATCAGAAGGAGACATAATGACGCCATATCGGTGTAGTTTATCTGTAATTAAGCAAAGCACAGTATAAGGGATAGTGATTTATATAGCTGTTTAATTAATTAACTATACACCAAAATAAAGTACTCACTTAATCCTTTTAGTTACACCCGTAAATAGTCCCTTCGGCATATAGCTTAAAAAGAAGAACCAATATAATATTCTACCTGCAAACTCTGTGTTAATCACTTCGTCCTAAGGTCTAGAAGGATATATATTCATCACTTTTGCTTACCATCTTTTAATCTTATTACTAATAAATTTGTTGCCATCCAAGAAATCAATTGTTAATTTGGTATTGATATTATATTACAGTGAGTATGATTAGAGTTTATTGTTTATCCTAATCAGATGATCACGATCTCCATATATAGGTTGTGAGGGCATCTTCATCATATGTTCTAAAAGCTCCCAGTAGATTCATCCAAAGAGAGAATTGGACTAACGTACAATTGGATGTAAAATTCAGTACAAAGGCAGTTCCCTCTAGAATTTGAGCAGTCAAAATTCAATAAATATTGAGTTAGACTAATTAAAATGGGCTACACTTATTGTGTTGTCTGGTTGGATAAAATATGTCTAGTCAAATATTCATTATCACTTACCCCCTCACCTCTATAACTCGTATCATTGTACATATTGAGATTATTAAATATTTTTGACAATCATAATGATTCATTTTCCTTAATGGATCTACACTATTTAATCTATATGGTCTTGATCATTAGATTTGCTTTTTTGAATTTTATATCTCTTTTCTCCCATAATCTCATTTACCTCTAACCTTTTTGTCTACTTGAAACTCTTCTACTTTCATTTTCCACACTCCATCGTTGTGGGATTCATCTACCGGTGGTATCTCCAGTCAACTTCAATACCACAATTCGCTAGCTGAGTTCATCTCTTTTCAATTTTTAATAAGTACTTTCTTTCTCCTCCCTTTATTTTCATTCTCTAGTTCATTTCTTTATTTAAAAGATGAATTGTTTTTAAGTTTCAAATTTTTTGCAAATTATGTTTAGCAATTATCATTTTAATTTCTTGATTTTGCGGATAATAATGCTTTTTATATCATTTGTAATTTCTCTGATTTTTGCTTTCATTGCTCTATAAATTCTTTTTTGCCATTTTTGTTATTTCTTTCTCTATTTGCCATTTTTCCCCTTGAATTTTTCTTTATTTTTGCCTTTCACTTTTCACCCACTTATCATTTCATTTCACTTGATCTAATAATCCTACTTTTATTGAAGGCGTGCTAGCTCTCTTCTAATGAGCTATTGTTATTCAAATTACACTAACTTGAGTGATTTGGACAAAAGTGAAATGCTTTTAAACTTAGACACAAACTTTTAAGTCCTTTTTTTGCTTATATTTGCACTTGTAATTGTCCATCTTTAATTATAGCCATCATAGTCGATCAATTGAAGGAATCTAGTGGAATAAACAGGGCTAACCAATTACATAGGAATGATCCAAAGTTTAATTGGGTTCATATTGATGTGAGAACTTAGATGGCATTAAAAAAATGGATCGATCAAGCTACCTTAGAAGTTATATGAGATAATTGTTACAAAGACGAGTCTAAACAAAAAATAATTAGATATCTATTCTGTCAATTTAATGATTGAGTTTATAGCTATGACCCAATATTTTATTTGATGTTTTATGGTAACCATATTATTTGATTAGGGCTTGTTTTGCCTTTTACTCCTTTCCAACATAAAGTCCTTCAAAGTTTATACATTTGTCTAATCCAATTAACACTCTAAATGTGGATTTTTATCGTTTGCTTTGACATTATATCTTGCGAGCTCAAGTGTATCCCCACTTGAGATGCTTTTATATTCTTTTTTTTTCTTTTTCAAGCCATAAGAAGGGAGAGTAGATATACTTTTTCTAGCGATCTAGTCAAACTATTCTTACCAAGGTCAAGATGAGTTTTAAGTATTGGAAAATTTCTTTTTTTAAGGTAAGTGTTGATCAAAACATGCATTTGTTCTAGTTTAATGACCACAATATCCTCATTTATCTTATTTATTAGGAATAAAGGATTAAGCCTTTAAAAGTTAAGTATTTGGACACTTATTCAACTTATGACTAAAAACTAATTCTTCGTTAGCTAAGTATAAAAACTCCTGACACATAAGAGCTTACTCTAGATTTGATGTGTATAAACAAGACCATATTTTAGCAAATGAAGGAAAGTCATTCAAAAATGCAAATAGCTACTTTGAAAGGAATCAGGAGTTCATCTACTACGACCCATCAGAACAATCACAAAGGAAATCTCTTGATCTTATTACTGAGCCAATAGATAGTCATATTGATGTCTATTCCCAAGTGATTTCTAAAATTACGGCTATTGGTTCTGAGGATGTTGACATCCAATTTGATAATATTATGGATATGACCACAAATGTTCCTACACAAGGACCTTTTTAAAGAAAAAAAAGCCTTGGTTTCAAAGAGTGTTAAAAGAGAAAAAAAAATTATCTTGTTCATTGTATGGAAAGTTAGAGATCATAAGGATAACCTAAAAATGAACATTGGTGATATTAAAAGACCTCGATAGTATATGGTACAAGAACATGTTCTTGTCATTATATATTACAAATCGGATATTGTTTCAACAAAATTATGACCATAACTTATCTATTGCTTAAAAAACCAATGCCAAAAGGTATGGTTAGATGGTGGCCAGTGATTCAAATCAAAACTTGTTAAGTGTATTATCTTTAGTGATAATGTATAAGGATAATGAAATATTATTGTTGAAGTTTAATGGTGTTAATCTGGAAATAGTTTCTAATTTATAGGATCATTTAGATCAGGCTCATGATAACTTACATGTTCATCAAGAAAAGCTAAAGAAATCTTAAGAGTAAATATTTGAGTTGAAGAAAGTGGCAACTAAAAGCCTCTAACAGAAGTCACATATTGAGGCTGAATTTAATCAACTAAGATCTATGATGTTGAATTGAAGAAGAAAGAAGCAAAATTGGAGTCGTTAAAGGTTATATTATCTAATTGGGAGAAAAACTTTCAAGGACACATAACTAAAGCTATGGAGAGAGAGTGAAGAAAATGATGTTATCAACTATACCATATACCTAAGAGGTTTTAAAGGAAAGTGACAATGATAATTACAAATCTACCTTTTCAGCACCATATTCACATTCTATATATAGTATCCTTTGTTACTCTACTAAGCTAACTTTTGCTCTCTTACACTTTACATTCTCTTACCTTACATTAACTTAAGTATCGAAGTGTTTTTTTTTTTTTTGTTTTGCAAATTTCCCACAAAAGACCTAATTCATCAAGGTTTTATTAGATGCTAAACTTACTTGGAAACAAAAAGGAAGGACAAAAGGCCATTTTTTCTAATGAATTCACTTTTGAAGAAAAGATAGGAAAGGATTTGCTTTGATATAGGGCCCATTAACTTTTTACACTCCATTCCTCAATTGATTGGGAGAGAATGGTAACCCACTTCTTGGAGTTTTACTAATTTATATGTTATTTTGCATCTCAAGCATTAGAAGTTTAATTTTACATGCATGTTAATGAAGTTCATTTATTGGAAATTTATCAGCAGTTAAGAAAGAAGCCATCTTCATGGTAAAAAGAAAGAAGAAAAATGCACAAAGTGAATACGAGGATGCTTGAGATAGAGTTTAATAATCAACCTTAGTGAATTCCATTGGTTTTAATCTTATAAGTTAAGTTAAAAAGAATGAATAATTATATCAAACATAAAATTAAGAGACTATTTATGCTAGTAATGTAATTTAAGAGATATAATTATAGTCACCTTTTCTATAACTTAGAAAAATTAATCGTTATATTTACTTGTCTATAAAATAAATACCTAAACATGTGAGTGCATTAATGCATGCATGTAAGTTTACCTATATGTTAGGAAAAATATTTTCCCCTAAACAAACAAATAAGTATAAAATAATTAGAACAATTCAAATATCATAATAGCTTAAATATTAATTTAACATGCAAAAATTTTAAATTTTAAAAAATTATAAATAAGAAAAAAATTCACTATATCTTTAAAATTATGAGATAATATATGTCTAAAAGTTCTTGATAATTAGTAATTCTTTAGCTATCTTGCTACAAGTTGCTTAGTTATCTCTACTATTACAAGTTGTCAAGTTCAATAAATTAGCTTAACAAATTTACAATCGTAAAAAGTTATTTCAATTGTAACCTTTGATTTTGTGGCTATCATTATAACTTTTGTATTGTTATAAATATATGCTAAAATAAATGAATAATATATCAATATCTTAAAATCAAAAACATGTTTATTCTCTACTTTTATTCTCTTAAATTTGGTATCTAGAGCCTATTTAGATCTTAAAAGGGTTGTCAAAAAGAGAAAACCTTACTTTCCTATAGTATCTTTCCAAAGCAAAATATTTCCCTACCATAAATCTTGAAACCCTTAAATTCTTAATAGAAATTCAACACATTCCTTTCTTTTTAAAACCATAAATACCTAACAAAAACATATTAAAGGTTTCTAATAGTTTTTATCTCTCATCACCTCTTGTCTTCTTAGTAGAAAATTATCATAAGTAAGCTGTAAAATAAAGTCTTACTTGTAAGTTTTTTATTTGTAAGATACAATGCAACATAATAAAGATCCATTGGCATTACCTAAAAATCTTATAGTGGCTCAAACCAAGGACCATGATGAAAAAAAGGTAAAAAAAGTTTAAAGCAAAAATTTATCATAATTCTTTAGTATCAAAAGATATTTTCATAAAAATTATAGCCTGTGAAACATCAAAAGAGATCTAAAATGTGTTTAAGGAAGAGTTTCGAGGTAATATTTGATCAATTTAGATATAAGTCTTCAATCTAAAAAAATAATTTGAGATATAATAGATGAAAAAAAACTAAAAGCATTAAAGAATTTATTGATAGGTTTATTAGCATTATGAATAAAATCAAAATTCTTGGAAAAAAGCTTTCTGATAAAAGAATTATGTAGTAAGCTCTTGTAAGCCTCCCAAAAGGTTTGAATTAAAGATTTTCTAACTTAAAGACTCTAAAGACCTTTCTCAAATTATGCTTGTATAGTTTATCAATGCTTTACAAGCATATGAGTAAAACAGAGCACTTAAGCAATAAGATACAATTAAGAGAGCATTCCAAGCAAAAGAAAAACTCACTTAATCTATAAAGGAAGAAAACAAGAAAGAGAAAGGAAATTCAAGAAATAAAGAGAAAGTTTTACAAATGAAAAAAAACGGATAAACTATCCATTATATACTCTTATTGGAAGAAAAATTTTCATCATAAGAAATTTTGCTAGTTTAGGCTTGATATAAAATGCAATTCCTGCAATCAATATGGACACATAAAAAAGGTCTACAAAAATAAGAATCTATAACAAAAAGGATTAAAAGCATAATTTATTAAGAATTAACAATAAAAAGAGCAACTATTTGTTGTATTATACTCTATAACAATGGCAATATCAAATGCATGGCTTATTGATAATGAATGAACTCACCATATGACCTTTGATAAGAGTATATTCAAAAAGTTAGACAAAACATATACTTTAAAGATTAAGATTGGTAATAGAAATTATATTAAAGTTAAAGGAAAAAGGAGTAATGTCAATTAAAACTCTATCAAGTATTAAACTAATAAATCATGTGTAATACATGACCCTACTAGCAATTTGTTATTTACAGTCAAGATGAAAGATAAATGCTTCACATTAGATTAGAAGCAAGCTAGTGTTTCTACATATCAAAGCTTAGCTAATCAATTGAAATTATGGCATAAGAAATTAGGTATTTTCATTATTCTACATTACATTATTTGTAAAGTAATAATTTAGTGTTAAATATGCCTACTGTTCAAATAACTTCTAATCTATGTGAAATATGTCAATTATGAAAGTAATCCGAATTGACTTTTCCAATTAACAAAGTATGGAAAGCTATTGAAAAACTCCATCTTGTGCATACCAATGTTTATGGCCTAACAAAAACATGGTCATTAAGTAACAATAAATATTATATCATTTTCATTGATGATTTTAGCAAAATCCACTAGGTTTACTTTCTAAACCAAAAGTTTAAAGTTGCAAAGGTATTTTGAAAATTAAAATTTTAATTCAAAATTAAAGTGGGCAAAAGTTAAAGGTGATAAAATTAGATAATGGAATAGAGCATACTTTTAACAAATTTAATCAATTTTATGTACCTGCAAGCATTAAACATTAATTGATAGCAACTTACATTCCACAATTAAATAGTGTAAGTGAATGAAAAGAAGAATAGAATAATTAATTATGAAAATGGTTAGATATCTTCTATTTGAAATGAAACTACTGAAAAGGTTTTAGGCTAAAGTAGTGAACACCTTTATTTACTTACTTAATAGACTTTGACCAAAAAAGTTGAAATTTAAGCCATGGAATGGATATAAACCTTCATTGCAACATCTAAAAAGTTTTTGCTACATATGTTATACTTATATACTAAAAATTAAAAAAGATAAGCTAAATCATAAAGCAAATATTGGAATTATGATTAGCTATAGTAATATCATAAAAGGATATAAAATTCATCAAACTTCAATAAGGAAAATGATTATGAGCTAATAAAAACCCCAAATTAATGAAGATGTAACTTGGAGTGGAGAAAGATCAGAAGTAAAATCAACAAAGATTACTACAATTAAGCCAAAAATATCTTAAAATCTTGAATTTGATATGTTTGGTAAAGATTCAATAGATCATGAATCATTTCAAGGTACTAAACCACTCATTAATATTTATAAAAGGTGTCGTATTGTTATTCTTATACCTACGAACTATGAAGAAGTTGAAAAGTCAATAGGTTGGAAAAATGTAATGGAAGAAAAGCTAAAAATGATCAATAAAAATCAAACTTAGATTTTAGTAGATACACCACATAATAAACATGTAATTGGAGTTAGATGGGTGCTCAAAACCAAACTAAATGATAATGGTTTTGTTAATAAGCTCAAGGCAAGACTAGTTGCTAAAGGTTATACATAATAATATGATATTAACTATTTAGAGACCTTTACTCCAATAGCAAGACTTGACACCATAAGATTGTTGATTGCTTTTTTAGCATAAAAGGAAAGGAACATCTTTCAACTTGATATCAAATCTATTTTGCTAAATTGCATCTTAAAAGAAGAGATTTATGTAGAATAACTTAATAGTTTTGTCATAAAAGGAAGCAATGAAAAGGGGCTTTTTGATTAAGAAATTGTAATTTAAAAAATAATTTCTTTAAATCCTATGCCGCAAAAATAATTGCCCAAAATCCTTAAAAAAAAAATTGAAAAATCTTAAGTCACAAGAAGGGGGTGTCGTGATGCACTGGTCACAGAGACCCCTCCATCGTGATTAGAATAATAATATTTTATAGTTTAATTTATACTTTTTTTAATTAGAATAGAAAATTTTTTACCTTAACTAATTTTTTTATTTTTTTAATTTATACATATTTTTTATTTATTTGCATCTAATTTTTTAAAAATATTTTCTTATTTTTAATTTGATACCCTATTTTTATTTTATATTTAATCTTGACTTAATTTAATTGTTGACATTTTAAATTTTTATTTAATACTAATTATTCAAGATTTTAAATAATAATCAATTATTTAATTAACTATCATAATATTTTATAATATACATAATATAATAAAATTGGTAGTTATCAAAAAATTATTGAAATAATTAAAATCTCAATGAATACAAATTTTGGCTTATTCTTTTGTAAACTTATTTGTTGAAAGATTTAAATTGTTAAATTAAATTTTTTTAAAAAAAATTATCCTAATGTCATGTATATATCTGTAAAAAATTTTAACTAAATATGAAATTAGAATATAATCTGTACCATGAAAACATAATTTCATTGACATTTTAATTATTCCAATAATTTTTTAAAAATTTGATTTAACAATTTAAATTAGTTAAGGTAAAAAATGAAATCAAGATTTAATTTAATTTAAAAAAATTTACAAATATATACATGACATCATGGTAAAATGTTTTTTTAAAAATTTAATTTAACAATTTAAATCTTTCAACAAATAAGTTTATAAAAGAATATGTCAAAATTTGTATTCATTGAGATTTTAATTATTTCAATAATTTTTTGATAGCTACCAATTTTATTATATTATGTATATTATACAATATTATGATAGTTAATTAAATTATTAATTATTATTTAAAATCTTGAATAATTAGTATTAAAGAAAAATTCAAAATGTCAATAATTAAATTAAGTCAAGATTAAATATAAAATAAAAATAAAGCATTAAATTAAAAATGAGAAAATATTTTTAAAAAATTGGATGCAAATAAATAAAAAATATGTATAAAATAAAAAAAATTTGTTAAGGCAAAAAATTTCCTATTCTAATTAAAAAAAGTATAAATTAAATTACAAAATATTATTATTCTGGTCACGGCACCCCCTTCCCATGACTCAAGATTTTTGAAAAAAAAAATTAAGGGTTTTAGGCAACTATTTTTGCAATGCAAGGTTTAAGAAAATTATTTTTCAAATTGCAGTTTCTCAGTCAAAAAGTTATGAAAAGGTGTATTTACCTAAGAAAGCTTTGTATGCTTAAAAGAAGCTCTAAAAATTTAGGATAATGAAATTAATGACCATTTATTATAGTTAGGATTCAATAAAAATCTAAGTGAATTGACCTTCTTCATAAAAGTTGCAGAAAACAATGATCTCATTATTGTTTCATTATATGTTGATGATTTTCTTCTAACATAAAGTAATCTTGAGTTAGTAAAATAATTTAAAAATGAAATGATAAAGATGTTTAAAATGAAAGATTTAGGAAAGAAGTCCTACTTCCTTATATGAAGATTACTCAATCTTAACAAGGAATCTTTATAGGATAACATAAGTACACAAATTATGTACTTAAGAAATTTAACATGGAAAATTGCAAGCCTATTAGTATACCTCTAAGTGAAAATGAGAAGATAAGTAACAATGATGGTTTTGAAAAGGCTAATAAAAGAATTTACAAAAGTTTTATTGGTTATTTATATATTTGACAACAATAAGGCCAAAGATCATGTATTTTGTGAGTTTACTTTCATGATTTATGCATTGTGCAAGTGAAGTTCATTTCAAGATAACAAAAAAAGTGGTAAGTAACTAGGTTAGATCTTGTGATGATATGAAAAGTTCTTCAAAATATTTATTCGCTCCTAGTTTTAGAGTATTTGCATGGAATTCAAAAAATAAGAAATTGTTACTCAATCAATTGCAAAAGTTGAATATATTGCCACTACTATTACTGTTAATCAAGTATTTTAGTTAAGAAAATTATTGATAGATCTAAATTTAACTTAAAATATAGCAACTAAAATTAAATGTGATAATTAATCTGCAATTATCATTGCAAAAAAATCTTATATTTTATGGCAGAACAAAACATTTGAAAATTAAGTTTCATTTTATTAGAGATGTTTAAAGGGATAATGAAATTGTTCTTGTTCACTATAGATTTGAAGACCAACTTGCAAATATATATATATATATATATATATATATATATATATATATATATATATATATATATATATATATATATATATATATATATATTGACAAAAGCTTTACCTAAATGGAGGTTTGAAAACTTGAGAGAAAAGATTGAGTTTACAACAAAAGAATTAAAAAGGAGTGATAACTAGTGATTTTTTAGTTATCTTGCTGCAAATTATTTATTTGTCTTTGCTATTGCGAATTGTTAAATTTAATACATTAGCGTAATTAATTTACAGTTATAAAAAGTTATTTCTGCTATAACATTTAATTTTACAACTATCAATAATTCTTCAAAATAAAAAATATGTTTACTCTCTTCTCTTGTTCTGTTACAATTCTCAACCATAACTTGACATATTCCTTATCACTATCTACGTATTTCTTCCAAATATTTATGAGAATTTTTACATAATCCTTATATATAAGTTAACATAATATTATCCCTTTCATGTGCCTCATACTCTTAGTAAAAGTATTTATAACCTAAAATATTTGTTTGGTATACAAATTTACTCTAATTTAAATATGAGGAAAACTTGCATCATAAAGCCATGAAAATCTTACGGATTAAAATTTGAATGAAATAGTAATACTCGTGATAAAACGGGCCGGGCCTTTAGAATCAAAACAATAGTCACTGGCTTCATGAGTTTGATTTAATCTCAATCTGATTAAACTTTTCATTTGCACAATGTCAACTCCAACCGTCTTGATCATGTTAAACAAAGGGGATTTAAAAGTTAAATTATAAGATAATTCGTTAATAACTTTTCAATTTTTTTTTTCTACACTTGGTTGACCTTTTTCAAATGATAAATTGAAGCAGAGCATTAAACCCAGTTTGACTCTAAAGAGAATCTAGTGAGATAAGCTATCGCTTTTATAGATCATTACTCTCGGATAAATGCTGTATATAGAAATGTGTGGACTCTAATTTTCCGTAAAGAAGCTGACACACATAAATACTTAAATGAATGTGCAGCACACGTAGATGGGCGTGCAAGAAAACCTCAGAACTGAGGCTTGCTCGTGCCTTCAGTTGTAACCATAGACTAAAAATCCACATACGTCATCCTTCCACGGGTTTACCATATATTCATGAAACTCTCCATTATATTCCGCAACTGACCTCATCTTTGGACTCCACCTATAATTATTCTAAAACATGATAATGTTGATGTTTGAGTGATAGATTCAGGGAAGGCTCTAAATTTGTAGGTCTTTTTCAAGTGATGAGCGGGGCAAGCCTGCACCGTGATTTCTACAATCTTCTATCAAACTTTAAATCGCACCCATTTTTTTTTTTTTTTTTTGATGTAGGAATTTGAACTTCCTGTTTAACAATAACAAGTTTTTTTTTTTTTTATACATAGAAATTTTTTTAAATCAGAGAGGGGCGTGATTGAGGGGAATTGTGCCACATGGACATCCAGATAAGAGAACAGAGGGTTCATCTGTTTTGGTTAGGGATTTAGACAAGGAGATATATTCTATCAAAGAATGCTTTTGATACCATCATCTCCAACTTTTCATTCTTTTCATGAGAGATTGCCGGTGCAAGTAACACGCAAGGCACGTATTCGCACTTTTCATTTCTACTGTGACAGCCACGGAGAGAGAGGGAGAGAGACTTCCATTCGTCTGGAAATCGGAATAAAGTAATAAACAAACCGGACTCTGCTGGTTTGACCATTGGTTTAGCCATTTTGTTGTTGACATTGCAACTTATTCTTAAATTTGCCCACTTCCTCAAAAACTGTAACGCTGATATTTTTATTAACCAAAAACATAAATCAGAGGGATTTAAGGTCATTGTCACCACGCTGAGAATAAAACTACAGCTGAATCAACAGATTCTAATAGTATTATTATACATAGAATATTATGTCTTAAATCCATGTCTTAACTAGCTGACAGAACTGTTGATTTTTAGTGTTGAGAAGAGATTTGTGGCAGGGAAAGTTCAGTGCTTTTTAAGGAGGTGAATTTTTTCATATATTAAATTTATTTATATATTAAACATCTAATAATTTAATAAAAAAATATTTAATTTAATATCTTGCGATACATTCGTTACAGTAGAATTGGCTTTCGAGTATCGTGTTACATGCCGCACCATCCAGCCAACATCGCACTGCAGGGCGACTCTTAATTGTTTACGCAAGGAGGGGCGTCCTTGTCCTTTCCGGGCTCTTGCTTTTGAGAGAAACCAAAGATTTGTAAATTCACTGACAGGTTCTTGAAGTCCTAAATCTAAATGGAGAGACAAAAGCATGAAAGGACGAACCCGGATAGGCCTTTCCAGACGCAAAGCAGATGATCTTCCTCTTTCTCGGATTCCTGTTTTATTTATTAGAGGAAGGGGACCCCACACCTCGCAACCAGAAAACTTTACTACGAATCTCTCTCACTCAGTACTCACCTGTTTTCCCGCCTCAAGCCTAGGGCTAGGAATATAGTTATCTCTCCCGTATCAACAAATTGAGGCAGCTGATTCCAGACATGTTACAACATGTTTATTCAATCCGATCAAGCAAGCTTAATGAATAAAAATTGTACGTCCAACTATTTATAAATTATCTATTTTTTTATTAAAGTAAATTTATATTAGATTATTATAATATCAATTTTAATTTCAATTTCAAGTCGATATTTATTAAATAAATTTTTATAATTCGTTATATTTTATTATTATTATCATATTAATTTTTTAATTATTATTAATTTTATATCATTAATTAATTAAAATATATTATTATTTATTAAATATAATTATATATTATTATAACTTAAAATTTTATTAAATATATATTTAATAAAATAAATATATATTATTAAGATTTAATAAATATGTGAATTTATATTTAATAATATATAAATTAATAAAATAATTTAAATTTTATATTGAACAAGAATTTTATATTATATATTTATTTTATTTAATAAAATAAATATATTTATTATATAATATATATTTATATATAATAAAATAAATTTTATATTATATATTTATATATTTATTTTATATTATATATTTATCATATATATTTATTTTATTTAGTAAAATAAATATATATTATTAAATATATATTGATCAATGCCAAAGTATTATATAAAAATAAATATATTTAATAATTTATATATTATCAAATATTTATAAATAAATAATTATAATAATTTTTATATAATAATAAAAATAGATAATAATGTATTATATTATATATATGTATATAATATAATTAAAATTAATACCAAAATTATTTGTTTAAAATTTTTAAATAATTCAAAATTTTAATATCAAAGTATTAATTTAAATTTTAATATAATTATTTATTTTGATAAATTTATATAATATATATTAACAATATTAAATATATAAATTTATTAATTTTAATATTAAAAATTATTTAATATTGCTCATATATATAATTTTAATATTATATATATATTAAATTTTAATTTTAATATACCAAAACTATTATTTTAATATCTATATAAAAATTAAATATATAATAATAAATTATTTATTTATTACTTATTACTATTACCAGGCTAACGGATTAACCCAATAATTCAATAGGTTAATACTTACCAATCTCAGTCCCTTACCAAGTCGAGCCACTGTTATCATTTTTAATACCAGTCTCAGTCCCAAGCTAACCTGTTAAATTTAACTCATTTTGACACCTCTAATTAATTCGGGGAAAAAGATGATTTTGGATTCGAAAATATCTCTCTATGGAGATATTTGATTAGTGGAATATTAAAAATATTTTTAAAAAATTATATTTTTATATTTAGTTTATAATTTAAAAAATTTAAAAATATTATATTTTTAAAAATATTTTTAACTTAACTTTCTTTTAAAATATTTTCATACGAAGTAGTGAGTATCTCAAATTTTTTTAAGATAAAAATATTGATACTAAAATAAAAAAATAAAATTATCTTCAATTTAATTCTTTCTCTTATTTATTGCTTTATAAATAATTTTTAATTTAAATTAAAAAATAATCATCACTTTATTTTTAAAATATTTTTATTATTAAAAAATACAATGACATTAATTTTTTAACTATAATTTATTTTCTATTATTATTTCTAATATTTAAAATATTATTTTAATATATTTATATATACGTATGATCTTTCTTTGAAGAATAATATAATAGGTTTGGAATTTCTTTCAAAAAAGGCACATTTATATATAAAAATATCAAATAATATTATGTTTATATTAGAGAAAATTTATAATATAAAATTTAATACTAGTATAAAATATAATTGTGAAAATAATTTAACGATGAAAATTTATAATTTTGTAAAAAGAGAAATATCAAATATATTTAATACTACAATAATAATTTAAATAAATTACACCACTTCATTTTAAAAGTTGATCTAGTAATAATACTAATATGATTAATGATAAATATGCTTTGTAAAATAAAAGAGTGCAAAAAAACGAACAAATAACTAGCTTATACATCACTTATTTCTAAGTAGAATTATAGTAACTAATTGCTACCAAAGATAGCAACCAAATTCTATTCTAAATAAAGAATATATTTAATATTAAAATATGATAATAAAGTATGAAATATTTTTATATATATTTTAATAAGTTTTTAGATGTTAAATATTAATATTTAATTTATCACATATTAAAATTATTTTAATTATTTATATAATTTTAAATAAAAATATAATTTATTATATTATATTATATAATAAAAAACTTGATAAAAGTATTTTTGAAATAATTTCATATTTTCTAAAAACATCAAATATGAATCAAATAGAGTAGTATAACATATATAGGAACCTGGTAAAATATTTTTAGAAAAATTTATAATGAACCAAACAAAATAATGTTATATTTCTATTAATTAAATTCTTAAAAATTGCATTCTCAACCTAAGACTGTATGCTTTCTTAGGAGTATAAGATTTTGCAAACTAAACGTCGCTAAAAAAGAAAATTTTGATAATGCATTAGGCTTCTTTAATTGTTAATAAATTAATTGAAAGTTAATAATTAATAATAAAAATTTATAGTTTATAAGTAATTGAATTAGAAATATTTAATAAAATTTGTTGTTTAATTAAAAATTATTTCATATTTATTTTAAAATTAAATTATATTAATATAATTAAAATTAAAACATTTAAAATAAAAAAACAATTATTCAAAACTTAACTAATTATATTTATAATATTATGTTTTATTTATTATTTAAATAATAATTTAAAATTTAATTAATTTTATTGTATGATATCATATAATTATTAACTTATAAATTATAAGGTTATTAGTAAAATTTATCAAACAAAAACTTATAAATTATTAATTTTTAATATACCAAACACTTTTAAAAATTAATTTATATTTTATTAATTAAATTAATAGATTATAAATTAACTTATTTATTATACAAAACATAAACTTATTATTGCTCCATTTTGTATCTCACGAGAGAAAAGTTCTTACACGTGAATTCTAGTTGAGGACTCCATACCGTGTCCTCCTCGGTCGAATTATATCTTCTTTCCCCCTTTCTCAAAACAACCTACTTCAAGTTCAAATCCATTCCACTGTCAATTTTAACATATTATTATTAATTTTTACCCTTGCTATTTCTCTTAACAATTTTTGTACGAAAGGATTAAATTACATTAATCCCATGTGAAATTTAATTTAATTACAATGACATCCTTCTATTTTTAATAATATATACTACCTCATTTTCTCTCTATTCTAAATTTATATTCATTTTCTCTATAATTTGAGTATTTATTTCTAAAAATAGAAGATTATGAGTCTTTTGAGATTAACTCCAAACGGGAGTACATGTAAGTAATTCATACATAATACGTTATGGATCAGATTTATCCTGCATGTTTTGAACATGCAAGACTAGTTTAACTCCAAATTAAGATTATTTTGGATCAACATCAATTATAATCCATTTAATATGACTTAAACGAACTAATTATGGAGTCACTCAAGAAACGATTATTTTGTGATACAAATTTACAAGAAATTCACACTTGGGAGTGTGGAAGTTGTGAAAGATAATTGAACAAATACCATCTCTTTCAATTGAAGAATAACCAGTAACCACAATAGCCAGGTCCAGATGCCCAGACAATTGGGAGCTGACCTAGAACAGCATTATTCATTAACAAGGACCATCCAAAGATAACCTCCAGTATCATTGCGCATGATTTAGTAGGCCCACTTGGCTCCGACAAGCACAATTTCAAAATGCCATTTAATCAATTTGACTTGCAAAACAAAATATTAGAGCTTTTCAGTCAATACAATTGACCCACTTTTCCTTCTCTCAGGGACCAAAAGGCTCAACAAAATTAGCTTTTCGCCACCTTTTAAGTCTTTTAACTTTGAGAATAAAGTGTGGTCGTCAAGTTCTGCTAATAGGCGCTAACACACGTATCCAATGTCAAATTCAGGCTCACACGCTCTGGCAACATCACCAATGCCCGAGAGATGGGTTTGAAAATGACCTACCACTTTTCTTTGTACCTTCAAGCCTTTAAGGTGCATGCAGGGACTCATCTGAAGCAAAGGATGGGGTGCAAAAGGAGATTATTGTAACTGTAGTAATAGCAAAAGATACAATCACTTTCAAGAGAGAAGCTACGAGAACATGTTAAAAAAATTTACAGGACATGGACCACTGGGACAGCGGGACCACACGGTCCACACCTGCACTACTGGCTTCCCCTTCACAATGAATAATAATAATCTGTTACAACATTTTAACTACTTAGATATATATAATTGTTACATTTTACCATGATGTTGAATCCAAACTTGGGCTGGAGTCATAGTTTTAAGAGCTGCTTGATGCTATGCCGCAGGATGGTTTAGATTGGATTATAACCCGAGCTCCAGAAGCAAGCCTGTTCAGTGAAAATTTATTTCACCAATAAATATTGCTGATATACAGAGGGAATATATGATGACATTTTTAAGAACAAGAATAGATCATGAAGTCAACACTTAACTTTCTTCAATCTTGATCGCCTCGTCCTCTTCTCTGAATGAATCTATCCTCTTTGATTGCTTTTTTCCAGATGAAGGTTCAGTGATTCTTTTGCTGCTACCATTAGATGCCACGGGGGATATACCTGAGCTGTCAATCCTATCAGAGGAGCTTCTTGGTCCATCAGAAATAGGGGATCTCATGGATTCACTTCGTGGTTGCTTGCTCAAAGAAGCCTTGATCGACCGTGGGATGCATTTTGTATGTCCCGAGGATGATTCCTCTTTGTCCTCTTCTGAATTTAGTTCTTTGCAAGCCCTACAGATCCATGCAATGTACTGTTATTGTTGAAGATGAAACATAGATCAAAGTGTGATGATAACCACGTTATTAGATCCCAATTAAAAGCAGTTTGGAGATCCCTGAAATATGGATACACAATCTAACCCTAACAAAGCCTTTGAGACAATGTCACATTACATGAATCTGCGCTAACTCTCGATATAGGATATTATTGCAATACTTTGTGCCAGAATTAGTTTTGGACAAAAGTATGTTTGAGTGGTATGTTTTATCCAAAGTAATTTTGGAATCCAAACACGCTGCTAATCTTGCCCATGAATGAGAAAAGTTCAAGAGGTGCAAGGGATACCATTAAGACTGTCATGCAATCATGTAATCTCGATTATCCAATCATGATATGTTATTAGTCATAACATTGTTTCAAAGGACATGCTATAAAATTGATAGTAAATCGTCATCTCTAATTTTGTATTTTTCATAGGGGAGGTGAGGGAGCTAGAAGAAGGGGAGCCTGATTCTAAAAGTTTTGACAATTTTCATGATAAATTAGCAACGATAACTTTACAGAATAACAGTAAATGCTTCATTTCCATAAGACATCTTCCCACACAATCATGAACAATCATGAACAAAGACCCAAACAAGCAAGTGGAAGTAAATTATACACTACGAACTACCATTAGCCTAAGATATTCCATTATTGCAAGACATAGACCAAAGCAATTAAACCTTTCTACCTTAACAATGGAAGACTGACGGTGATTAAAAGGATAGATGATCAAGTGGCAGGCTCAAATTCAAAATGCCTCCTTATGAAAAGAGTGACCAGATGACAGCACGAGCAAAATGCAAAGATAAAGCAGTGTGAAGTATAGTATTTGCATCTGAGTTGAAATTACTACTGTGAAGATCGGTGATTGTCCTGTGTTTTCTAATAATGAAATCATTCAGAGAGAGGAGGGGATAGATTGATTCAATGTCAGGCAAAAATTTAGATTCTGATAGAAACTCAGTCTTCTGTGACCAAAGTCTAGCATTTCCACCTAGGGACTAGTACATAGGTATATTTCAAAAGTAATTCCTATTAATTCCTCATATCTCAAGCGTTCCGCATGCTTAGCCTCCACATCAAATAAGCATTATCCGTGGTTGAGTGCAGTCCATAAGCAACCAACAAAACATCTGATGTAATGCGCGATTGAATGTAGGATTGAAATATTGGTACCACAGTCCCTAGAAAATGAAGTCACATCTCTTCCCCATACTAAATGAATGTCGCAAAAATGAGTAGAAAAACAAGAGTTACCTCTCAGCATTGTAGGAGGAAGAGCGTTTCAGGACATTATGTCCATTTCCTTCCTTCAGCCTTTTAGTTTCCACCAAGCTCCCACTAAAATATTCTTTGTCCTCCAATCTGAGACCCATCAACCGGGGATTCTCTGCTAGGCAATCAAGTTCCCCCAACATGATAGAGGTAGAAAATGGTGAGGAAGGGAATTTTGAGTGGGAAAACCTAGGCTTATAGGTTGGAATGAAACCAAAACTATGGTTCTTCACTGATATCGACCCACAAGATATCAATTGCATCAGCAGATTTGAGGCCTTTAGCCTTGTATTAGCGGGCATCTGAACGTCCTCTTCCAGAATCCTAAAGCTGTTCATTTTACAAGCATCAGCTCTAATAAGGGACTCCAAAGTTTCACACTTCCCGGATGACAGGCTCGAAGTTGAGGGAGGAAGGGAGACAGTATCCGTACAGATTTGCGGATTATCTTTCCCCTGTGGAACTTGGGTTTGGCGGCTTTCACTGGATTCAGGATGTTCTAACAACCCATCTTCTGTTGACACACCCCGAGTACAAGTTTCCCGGGGTTTAGATCTGCTAACATTTTCTTCTGTCTGAGTTGAAGCATCTGCTAATCCATCGGTCTTGTGAATTTTGTACTCTGTCAAGCGTAGTGAACTACAGTTTCCAGCTCTAGACGCTGGAGAAACATCGGACGAACCGGTACGTTGCCCAGGGGAAAGTTCATCTTCTTGGGACTCTCTAGTCTCTTTTCCGTTCATGCTAGAAGAGGATGAAGAATCATCGTGGCTCCTAGAAGAAGCTGGACCAGGTAACTGCTTTAAGCTCTGTATTTTTACACTAGTAATGGGGCTAAAACGATCTGTGAAGCAAAATCCAGTGACTAAGAATTAGCATATGCAAACATTGACAACCTACGAGAACATGCTGAAAACTAAAAGGGCAGTTATGTCTTTAACCTGAATTGGATTCTTCAAAGAACTCCGAACCTTTGAGAACGTACTCATTTCCATGAGCTGGCAAAACCAAATCGTCTTCAGAAAGGTCATGCCACACAAAACCATTCTTGTAGCTTCTGAATTGCATAATCAACAGACATGTACAATGAAATTGTTATGCAAGGCTTTGGTGATGGGCTGAAACTAAAACCAATCAACAGATTGTTTCTTCTAAAATTACAAATTTGAAATGCTTTTGACTTTTTCAGAGTCAATCAGCATCCAAATACAAAACTAAGGAGATGGGAAGTGATAAAATTTTCTTGCCTCTTACAAGACCATGAATACAAGGAAGCCATGCCTCTACCTCTCAACGCGTTAAGCCTGTCAATCACATCTGCACCCATAGGAATCCATGGAAATCAGTTTCCAAAAGATAAAACACTTGAAAAAAGAAAAAACAGCTAACTCAAAGTAACAGTCTCTCCTTCACTACCTCTCAAGTATAGTCCCTCTGGAGAAGAAAGGGGAACCTCCATGAAATGGGGATGCTCTAGCTGCCTATTTCGACAAAGATAATAAATAACCGGCACTTTCCGATTCTGGTGATACTTTGGCGACTTCTCTGTCCATACTTTAGCCCTCTCTGGACTAACTTGCCTGTACTTTTTCACTAGAGTCTCCATTTCCACATTCAAAATTGTAAAAATGGAAAGTTTTCAAGAACTTGAAGCTCCCCCCAGCTACCCTTCTCCGATAGAACCCCTACTGCATTGAACCCCAGTTCCCATATTATCTTCACTTCACAAAAAAAAAAAAAAAATGTTCCTAGGTAGTAAGTTTCTACTAAATTGAAGGTATACGAGAAACCAGATCTAACTGGTTTATAATATCCTTATAAAAATGGAATCTTTAACCAAATAAACTGAACAATTTCAAAAATAAAAATGACAACCGAAATGACGAAAAAAAAGTACCAAAGTGGACCTCTTCGAAGAATCCGTGTGACTCAAACAAATGAGCTATGAAACGATGCACAGGTTACAAGAATGCGCAATGGGCAAGATTCCAAATCACTACGCTAATGAAGCAGATGAATACAAAGAGAAAAGGGGAGTCTCTGAACCAAGGAGAGGAGTGACTGTGGGGTGGAATGGACGCCCGCCTTTATTAATGATTTTGGGACGGTGACATGGAGACACAGGAGCTTCAAAGGCTACGAAATAAAGACAAGACGGAATAGCTGCTCTGTGGCTGACTTCAGTTCTAGTGATGTGTTTGGCTGATTTGATGGACGGGCTTTGGGTTGGTCACTACTCTTCAGATTTTGCCCCCTTTTCTCCCTTTTTATATTACTATTTATTATGCTATCCTGGCTTCCGGTCCCGGTTTTGCCCTGCGAGTCGGGCGCGGTAAAATTCAAAGATCCTTCTCAATCCAAAGCGACAAATTCTTATTTCGGAATTTGAAGTATGTTTAACTATATCTATCTATTTTAATAATTTAATTAAATAATTTTAATTTAATAACTTTGAGATTATTATAACCTTGCAGTCCCGTCAACTTCCGCAAATTATAATTTGTAGGCGAAGACTTGTTAAATAGTTCACGTATGTAATTTATAATGAATCCTGCCTTTTCTCAATTTAAAATGAGTGTTTCACATCATGTTAAATGTGTGCGCTGTATACATGTCACCATCTATAATTTGCACATGAAAGTCTTCACCTAATAAATTATATTTACTGCTATAACATTTTGAACGTAACTTTCTTTTTAATAAGGCAAAGAAAAAAGAGGAGTTAACAGAGCTTGAAATTCTTCTATAGTATTATTACAAAAGTAATGTTTTATTATCGAAGGTTTAACTTGAACATAGCATAAATTTTATTTTAACAGTCATATAATCATACCGGGCATAGAATAAGTATAAATATAAATATATGATAGATGTTGTTTTATTTATTTTTAAAAGATGATATAATAGATTATGTAATTTAAAATATTTGATAGACATGCATATAAATAATATTTAGACCATGTTTGGTTTAAACACCAAGGAATGGGATGGAAATAAAATTAGATAAAGGGAGTAGGAAAAAATATTATTTTATTAAAATTATTTGATTTGTTAAAAAATAAAATTATATTATTTGCATTTTTTTATTATTTGATTTATTAACAAGGAATAAGTGATAATGATAATTATAACAGTGATGACTAATAATAATAGCAATTGTGGTATTAGAGGTGATAATAGCGATAATACTATTAATAACAATAATATTTATGATGATAATAATAATAGACATAATAATTATGATAATGATATTAGTGGTAGTTATAACAAATGGCCAATTGCAATATTGATAAGGATGATAGGAGTAATAATGATTATGGTTATTGTAGCAATAATAGTAATGAGAGAAAAATAATTTTTATATTATTTAACATAATCAAAGTCTTTGGATAAAATATCGGAATTAAATGGAGGGATATTTGTTAAAAGTAAAAAGTAAGAAAGGATAACATATTTGATTTCATACAAAACAAAGAAATCAATTTTTTATTCGCCTCCAATTCCTAAAATCTTATAACTCAACCAGAGGTTGAGAACTTTTGTAATCTTAATATATGAATATATATATATATATATATATATATATATATATATATATATATATTACATTGTGCTTGATGCATGTAATCTTTTAAAAGATGGTGCGGTATATATATTTTTTATTCAAAACTTCCATACTCTTAAATGTGTGTGTGTGTGCGCGCTTTTTTTTTTTTATAAATATACAAAATGTATTACTTCTAACACTTCTACAACCTAAATAGATAGATGGGTCTCTTTCTCTGAATAGTTAAATATATATATATATATATATATAACAGAGGAGAGAATAGAATTGAGTGGTTTGCAAGGAAGAGAGATTTGGAGTTGCCTTTCCATAAAAGCCAACTCACATTCCCTGCGATCTCTTATTTCTATTCGATTATGCTTCCATCAAATGAAAATCAGATTCCACCTTTAACTCAACATGTAAAATATTGTTAATTATCGGATAGTGTGGATCCAACATTATTCAAATTTGTATAGAGTGGAAATAACAATCCCACGCTAAATGAAATGAAAATTTGCTTATATGTCACGCTTTAGTTATATTCTATGGCTCTCTAAGCCTTCAATGTTATTCATTATGTTTTTTTTTAATTAATAGATAAATATACAAAGGTATCTAAATCACATTAAAATTGGATGTAATTAAATTTTTCACATCTTCCAATAAAAAAATTTAAGATTGAGAATAAAGCTCATTTTTTCATAAGAAATTGTGTGAAGGAAAATAAAAATAAAAGAATAAAAATAATATGCATTTATTTTCGTGGTCTTTTCTGTAAAAGAAAATATCTGCTCAAAATTAAAACGATCGTGCTACCATGGGACATTCTATAACGTATCGCATTCATATTTATGATGCCTTTGTAGAAATTTGAAAGCAATTCTGAAAACCAGTCTTACTCGCCAACACATGGAAGTAAGTAACATGTTCTTAAAGAGGCAAGTTTCTATTACTTTATTTTTACAAAGTCCCACGTGCTAGAGATCTCATGAAATCAACCTCTTTCACTTTTTCCTTTTTTTTTTTCTGCAGGGAAGAATCACAAGATTTGTATTATCAAAATTAATTGTTAATATATTATTTTATTTTAAAAATAAATTTAATATACTTCTCTCTATAATCTCATTCAGCCAAAGAGAATGCTCCTCCCAATATTGGAGACAAGTCCCATCTGCTTTACGAATATAGCAGAAATTAGAAGATAAAGAAAAGAAACCACATCAGGAGTATCTTTTTTCTGTCATCTTCAAGCCATTGCACGCGAAGCAACCTTCCTGAACCGTTACAATTTTCGGTCTCTTTATGAAGTTACGCAGTGGAGTTCATTGTCTTTTTCCATTTGGAGATTAAGCTGTAAATCATATCTCATCACGTACTATGTGCAGTCATAATATTGGATATAATTTTTTAAAGGATAAGATATAAATAAACAGGTTTTTATATAAAAAATGAAAGAAATGAGAGCTATGAGTTTAAATTTTATTTTTTAATAAATTATTATTTATTAAATTTTAATTATTAATTTTTTACAAAGAATTATAATATCTTATTTTACCTTTTAAAAGTCTATCTTATATTTTAATAGACATTCCATGATATTATAATTGGTTTCAAACTGTAACTTGTTTTTAGATTTTTATAGCAAGTTTTGCGATTGCATTAAGACTGTAATAGCTCAAATACACAGTTTTTCTAACATCGGTAAACAATTTTTTTTAAACTGAATAAACACTTTTCTATACCGAGAACCTTTAAATCAAACAGCCATTGGTATTTTTTGAAAAAATTTGTATCTTCTATTATTAATTATAAATTATATATAATAGATAAATAAAATGGTGAAAATAAAAAATTGAATGGTTAATAAATTCTCCTTGTTGAAGGTGAATTTTAAAAAAGATAAATACAATTTTCTTTTTATTTAAAATTATAATTAATTTTAAAATAAAAATTATAATTTTATAACTTAAAAAATGAGGAAAGAAGAAAAAAGAGTGAATCCTTAACGAGGGGACTGAATTCTGGATCAGATTGCTGGCGGTCATTTATCTAACATTGACCGGAACCTTATTTACCTGTGCAGTACTAATTCAACTAGATTTTATTTTCAAGTGCTATTATTATATTATATATAGTTTGGTACCGAGTTCGGATTTGAGACATACATTTTATCTATAATTCCATCCTTGTAATGTACCCATGACAATTAAGGATGTTAGTCCTTAAATAGAATCGAAGGGCATGGATCCATCACACCAGTTTTGCCGACTTTGACGGCAAGCAAACGATTCAAGCCCAAAGGGACCAATATGTGTCTTGAAGACAGAAAGAAGTACCCCAATATTCACGACAAAGCGGGGACAATTTAAATCCCTTTAAAGCAGGGCCGAACCTAATGATCAAAGAGTTTGACCCTTTCATCGTTCCAAAAGCACTAATTTTTTTTTCGACGACCAAGAAAACTCAAACTCCAATGTAATTATATAATAACACTGTTACATTTTATGTCACCGCTTCAAATTCAAATTATATTTACAATTGTATATTTTGAATAAATGTTATCATTACACATAACCACTCAACAATAGAAGGATCGCCCCAGTCTCTCAGGAATCTTGACCTAGCATCCTCAAAATGGAGTACTCTATTTTCAACCAGTAACATCAAGGCAAGATTCTTTTCTATTGTTCAATCAGTTTTCTTTTATGTTAAAGACGAATACACATAAAATTTTATTTGCGTTCAAAAATCTTGTTATATATAAAATTGATTTTCAATCCCACTACACATTATAAATTTATAAATTTACGTGCATATCTCTCTAATAAGAAAAAATTCAAAATTAAAATGAGAGACATTTTATGATTTCTCAACCCTTACAGCTTGTTTGGTTCGGTAGAAAAGTGGGGAGAAGAGAAATAGCAAGGAGAAAATAGGGTAGATTTTACTGTTTTCCTCCGTTTGGCTGCTGGAGAAATAACAGGAGAAGAGAAAAAATTTTTGAAAAATGCTGTGGGTCCCACTGACAAAATTTCTCCTCAGATTTGAGGAGAAATGAGGAGAAATTTGGGACAAAAACTTGAAACCAGCACTGCAGTACAAGGGAGATTAGGAACAAAAGCCCGAAACCAGTGCTTCAGTGGTAGGCACAACTGCTCATCGGTGCCGAAAGTTGCTGTAAACGGCCTGCACGTGGAAGATCGACCCTATTGCCAGATGGATTTGCAAACCCGAAGCTAGATCGGAACAGTTGGTGAAAAGTCGGAGAAGACAACGTCGCCGGAGAAGATGTAGACATCGAACGGAGCAAACCAGAGGACGTTGTTGCTGGGGAGTTAAAATGCTGCAGCTGAACCTTCTAACCTTTCGTTTCCATTTTATATATTATAATATTAAAATATATATTTATATTTATTTTAAATTTTATATACATATGATAAAAAAAATAAGAACATATTTTAATTCAGATTTTATATTTATATTACCTATAAAAATCTATATTTGATTTATATTTTATATTTTATATACATATTTATATTTATTTGTTACTTTGTTATAATCTTTATTTTTTATATTTTAAATTAATTATTTAATTATATTAATTTTGTTATTTGATTGTATTTATCTTATTGCTAAATTTATTGATTTTGCTAATTATATTATATTAAATATGTTATCTAATTATATTGATTAAATAATTATTATATATTTTTTAAAAAAATATTTTTAATTATACCATAAATTTAAATAGTACAATGAAACTCATAAATTCAACACTCCTTATTATTAATATAAAAAAATCAACTTAAAAATAGAAATCTCAAACTCAATATAGCTTTTAGCATTAATTTTTTCGGCATAAATTTTGTTACTAAGGCTGCATAATTTTTAAATGATTAAATGAAAATTAAAATTTTAACTATATATGAAATGTTTTAATTTGTAAATTTTGTCCTAATTCTTTATTCTTTATAATTAGGATGCATAAATTTGTAAAGAGTGATGAAAAAATATGATGGCTTAGAATTATAATTAATTATTTATTTTAAGTTTAATTAATAAACTATTTTAATTAAATTTATTCTATTTATAAATAATTTAATTTTTAAATTTAAATTTTATTTTGGTATAATAAATGTTCTTGTATTAATTTTATATCCATTCAAATAAAAGTAATTCATATTATCCATTTTCTTTCTCTTTTATTTTCTCCTCTATCCAAACACACTAATTTCTCCTGCATTTTCTTTTCTCCTCTATTTTCTCTTACAACCAAACAACCCTGAAGAAAATAACTTATCATCTATTTTCTTTCTTCTCTATTTTCTTTTCCCCTCCATTTTCTTTTCTCCTCCATTCTCTTGCAACCAAACAAAGCCTAAGGTTCCCTTGAAAATAAGGGAGAGAAGAAAAAATGAGATGAAAACGGAGATGATTTTACTGTTTTCGTCCGTTTGGTTGCCAGTGAAAATCGGAGAGAAGAGAAAAAAAAATTCGAAACCGTACGTGGGTCCCAACTGATGAATTTCTCCTCAGTTTTGAGAAGAAATGAGGAGAAAAAACAAACCAAAACCCGAAAGCAGAGCCACAGTGCAAGGGAAGGAAGAATTAGTGGCAACAAGCAGCAAAGCCATCTTCCGGTAATTTTTGCGGCTGACAAAGCTCCGGTAAGCCTTATTTATGCCATTAGTCTTCTATTTTCCTTCTTCCTTGTTGTCTGTTGCTGCATGGAGATAATGGATGGAGTTGGTCTTGGTGATGACCCGCAATGGCTGCAGTGCCGCCTTTTGCAGTTGGCGAAACCTCTCGTCAGCGACCGAAGCTGCTGCATATGACCACCGGAGAGAAGGTCCCCCTTGCTACCGAACGGATTTGCAGCTCCAATGCTAGTTTTGTGCAGCTGGATGGCCTGCCGGGTTTGGGTGACCCGTTTCTGGGTTTAGACATGGAACCGGGAGGCGGGGGAGGCAGCGTCTTCTTTACGAGAAGAAATGACAACTTAGCAAGTCATTTAACTTGCACAGAACATTCTAAAGTCAAATTCAAACAATTCATACAAAAACTAAAAAAAAAAATCAATGAACAATATTGCTAAAGCTACCGACTAATGGCGAATTTAAAAGAAAGATAAGCATCTGAGCTTCTGCATCCATTTAATTTTCAAATTGAATTTCAGTTGTAAAAATGCCGGTTCTAAGTGGATCCTTTTAAATTATAATATAACTCTTTTTTATAAAGATTAAATTTAATGCACTATTAGTGTACATAAAATATTTTATATTATCAATAAATATAAAAACAACACATCATTAAAAATTTAACACTTTTTTTATTTTTATTATTTGTCACATTTAATTTTTTTTTGAGATTGAAAAATTAGTTTAATATATTTATTTTTATTAATTTTTTAAAACTACCATTTAGTTCAAAATTAAAATTTACTCCATTTCTTATTTTATGCACAAAGTTTAAGTAATTGAAAATGGAGAGCGAAATATGATTGAATGAATTTATTGAGACATTATAAGATAAATGTATAAAATAATGAAGTATTTATTAATAAAAAAGAATAAAATTAAAAAATTAATATTTATTATTTTATTAAAATTTTACAATGATAGATAAAAAATAAATTTTTTTTACAAAATAAGACAAATAATAAGGAGTGGATGGAGTAGTAATTAAGAATCTTTACTAATAGTAAGAGAGTTCTAATAATTTTTAAATGATATGATAATATAAGAATAAGTAATAATGTAAAAATAATTTGCAATGATATTGATTTAAATTTAAATTTTGAAAAAAATTAGAAGAAAAATTGTGCTAATTCAAGTTAGGACATATAGCATCATTGAGAATTTACAACAGTATTAATAAATTGTCTAAAGTTTGAAGGTCATTTTGGTATAATAAATTTTTTTCTATCAATTTCATAAATTGTCTAAACCACTTTATCTAATTCTTTCCTCTCTTATTTTCTCCTTTATTCAAACACAATTAATTTCTCCCCTATTTTTTTCTCCCTTATTTTCTCTTCCAATCAAACAACTCTAAAGAAAATAATTTATCTTCTATTTTCTTTCTCCTTTATTTTCTTTGTATTCCATTTTCTTCTCTAACCAAACAAAGCCCGGAAAACATTTATAATTCACTTGAAATTGAAATTGAAATTGGGTTCAATTAACGATGAACCAGTTACACTGTGATATCTTGGGCCCAATAATAGAGGAAAAGATGTTTCAGCCCATTTTCAAGTAGATGAGTCGATAACTGTGTTATTCATTCAATTTTTCATGAATATAAGACCTTTTCATTTAAATTCAAATTTAATTCATTATTTACTGAAATAATAAATAAATAAAAAGATACGGTGTTAGTAAAAAAATAAAAGTAATTCAACTTTTGATTATTTTGATCAGTTTTTAGAAATATAATAATATTAATAATATAAAATTAATTTATATTAATATTAAATTAAATTTATATTACCTTCATTTTCAGTCCAATTATCATTTTACTGGTCATCAGCCAGTGGTGTCACTCGAACAATATTTAAACTGCCATTTGTCAGCCTACCCTTGAGACCCATGCGTGATGTGCACAAAGTTTATTACAATTTACGTAAAAAGACACTTATAACTATATTATAATCTTCCACATTAGGATTTAAATTTATTTTAATTATTAATATAAATTAATATTATATTATCATTCATATATAATTATCATATTTAAAAAAATTATTATTTTAATAATATATTTTCTTCTCATTTATTATTAATGTAAAATATTTTATATTAACAATAAATTTAATTTAAACTCTTACATAAAACTTTAGGTAACTACTGTGACATGTGTATAACTTTTAAACTATATAATATGTAAATAATTCTCTTAAATTTCATAAGTTACAAACTTAATTTTTATTATCATTTAATTTACTAAATTTTATAAGATAAGCCATTGTTTTTATCACTTGACTTATAAACCCTACAAAATATATATTCCCTTGAAATTCGCTATTTGAGAAGTATAACATATTTTTATTCCCAACCTCTACCATGTGTAATATTAGAATTTCAAACTTAAGAATCTAAGATATTTATTAATACAATTTTTTATTCCAATAGAAAAATAAATATATTTTTTAAACATTAATTAAATGTATAATAAGCGTATAGATTATTTTAATAAGTTTAATGAAAATAAAAAAAATTAAATACACAATTTTTAAAATTTAAAAGAATTATCTGAGGGATAATACATAACTCAGGAGAAAGATTCTTTAATTTATTTACTCATTCTTTAAATTTCCATTCCCATATGATTTAGTTTTGATTGCGTCATCAAATACGGCCTTAACAGTCTCTCGCCATTACTACCCAGGCAATTTGTTTCACTCTTTAGGGTCAAATATGGATCAGAGGATTATTGATTCTATCAAATTAAAATCTATGTACATTAATTTATAAATAATTCTTTATTTATGTATTTACCTATATATAAATATATATCAAAAAATTAATTTATATATTATAAAAATCAATATTATAAATAAAAAAATATTATATTAAAACATCTTATTAATTTATTTAAAAAACATATATTAAAAACTTAATAAAAATTTAAATATCTTAAAATTATATATTCTGATTAAACTATAATAATATTGAATCTCAAGTAAAATCAAGTTTAACATTTGTACTAATCTTATTTTTCATATTATATAAAATGTAAATTTAAAGATACTATTTAGTTTCTAAACTATGTTCTCCATACAATCTGAATAAAATTTATAAACCAAAACGGAAAAATAATTAACATTTCCAATATTTTCATTTTTTTTAATAAAAAAATTCAGATGCTTTTGGCAATTGAATGACAAATGTGTAGGTGTTACAGGGGATCTCACGTCGGTGACATATAAGGATATTATTATTAAAACTTGTAAAATATGACGCGTATATATTATTTAATAACGATAATTAATATAAGTCATTAAAAAATAATAATGTATCTTAAATTTTGACTCATGAGAGTTACTTCTTTGATCTATTTGGCTATTGATGCCGCCATTTCCAGCTTGGACAAAGATACTTAATTTAATTAATTTGTTTACTTTCAAATCTATTTCTTTTATTATTCTAGAAGTTATTAAAGATGAAATGAATATTTGCATGTCAAATTTTTTAGATTCGATTGTTCAATTTATGCCAAGGTAAAATATAATTATTTGATTTAATCAAAGTATGATTATTTTTATTGTAATTTACTTGTCTAATTTGCGTTAATTCATTATTTGATCTTAAACATTATATGTATATTGCATGGAATTTCATTATATTGGATTGATGCGTCATTTACTGCCACTACTTATGTATGAATGATTGTATTATAAATATAGAATTAGAGTAGTAGTTGAGGCACTTTGTGATTAGAAAGTGCAAATAAGTTAAATCGAGTTAAATTTTATTTTAAATAAATTAAACATACTTGTCAAGTATTAATCTGAATCTAGTTTATTAGTTTATATAAAATTAAAATTTGAGTTCAACTTGACTTTTTAAAATTGATTTAACTCCTTAACATATTTAAAAATTTACTTGTACAGATAGATTTTCAAATATGGTAATTGGTTAAGGCTTTTTTAAGATAAAAAATAAGCCAATGGCCTAGTTAAGCTTTTATACATGAGTGCATATATTAAAATATTATATATTATATGTGTATATATATATATTATTATCTTGTATTGTATTATAAATAAATATGTCAATTATTAAATAATTTGGTTTGAAAGCTTACAAGCCAAGCTTAAAGAAAAGATGCTTGACCTATTTATTTAAATAAGTTTATTTATTAATCTTAATTTAACTTATTTAAATAAATATGCTAAATTAGATTAGGCCAAAAATAAATTATGTCATAATCCTTTGATAGGTCATTTGACCTATTTGCATCTTTATTAGTGATTATTTTGATTAATTATTCTTTTAATGAGATTAATGGTATTAAGGCGATTATATACATATTTTGGCATTATACATTACATCCATGCATTTGTTTGTAAGGGATAAGGCTGATTTACTGGGATAATAATAAACTTATAAAGGATAAGGTTAGAAATGAGTCACAATAAATTTACATATTTTCTTTTTTTTTTTTTTTGTATTTCCTCTTAAGTGATTATTGAAATACTATGATTGAACACTTTATGAATAGGATGATGCAAAGATGTATAGTGTAAGCTTGACTAGGTCTTGATTTAGAGTATGTATATATATATATCCATTTCTTTGATGGATAAGTTATCATTTTGAAACACTCTTTATCTTTCATCGACAAATGTATAAAGGTGTTTATAATTTGTATGAAACTTATATGTTCCTTATAAAAACCTAACTATAAGCTATATATTATGGAATATTTAAATCTTAGTTATTTCACAATACTTATTATTTGCTTATTAAGTTTTGATGAAACCCACTTTACTCTCATTCTTTTCTTTCTTTCTTTTTAGAAGGAGACTTTTTCCTTGGATGCTTAGTTGTTATTGGGTGGATTAGAAGTAGGCTTGCATAAGAATTTTGGTGCTAAGGTAACTACTGTTAGAATTTTTATGTAGGCTATCATTAATTATAAATATTCTATATTTTAATAAAATTAGCTAAATAATGATTTAAAATATTTTTATTTTCTAAAGCTCAATTATTAAAGTGATTTATTACTTAAATTTATAGATACCTAATTTTATATTAATGTCTTTGATAGCTAAAGTATAGGCCTTATATTGGCTAAGTTCCTAGATTTTTATTTATATTGGCTAAGTCCCCTCTCCACTCCTAACCTAATTCAATTATTGACTTATTCCATCCAGAGCCATATACTATAAGAGAAGGAAAGAAAAATTCATACTTATGATATTCATCTGAATACTAGCTTTTTTAGGAGAATTAAATCCATAATAAAGGTATGCTTCTGTATCAATTTTATTTTCATGATGTCCTAAATTTTATAAAAATTTTAATTTAAATTTTTATATATGGTATTAGAGTCACCTTGTATAAATTTAGGATCCAATTGTATGTCATCATATATACAAATACCTAATAATAATTACCATGTATTTTCAATTTTAAATTATTCATAAATAGTAAATTGGCTATGATAAAGGCTTTTGATTCATAATTTTTATTTTGATAAAGGATGAGCAATTTTGCCTTCCAAATATGTTTGGCAAATAGGATTTTAGTTATTACATATATGCAAATATGAATTAAATTTGAGTATTAATATATAATATGTTTATAAGATAATGAGTCAACATTCTTTGTTTTACTTGAATTCAATTTTCATAATTGGATAGTAGTAAAAATAAATTGTAGAGAGAATGACGAAAACCTTACGGGTTGTATAATTCTCTTTTATTCCAAACATTATATGTCTACATGATTAAAATAATAGTATCATCATATATTCTAAAATAAATAATAATTATTACTATTTTAAATTAATTATATCCGTAATATATATAATTTAAAAGAAAAATCATCTTTGATTGAATTGGTATGAGTAACTTCCTATTTTATATGTTTATTTTATCATTTATTTTAATCTAATTAATTTTATCACATTATTTGAAAGTATCTTCTATTTTGATTTAATTATTTTATTAGTTTTGTGTGATCAATTTTTATAGTTATTTTTGGATAATTTCATGATTGTAAAATTACAATAATTTGAGATTATTATTATTATTTTGAAAATTGATTGAGTGATGAATAAATCCCTTATGATTCCATAAGTTTGTTTGATTTCATTGAATAATTTGAGAAAACCTTTCTAAATATTTAATGATAACTTTGGATTTGGTGTATGTTAAGTTCATTAACTAGCACTTTTATTTTATCATAAATGCTTTATTTTAATTTGTGGTTTTTATGGAATTTGGAATGAATTGAACAAATTAAGTTCTAATATGTATATATATATATATATATATATATATATATATATATATATATATATATATATATATATATATATGATTTTTTTATTTCAATGCATTACTTGTGATTGAAAATTGCAATTTTGGATTGAATTTTGCTAATTTTTCTTGGTTGAACTGAATTCATGCTTAAATGATAGAAAGTTGAAAGTAAATAGAAGGCAATACATCAAAGTCTTTCTCTTTTTATTAATTTATTATTTTCAATATTAGTTATAAGTTATCTTCTTTAAAAGTAATACAAAATATTTTTTAACTAGCTAATATGTGTGAAATTCAACTTTTATGATTTATAAATTATATATATTTAAATTATTTAAAATAATTTTTTAATATTTTTCATTGAATGAAGCTTAAAATTATGAAATTTAATGTAATTTAAAGCTCTTATAATCAATATAGATGTAATGTATATAACATAAATTATGGAATAATCACATTTTACTCGTTATTAATATAAAAAATTTGAATAATAGTTCTATGCATTTTTTTATAATTATCCTAAATTTTTATTTAGGATATTTTTACGTTAATTTTGGATAATTATCATTAAAGTAAAATTATTCATATTAATTTTTAAGGTCTTTGAATTTATAGGATTAATTTTTGATTACTTAATACAATTACCTATTTAAAAGGGGTAATTGTATATTTTACTTAAAAATTAGCTTATTAAAATATTTTTAGATATATTTTATTATTAAAAATTTATCTATCTAAATATGATAAATTATCAATATTAAAATATTGTCCTGATTGATTTCATCGATAGGAAGTTCTTTATATACTATATTTTATATCCATTGAGGAAAGAATATAATAATTTTTTTATATACTCCTAAATATTTTATAACTATATGCCCATGAACTACCATATTGTATTTTTAATAATATTATGCACAATATATTTATTTTATTAATTTATTTTTATTATTAAAATTATTTTGGATAATTACGATCTCAAAAAAATTATCAATAAAAATTAAAAAAAATTATTGTACTCTTTGTAGTTATCTATTAAGATTCTTATTTGTTATTTTTGAAATTTAATGATAAAATAATTATCATATAGAGTATAAAGTAAGAAAAATATTATACCTTAAGTTAGTTGATAATAATTTGCTACTTTTTCTTGATAATAATTTGTCATTAGTTAGTTTGATAAATTATTAATTTCTATTTCATTCTTATTATAAAAAAAGTGATGACATTTTATAAAAATTCTTATTTAAAATAATTCTAGTGATGTGACATTGATAATTAAGTAATATTTTCTTTTGTTAAAAAATAATTTTTAAGATTGTATTGTAATGCAATATAGTTTTAATAATTAGTAATGGTACATATTGTTTAACATCTTTTAATGGATTGATCATATTATTATTATATTTAATAACTTAATTTGTAATTTTAGGTATAATATTAATATCTCAATTCTTTTAGAAAATTTGTGGGTTAATTTGGATAATTATTATCAAAGTAAAATTATTTTATATTAATTCATAAGTCTTCAAGTTATTAATAAATACTTATGAGATTAATTTTTAAATATTTCATATATTTATCTGCCTAAAAAGGGTAAATATGTGTTATAATTAGAAATGAACTTAATAAAATATTTTTTTAATTATTTCATACAATAACACATCAAAAGGGGTTGCTGAGTATTATAATTAGAAATTAGTTTAGTAAAGCAATTTTATTTCTAGATTTATTTTATTATTATACATTTTATCCACCTAAAAGGAATAAATTTGTGATGATAATATATTATCTTGATTAGCTTCAATTTGAGGAGAATTTTTACATACTAAACTCTTTACCCAAAGGATATAATATAATGTTTGTATCAATATTTTCAAACTCGGGCCGGTCATCGACCCGGCACAGTGAGCGGGTCACGGTCAGACCGGTTGAGCCGGTTGTTATATTTTTATATATAATAAATTATATATTACATATATGTATATAAAAATAAATTTATTTAATTAATACAAGTTGTATTTTAAAAACATAAATAAACATTGATTTTATTAAAATTATAAGTAACATAGAAATAAAAGGAATGATTAATATAGAAATTGATATGAAAAACCTTTAAAATAGTTGAAACATAATGTTTTGTATTCAAATTGCAAGAATATAATTTGTTAAAAATTTATATTTTAGTGAGTTTATATATACTGGTAAGATATTATTTTTTATATACACTTTAATATAAAGTAAAAAATAATAGCAATTCATATTATGATAAATAAATGATAAAGTTGCAAACCCTAAGACATAAAAAATATAAATTAAATAAGATAATTTAAGAGATAGTTATATCTTAAAATATTTCATAATTGCTTATTGAATGACTATTTCAAACAATATCTATTTATAAAGTATTTTAAATAATATAATAGTAATAGTAAATATAATTAAAAAATTTTCATTCACTTTAATCTTTGAACATATAATAAATCTTTAAATTTAGTTAGGGCTTTTTGTACATTAAACTTTTGAATTGGATAAAAATAAAAAAGAAAAAGAAAAAAAAACTCGATGAATCGAGTCATTGGGTCAACTAGGTTGGTGGTTCAATCGATTTTTTATTGAGTTTGACCGGGCCAACCTGGGTTTTTCCCAAATCCGGGTTTAAAGGTCCATCCGGACCATTTTCTCACTCAAGTGTTGGTCCAACCGGGTTTGAAAACCTTGGTTCGTATACTTCTAAGTAGAGGTGTACATGAGTCCGGTGACCCGCCCGACCCGATGAGCTTAACCTGAAAAAATAGAGTATTTGGATTCTTTTTTTTAGCCCGATAGATCTGATGGGACTTTTTTTTATGACCTGATTAATAATTGGGCCGGACTCGGGTCAAGGCAAAAAAGCCCGATAGGTCCGGCCCGGCTCGATTATAATAATTTATTTTAATAATATAATTATATATTAGAAAATATAATTATATCTAATTATTTTTAATATAAAAAATATTAATTTAATATATTAAATATTTTATATATTTAAATATCATATTATCTTTTTAAATATATATATTTTATTTTAAAATTTTATTTTTATTAAAAAATAAAAAATATATATATTTTTCAAGCTTTCGGGCCGGGTTTCGAGCTTTTTAATTTAAAATTTAGGCCAGGGCTGGGCTAAAATTTTTTAAAACTTAATCGAGTTGAGCCGAGTTCAGGCCTTTAATTTTATATGATTTGGTCCGGTGGCTCGGCCCGAAACCCGCCCGACCCGGCCCATGTTTACATTTACTTTTAAGCATGGTTATTTTACCCAAAACTAATATATTGCATTTACCTTATTTTTAAATAATTTCTAAGCATGATTATTTTACTTAAAACTAATATGTTGCATTTACCTTATTTTTACATGAGTTCTTTTGCTATAAATAATTAAATATAGGTTATTGAACATATGGAATTTATAAAAATATTTACATCATTTTTACACATGATATTTATGTTTATAAAAATTTTTTATTTTACCATGGGTATGGACCAAGTAAAGTGTATTATCAAATTATGTTAATATTATTTTGAATAAAAAAAGAAATATATTAAATAGGTCTAGTTAGAATTATAAATTTATTTCCATATATTGATATTGATTTAATGACACTTTTAATTTTTAAAATAAATCTATATTTTTAGCCTCATTATTTTTTTTTGAATTGTACAGATTTAAGATATATTTATGTACAAAAAGATTAAAATTAAGGTAATTTAGTGGTAATAATATTTTAATTTTATGATTATTTATTATTTTACATTAGAATCGATCACATATTATTTGTGCTTAAAAAATTATTGTTCTAGATAATTTTTTTTATATTCTAAATCTTTAAAAAAGATTTACAGTTTATTATGAATAATTATCACTGAAGTGAGATTATTTATGTCAATCATAAAATCTTTCAATTATCATATAAGATTGATTTATGATTATTATATGCAACTGCTTGTTCAAAAAAGGTTGTTGCATATTTTAATTAAAGATGTTTTATAAAGCAAATAAATTTATAAATTTGCTTTGATTTTAAAAATATGTTTGTACAAAGAGGATATATTTTTAATACTTAAGTTTTCTCTCGGCTGGATTTGTGATTAGGAAGGTCTTTTACATATTATACTTTGTACTCAAAAGGAAGACTGTAGTTATGTACATCATTCCTATGTCCATAAACTAAGAGTTAACATTTTTACTTCCAACATTATTTTTTTTCCTATTTTTATAGTAAAAGTGCTATCTCTTTGATTAATCATTTTCTTTTAAGGTATAATCAAAACATATTATTTTACTTTAATTATGAGAGTAAACTTGTCTAGAAAGTCTATTTGTTTAAAGAAAATATTTTTTCTCAAATATCATATTATCTTTTATGTAATTGAGTTAATATATTAAAAGAGAACTTAATACATACTATAAATTCTGTCCAAAGGAAAATTTATAGTTATGTATTATGAACTTTTATGTAAACCTTATTAATGTATAAGAAAATTTTCTTTTGTTTATTATGTGCTATTACATGATTTTTGCAACTAAATTTATTTCTTTTATATTTCAAAGAATTATTAGATAAATTAATTTTTAAAAATAGCATATATTATTATGTAACTTTAGTTATATGGTGATAAATTGAATTTTATGTTGTTTATAACATTGTGGTACATTAGTTAATTTTTTCCTTTCCTTGGGTGGAATCATGTATAACTTTCTTTTAGAATATATAAATATATATATATATATATTTAATAAACAAATTATTAAACAAGTAGTGTAAATAATTATTTTTGAAATAGTGTACAATTTATTGGGAATTACTTTGAATCTTCATATTAGTAAGAGTTTAATTTAATATTATAAAAATTTATTTGTATTATAAAATATGATACCTATGTTCAAGATTTTATTTTAGTTAAAGATTATTTAATGATATTTAAAGTTACTTTACTTTGTAAAAATTATTTAAATATTAAAATTTGCTTATATAGTCTATTTGTAATAAGTCATATGTTATTACATATATTTATTTATTAGAAAAATATGCATGTTAAAAAGGTGAATTTTTTTCTCTTTTATATACAAAATATTTGAATTTTGAAATAATTTTTATCAAGCACATTTTTACTAATAGTAATGAATTTGATATATAAGTTATTGTGTATTTCTTTGAACATAATATAAAGTAAATTATAAATGTTTTTGACATATGCATTGTGAATCTATTTTTTTAAAATTTTTTTGAGATGCCTTTTTTTTGTCAAGAGTGTACATTGCTATTATGAGAATTTTTCAAATAATTTAATTCAAACTTAAAATTTTTTATTCATGCTTTGTTTAGATAATCTCTAGAAATATATTTTAGAAAAATTTCTTGTTACATTAGTTTGGTATCAATTTTAGTATCTAATTTTTTATAGTTATGTAAATGACTTATTTGGAATATCAAAGTTAATTATATAATTAATTTCCTTTGATTATTAATTTATTTTATTTATATTCTATCAAGTCAATGATTTGAGACATTATAATTTTACATACCACTGAGATATATATGTGGAATTTAAATATTTTTTTCTCTTAAACTAAGGTTCGAATATTTATAAGATATTTAAAAAGTTGTTAAGATATGGACATTTAATTTTATTTTTTATAATATACTTAGTTAGTGGAAGTTTTATGTTATATAGAATATTTTATCTTAATTGATAATTATAATATGTTTGTTAGTATATAGGTTGCATATGTCATATATATTATTACATAATTTGCTAATTTTTATCATATTTACTCTTGATCATATTGATATATTATTATATATTTATATATGTAATTTATGGATTCTTTATTAATACATGTATCTCTATATTGTAAAATGTACTAATTATTGTAATTATAAAGACTAATATTTGGTGCCAGTCGTTAGCTTTTGAATATGTAAATATGGTTTCTATGCATACCATATTGAAATAATGAAAATTACCTTGATAAAAGTTATGTATTAAGTTGAATATGTTATTTTATATGATATTTTTATTAGGACTAAGATTTATTATTTATTTATTAGTTCCTAAGTTATATATTTATCTCTTAATTAATGTTATTTTAAAACTTATAGACATTTTGACTAACAGATTTATAAGAACTAGGACTTAGTGTCAATTGCTAGTCTTGTGTTTAATATTTACTTCTTAATTGATACTATTTTAGAATTATGAGAAAATTAAATTTATTATTATTAGAATATTTTTTTATCTTACGATTGAGTTGATTATAAAGAAATTATTGATTATTGATTTAAAAAATAGCATGTTTTATTAGATCATGCTTTTGATACTATTTTTCTTACTATACTTTCATATTAATGACTTGTATTTGAGTAATCAATAGTATATGTAATCATGAAAAGTCTTATGTCGATAACAATACAATTACCGCTATGATTTGATATTGTTGACTACTTAAGTGTGAGTCATATTTCAGGTATCATCTCTTAAATGATGTGTTTTCAAAATTGTAACCACATATTCAAAATTTTACATCTAACTTGAGAGTTCTCTTCATATAAAATATTTTATAAAATATTTTATAAAATAAACTCTTTATAATTAATGTTACCAAAGTGGTAGAGTGTTAGATTTTTTATGTGAGCTTCCATTAATTGTAAGTATTTTATATTTTGATAAAACTATTTCAATAATGATCCAAGTATTTTTATTTTCTAAAGTCCAATTATTAAAGTAATATATTATTTAGACTTATAAACACTTAATTTTGGATTAATTTATTTGGTTGCTAAAATGTATGCCTATACTTTTTCTAAGCCATAACGGGGGGACTTGATAAGGTTTTATTTATATTAGCTAGGTCACTTCTCCATTCCTAATCTAATTCAATCATTGGTTTATCTCATTAAGAGTCGCACACTCTAAAAAAAAGAAGAGAAAGATCTATGCTTGTGATATCCATCTGAATACTAACTTATTTAGGAGAATTAAATCTATGATAAAGATATACTTCCACATCAATTTTATTTTCATGGTGTCTTAAATTTTATACAAGTTTTAATTTAAATTCTCACATTAGAAAGTTAAAGTAGGCATGCATATTACTTTTTAAATAAATTGCTTAATTGATTTTTGGGAAACATGTATTCCTTTCCTAAATAGGAGTGTGGCTATATTAGATGTATTTAGATAAAGCTTATAGATTGTCATTTGTAATAACTTTTTACACTAATCATGCGTCTTAGGATGAGTTTTAATAAGTTTAGTTTGATGAAAAATTGTATTGATTTTTCTAATCTATGCATCTAGTGCATAGAATAAGTACTAATTAATATTTATTAGAATAAGAGTTTTTCTTATAAAAGTAACACTAATTAATGAAATAATTAATTATAATTTATTTTTACAAGAAAAAGGTGAATTATTTCATTAATTATTATCACTTTTACGAAAAAAAAATTTAGTTGACATAAGTATTAATTAACTTTTATCTTATGCACTAGATGCATATGTTAGAAAAATCCAAATTCTATTAATCAACAATTATTGAATATCAAGGCATTTCTATCTTCCTAATTTGAGCCATCTTCATTTTTAGTTCAATAGCGTTTTTAAGGATCATGAATCGGTAGTGTTGACTAATAACATTTGAAATGTCATTTGCTTATTTAGACTTAAGGCACTCATATTTGTGTACCATGTTTATTATATATTTTTTTATCTAAAAATATTTAGTATCTAATAATCACATTAGGCTTTAATTAATCTAAAGTCAAGTCCAATTAGGTCCAATATAAATATAAAGTTCTCACAATAACAAATTTTGCCTATGCAATTTACATACAAGGAAAAAAAAATTTCTAACCAAATTATAATGTTACACATTGCATTGAGCCTTATGGAACTACTATCATATGTGTATAACTTTTAAACTATAAAACATATAAATAATCCTCTTAAACTTCATAAATTACACTATTAAGGTTAAGCTTTTACTTACTAGATTTGATAAGATAAATAATTATTTTTATCATTTGACTTATAAACAATACAAAATATATATTTATTTTAAATTCACTATTTTAAAGTATAACGTATTTTTATTCCCCATCTCCACCATTTGTGATTTTAAAATTACAAACCTAAGAATTTAAGATTTTTTTGACACTTTTTTTAGTTGGAATAGTTGAATAAATATTTATTTTAAAACATTAATCAATTATATAATAGGTATATAAATTATTTTACCAAATTTAGTTAACATAAAAAAAAATTTATGAAAGTTAAAAGAATTATTTAAGGATAATAATACATAACTTACTAAGAAAAATTCTCGAATTTACACTTCTTTAAATTTCCATTCTATTAAGATTTAGCTCTCTGACTGAGGCATTGAAGACTGGCTTGATAGGCAGTCTCCCGCCATTACTTCCCGGGCAAATCGTTTGGCACTCTTCTTGAGCGAAACTCTCACTTGCCTTGTTTCTGGCGATGCTTTCGATTCGCTCATGTTTGCCAATCTTTCAGTTTTACTCTCACTCAATTTCATTTAGGTCCTTCTTTGGTCTCAAATCCTCAACATCGGTATCCTTCGCCAATTTCTCTCTCAAACCTATCTCCTTGGCAACCTTTAATCGCAGCTTCAGCATGTCATCCCGACCTTCTGCTTTCGATGCTCTCATGTCTGGGGCTCGCGCCGCAGCCAAGAAGAAATCTCAATCCCAACCACAATCTTCATCACCCAAGAAACGAAAAACCCCTGATTCCACCTTAAACCCTAACCCCCTCAACACCATTGATTCTGACAAAAATTCGCCATTGCCATCGGAACCCTCAAATGACACTAAATCTTTGGATGACAAAACTTCTTCAATGTCATCGGAACCTGAAAATGACACTAAGTCTGTGGATGTTAAAACTTCTGTCAAGGTACAAGATCCGGCCACGCAGGGATTGGGCAATGATGGGTCTCCCAGGTCCGAGGTTGTTCCCGCTTCAAAGAAAATGCGCTCGGTAGGTTCAGAGGAGAAGACTGCTGAATTGAAGAAAAAAGTTCCACTATTAAAGAAGAAGCCTGGGGATTTTGATCCAGGTTCGGTGGCGTGTTGGGAAAAGGGTGAACCTGTACCATTCTTGTTTCTCTCGTTGGCTCTCGATATGATTGCGGAAGAGTCTGGTCGAATTGTGATTACGGATATTGTATGTAATTTGCTGAGAACCGTGATCCGTACTACTCCTGATGATCTGGTCCCTGTTGTGTATCTCTCGGCAAATAGGATAGCTCCAGCGCATGAAGGATTGGAATTGGGTATTGGGGATGCTTCTATCATTAAGGCTTTAGCAGAGGCATGCGGCAGGACTGAAGCACAGATAAAAAATCAATATAAGGTGGTTATTACGGGGCTTTAATCGTCCTGTTAAAGCTGACTAAAGTTGCAATGTTCATGTCCTGTTATAATGTTTTGATTAATGTGATTCAATGCAATGTTCATGTCCTGTTATAATGTTTTGATTAATGTGACTCAAAGTTACTCATATTGCATGAGTGATAAGTAATCAAATCTTAGGACTGGTGGACCAAAGTTTGATGGATTTTGCTTAATTAGATACGAATTTCAGACTCAGAAATCTGAATGCGATGGCTTAGTCTCTGGTAGTTGTGTGCATGCAAATGGTCTATGCAAAATTATACTACTCATGTTAGAGGCATATATGCTTGCTATACGCCTTCTTGCCCAACTCCAGTATTTAATGATTTTTTTTTTAATAATGGAAATTCTGGTTTGGGGGTTTGAATTTACTTGGGAAATTTTTATGTGTGGCTTTAAGTGCTTACTTATCATTTGTTATTGGTAGGAAAAAGGTGATTTGGGCCTTGTTGCTAAAGCGAGTCGCTCCTCTCAATCTATGATGTGGAAACCTGATGCATTAACTATTAGGAAGGTTTTCAACACCTTCCGTCTTATTGCCAAGGTTTGTTATCATTGCTCTTCTATTTTGTACCCGAGTAATCTATTTACTCCTTTTTCTTCCCCTCTCGTATTAGTTTTTGGTTTTGATTTAGGGATGTATTATGTTATATTGTTATTAGGGTTCCTATTGTCTAGAGTGGCTTCTTTTTTCTCTAATAACTTTCTAAGTAATGTTTTGGTCCATAGTGTACATTCTGGTGTAATGGTCACACCAAATCACAATTATGTGATTATAAATGAAAAGAAGAAAAAAAAATGTTATATTCCTAAATAAAGGTTAGAAAATGATTTGAACCGAGATTAATAGGATTTGTGGATTGGATCGAGAAAAATAATTTAATTGATAAATATGGCATACCTTTGGTTGTAGTGCATGCGTATTTTCTGCTTCAAACAGGTTTTTGTGTCATCTAAAGCAAAATTAACCCCATTTGAGACTGGAAAATAGCCAGACCAATAATGTCCATTAGCTATACATCTTTTGCTAAAAGTTAATGTTCAAAAAAGTTATGTTGTAATTTTTTTTTTTCATACTTTAAATCTGCACTCAGCGAGGCCAGTTTCTTGGTACTTGATAGGCTATAAGAGGAAGAGAGGAATTGGTTGTGATCTGCAATGAAGTTTAATAGCTAAAATTGAACAACATCTAAATGGTTGCAGGAATCTGGAAAAGACAGTCAAGAGAAGAAAAAAAATCATATCAAGGCACTTCTTGTTGCTGCCACTGATTGTGAACCTCAGTATCTAATACGTCTACTTCAGGTTTCTATCTCGGTTTATCTATTGAAATAATCTGGTAGACTCCCCCGCCCCGGGTTTTTTTTTTTTTTAAGTTTCATTTTTGGAATTTTTTCTAGGCCAAGTTACGAATTGGGTTGGCAGAGCAAACCCTCTTAGCTGCACTGGGCCAAGCTGCTGTATATAATGAAGAACATTCTGTACCACCTTCAGGAATTCAGTCTCCTTTAGAAGAGGTGAGTTAATGTTGTTATGGTTTGTTAAAATGATGCAGCTGTGCTTCTTGATTAAAATAACTGTCTTTGTCTTTTTTATTATCTGTATACCAAGAACTTGTGGATTGTAGTAATTGATGAAATTTTATCTGTTTTCTAGATTTTTTTTAAAAAGTTTTGATGATGTATCTGGTTTGATTTACATCAGGCTGGGAAGATTGTTAAACAAGTTTATTCTGTTCTTCCTGTTTATGACAAAATAGTTCCTGCATTGCTTACTGGTGGCGTATGGCAACTTCCAAAGACTTGTAACTTCACTCTTGGTATTCCTGTGGGACCTATGCTATCAAAAGCAACCAAGGGTGTATCTGAAATTCTAAATAAGTTTGAGGGCATGGAGTTTACCTGTGAATACAAATATGATGGAGAACGTGCTCAGGTGAAACCTCCTCCCCCCCCCCTCTTAGAACTGACCATCAGTGTACTTTCCATGATGTATATCATCCTATGACTTTTCTTTCCCTGAGGCAGATACATTTTCTGGAGAATGGCTTTGTTGAGATATACAGTAGAAATGCTGAGCGGAACACTGGAAAGTTTCCTGATGTTGTTGCTGCTGTTTCAAGGTAAAACTAAGGCAATTGCATTTTATTTATTTGTGGTCTGGTGGCATCTTTCTTCTCCTGTTATAAACATCTCCTTAACAAGAGGAATATGCATGAACCAAAACTAACCATTTAGGAGATTTGTCTTTGCATTGCAACAACTACACTAATTACTCGAAGACACTTGTGTCAACTTAGGATTTGCTAACATCTGTGGTCAGTAAACAGGTTAAAGAAACCATCTGTATCATCATTTGTTCTTGACTGTGAACTTGTTGCATATAACCGTCAGCAAGGCAAAATTCAGCCCTTCCAGGTAATCTCTCAATGCTGTGGCTACAACTACAACCAACTTCTGTTAAATAGAAGAGTCAATTTCGTGGATAATATTAGTGTTCTTAGCATTACTATATACGATCAGATTATAATTTGTTTTGAAACATGGTATTTGATTTGAATATATATTTTTTTCTTGTTATACATCTGTTGGTGATGTCTCTGAACAAATACTGGTGCATTTTGGATGAATTCAAGATATGAAACAGATTTATGACCTAATATATTGACAGGTACTCAGTACGCGGGCTCGCAAAAATGTAGCTTTGAGTGATGTAAAGGTTAATGTATGCATATTTGCTTTTGATTTGTTGTATCTTAATGGGAAACCACTTCTCCAAGAACAATTGAAGATCCGCCGAGAGGTACCTGCACTGCTTGGTTTTATCCTTGCTTTTCCAATATTAGTGTTTTGCCATTTTCCTTTTTAGATCTTTTGATGCACTTAATAATGGTTGGCTGAGAGACAGAATCTAAAAGCAACCATTTGCTGTGACAAGACAACTTTAAAAGGTGGCATAATCATTAGAGAACTAAGTTCTGAGGGCACGTTAGAAATGTAAATGATATCTTAACTAGTTAGGATATTCAAGGGGTTGTTTTGTTGTCCATAAAAAGATTGCCAACCCACCTGGGAGGCCAGTTGCCTCTCATAATTAACCTGTGATTAACTATTTATTCTTGGACGTAATAAACCATTGAATACTAGGTATTTGTTATGTATTATTGTCCAAGTGCTGTTGTCATATGATTGCTTATTGCAGTATTATTTTCTGAAGTGATAGTTTTTTCTCTGCAGCACCTCTATGCCTCTTTTGAGGAGGAAGTTGGCTTTCTTCAGTTTGCAACAACAATAACATCAAGTGATCTTGATGAAATACAGAAATTTCTTGACAGAGCTGTTGCTGATAGGTCTTTATTCATTCTGCAACTCTTTTGAGCTAAGATCATAGGCATTTTCTTGAGACATTCTTTTATCAAGATTGCATTAATGTGGTTGGACTATTTTCTTCAATACTTTTATTGTTATTAGTATGCATAACTTTCCCTATGATTATATGTATAGCATTAACTTTAGCATCTCTCTTGATTTGCAGTTGTGAAGGGTTAATCATTAAAACTCTTGATAAAGATGCTACATATGAGCCTTCCAAGCGATCACTTAACTGGCTAAAGTTAAAGAAAGATTATCTGGAGAAGTAATAGCTCTAATATTCATTTTTCTTCAAATTTTATTTGACTTAATGGATTTTATTGTTCATTTCCCCTAATTTGCAGTATCGGGGACTCCCTAGATTTGGTGCCTATTGCTGCTTTCCATGGCCGTGGAAAACGTACAGGTATAATAAAGTAGATTTAAAATGAGGTATTGCCTCGAGGGTCTTCTGCTATCATCATTTTGGATAACTAATGTCAGTTATTTTCTCCATGTACGGAGGAAGCCATGCTGTTTTTCATTTTCTTATGTATCATGTATAGCTACCAAAAGACTTCAGCTCAATGCCTTTTTATTTTCTATTTTAGGAGTCTATGGTGCATTTCTCCTTGCTTGCTATGACCCCAGTAATGAAGAATTCCAAAGCATTTGTAAGATAGGTGAGTGTCTTCGTTAAGTTGCTAGGTTTCCCTGTGGTTATTGAAATTAATTCCGCTTGGCAATTTTCATGTAATGGTGGGGTAGGCACTGGATTCTCTGAAGCAATCCTTGAAGGACTATCTGCCAGTCTTCGTTCCAAAGTTATTCCCAAACCAAAGGTTTTTGCCTGCCTCTTCCTTATTCATTTGCTCCTGGTGTATAAGAATCTGATTATTACTACAGACTAACATAAACCGGCTTTGTGATTCCAGCCATATTATCGTTATGCAGATACAATCAATCCTGATGTCTGGTTTGAAGAATCTGAAGTAAGAATAATCTTGAGTAGTTGCTTAATCTGTATTAATTTTATTTTTTACTCTCCCTGTTTTAATTCACAAAATGTATTTAATCACAATACCTTTAAGACAGTATTCATTCAAACACATTCAGTATTTAACCGCACTTAATGATGCGAAGCCTTTTATTTATTTTTTACTGATTTATTGTCTTAATTTTATCCAGGTGTGGGAGGTGAAAGCAGCAGACCTGACCATTAGCCCTGTTCACCGTGCTGCAGTTGGCAGAGTTGACTTAGAGAAGGTAGAAATAATATACTGATCTTAGAAATATAGTTTTTAAAACCAGACTGATCATTAAACTGAATATAATAGCACTTGTTTATGGTTCATTGATTTACTAATTCACTGGTTGAATCGATTTTAACTTTAAAAATATAAATTATATATATTAATAATATATAGTTAAAGTAATAAAATATAAGTAATACAATAATAATTTGTTAGAAATAATTAAAAAAATATAAATTTAATTGATATGAAATTTCACAGATATTACATTTCAATTATCATAAAATTATAAAAATTATACATTTTTTTTTAAATTGAAAATCAGTCCAGTTCACTGATTTTGGTCAGTTCACATTTGTTTTAACTGATTCACATGTATTTTTGGTTTAAAGGTTTTAACGAAATTGGCTTATTGACTGGTTCACTAGTTCATCGATTCGACCAGCTGGTCCGGTCTGGTTTTAAAAAATATGCTTGGAAGTATTTTCAGATTTTCATCTCTATGATGATCCTGTTATTATTGTTTGTTTGCTGATACTTAGCATTGTTTAACTTTTATTGATGTTCTGTCTTTCTTGATTAAAGGGCCTATCCCTCCGATTTCCACGTCTCCTTCGAGTCCGGAATGACAAAACTCCTGAAGAAGCCTCATCATCTGAGCAGGTATCCAACTATCTTTCATCAGGCTAATCATACATTATAAAAGATGTTTATGATAAAAGAATGATAATGGAACTTTAAATTCTTTCATTATGATTATTATTTGCTGTAGATTATCAAGTTTTTAGGATTTCTTCCTACTTTTTCTTAGGTGGCTGATATGTATTTTGCTCAAAAAAACAATCAATCAAACAATCAAGATGACAACGAAGATGATTGATGAACAAAGTTTCTCTCTCTCTCCCATATATGATGCTTTTAAAGCCACAAATGTCGGTCTATTTTAGCTGCAAATCTGAGTAAATATAGAGATGCAATTTGCTTAAAAGCTTAGCTGGGAGAAAGAACTGCTTCCGCGACATAATTGAAAATTTTTTTCTTGAAATCTGCAGTAGGATCTGTCATATTTTGTTAGCTGCCCATTGTGAAGCAGATTTTGTAATTTCTTCATTTTTATGTGATGTTTTTTTCTTAGAGTATCCAATTGTATGATATGCTAATTCTGCCAGCTTATTAGTTGTCATTTTATGTACTTTTCAAAGACAGCAATGTGCATATGTACTGTTCATGCATCCAATTTCTTAATGTGACAAGTTAAGAATTTCAATGATTCCTGCGTTATCAAAGATCACTCCATGTGCGGAGCATCTTGTGTGTACATACTTGGTAATTCAGCTATTCCAGTTGAATTGTTTGTAATCTCAAATGCACACACGGACCTGACTTGGAACGAAGATTAAAATTGTTTCCAACATGGAATGATGGCACCAAGAGGCTTCTGGAATGCAGAGAATCTTAAAAGGGTGATAGATAGGCTCAATTATAGACATGTAGGAGACGTTTAGGTAGGGGCTGCCTAATGTTTGAACAAATCTGCCTTCTGTTCAAGCCCATGGATCTTCGTCAAAAGCCTCCGCGTTTTCTGGAATACCCCTCTCCCCCTTCCCAAGTTCCCCACCAAAACTATTTCCATTGTGAACCCTGTTTGATTCCCCTGTTGTTTCTACAGTGTCGACCTGAATTAGGTTGTCATGTCTGACCTTTGAAGCCAAATATTCTTTACAGTAAATGTCAGAAGTTGGCTAAGCAATTGAGAATTAGGAGTGTAAATAGGTTAGATTAAGTGAAATTTTAATTCAAATAGCTCATATTTACTTTTTAAATTATTGGTTTGAGTCTAATTTGTTAACTTATATAAAATTAAAATTTAAGCCTAGCTTGACTTAGCCTGATTTATTAAAAAAGTTTGAATAATCTTGGTAGTTTATTTAAAAATTTTTTTGTATAAGTAAATTTTTAAATTTGCTAATAGAATAAAGTTTTATTAAAATTTATTAAAATTTAAAACTATTCAATAGTTTAATTAGATTTACATATATATATATATATATGTATTAAAATATTTATATTCTTTGTATAGATAACATATTATATTATAATATTTATAAATATATTTATAATTAAATAGATTGGCTTAAAAGATATATAAATTAAGTTTAGAGAAAAAAAAAGGCTTGGTAAAGGTAGAGCTTATATGTGCAGTAGGTTCAATTTTTACAATTTTAGGCCCAAAAAAATTACAAATTGCAATACTCCTATGCTAATGTAACAAGTTAGATAATAATAACTAGGGAGTCACTTTCTTAAGAAAGAAATAACAAGTAATTTGTGCTAATAACGTTATTTAGCAAGACAAGTAAATTTCTTAACGTAGTGAACGGAGGAATGAAGGGTGGGGTATAACGTTATCATAAACTATTGCAGAAGCCCTTCTGTGACCAGACCAAGGATTTTGTCCACAATTACGTTCTTTTTTTTTTAATAAATTGCAAGAAACTTTCTATTGCCAGATTAAGGATTTGCTTGATATAGCATATTTAAATATATATGGTGATTTTATATTTTGTACAACTATATGCAATAAATGATTTTCTTAAGAAAGAATTCATGTTAAATTCTTTTAATGAGAAAAAAAATTATAACTAAATAATAAGATATCTTTTGTTAGTTATTTTTTAATTCACTAAAAACCTTTGCATTAATAATCTTTCAAGAAAATCAGTCATATGACTAAAAGTTATACCAATTATAAGATCAATTTGCACACTATAATAAACTAATAATCACGAGAACTAATTATTTCATCGTGAAGATGATCTGTTTGTCTCTGAGTCATCTGTAGAAACACGCAAACTAACTTAGACGTCAATTTACGGTTAAATTAAAAATGAAACATAATAAGCTGCCCATGTTGGGATAGGGGCTTTGTGCACTTAGACTTTGCTTCCGATGCAACTCAGTCGTAACTGAGTTGTATGTGCATGTCCAATTTGACTAACCCACAATGTCTCTTTGAGTCGGCGCCATTAGCGGACTGCTTCACTGTAGAGGAGGTGGCTGGTTTAGCGTGTTCAACAGGGCTCCTTGTTGCCGTACTCAGCAGGGCTGCCTTTCTTTGACGTAATATGAATTTCCAGTAAGCAAATGAAAGCAACGCATACTTAGCTGGTTGAAAGTAACAACATTGCTTCTTTCCTTCGACACTTCGCACTAACCTCCAAGAGAAGCAGGCATACAGTGAAAATGTTTCTAACTTGATCATACTAGATAGGCTTTTAATTTGGATAATTTACATGGATTAGGATTTAGAGGTTCTTGTCCTGAAAATTTCTGCGCAATCTTCACATCGTTCTACCTGATAAGTCCCAGAGAGATGAGCTTATGAGCCATGTGACATTTTCTTTTGGCTTCACCAGCCTTTGACCTCGGGAGACTGCTCTGCCACTTGCCAGTCTGAACATTCCATATTTTAGTGTCAGGCTCTCCTATCTAGTCCATTGAACCGAACTAGAATAAAGAAAAGAAAACGGGATTATGCTTCATTAAAAAAAAAAAATCAAGTTCGGTAGTAAAAGGTAGTGGCAATGCAACTTTCTGCAACATTGCTTATTAAGTCATTTTTGTTTATAAAATTTTGTAGTTTTTCATGGAAGACTCGATATTTTTTATTGTAATTATGATTAATAGAGTTGCAGCTTTTACATAAAAATTTGTAAATTTAAAAAGAAAATCGTAACCTTTTTTTTTTTTTTTAAAGAGCAACTTCTTTTAAAATTATACCAAAATAAAATTCAAAAAAATAATATTTCATTCACGCTTATTATTCACATCATTTTACATTCGTTATAGGATCTTACTGTAAGGGTAATTGCGCCTCCTAAAAATTATGCAAAATCCAACTTTTAGTGTAAGTATTGTACTAAAATGGCAAATATCCATACTGCGGCAGAAAGTCATGATGAATGGTTCCAATCCCGATGGTTAGCTTAGAGGTTGAGCTGAGAATTTAAAATGTATAAGTAGAAATGCGAAACAAATTTAATATTCATAATTTGCAAAAGCTATTACTTAAAAACCGCAGACTGAAGATTTTCTTTTTAACATAGATTATTAGAAACTGACTCCAAGAAGATTGAGGACTCAGTTATTATTTTTCCCCCCACTAAAAAACAGAAATTTTTATTAAACAGAAACAGGGGAGCTGTCAGGAACAGCGAGGGACCTGTGAAGAGGACCATGGGCAGCCTACCCTCACCAATTTTTTTTTTTTTTTGAGCTATAAGGGTATTAATTTTATTTTCTTCATTAATTATTTTAATTGCCTATTATTTTTTAATAAATTTTTAATTATATTAAAGATAGTTAGATGTGTGCAATTAGTTTTACCAAGAAATTCTTATTTTGATTGACTATTAATTACTCTTTTTTATTACTTCATTCTTTTTTATTTTTTCTGAACTTCTATACTCTTCCTATTTTATTGTTTCTCATTTTGTTTTTCTAATTTCTACTATCCCTCCCCATTCTGTTCTCTTTATATCTGTTATTTTTTCCCATCTTTTTCTTTTTCCTTCTTCATTCTTCTATTTCTTATTAATTTATCCTTTAATTTCACAATTTCAGTATTGCTCTTTATCTACAATGAACCTTCTCACATGAAACCAAAAGCAAAAAAAACTTTTGTTACAATTTTATATCCTTTTCTTGGTAAAAGGTAAATTTTATTTTTAATAGTTATTTATTCATTTGCTAATTTTTTCTTTTTATCTTTTGGTTTAAAAAAAATCTTATTCCTGATGTTATATTTGTTGATTGTTTTATAATGCTTCCTTCTTTCAACTTCGTGCTTTTGAATTGTAGATCATGTGCACACTATATCTTTACTATATCAATAATTTGTGACTTGGTCAGATGCTGATGTTAGCATGGACTAAAAGATAGTGTTTTATTTTAGTACAAGAGAAACGACATGCGCTAAAATGACATACTATATATTGTTTCTATTAATCTATCTCATCTTTTGAGATTAAATTTAAAGATAATTTTTTAAAAATATATATTGTTCTTATATTATTTTTTATCCATTTAAGAAGATAATATTCATCATGTATGACGAGATGTATATAACAAATTTACATATATTTAATGAATTAATCATTTGTAAGAGACTTTTATGAAATAGATATTTTTTAATTTTTCTTGAATTTGTTAAATAATTAATTATGATTATTTTTTATTATTAGAAATAGATAAATTTTATTATATATACATATATATATATTTTGCCTCTGCAAATAAAATTTTCTGATTTCATCTCTGGTAAGGAAAGATCAGAGGGTCCCCTAAGGGGTAACACAAACATTGAACTTATGATTCTAGAGAGCTAACGAGCACTTCGATGAATAGCCCATTCCTAAACCTATGAATCCAAATTAAAGAAACGTCAGTAAAGAAGAAACAGACTCAACAACAGTGAAAACCTTCCATGGGATACTCTGGAAGGATGCCATAGCCGGCTTATAGTCGCTTTCAATAGCCACCGGATAATCTCTTTAATTGTGAGCCGAAGCAAGCAGTTAATTAGGGGTGATAATTTATCCCATTACTATAGAGCTTAATGTTTCAACTTTTTTGGACCACGAAGCAGCTGTTGGTAGAATCCATCCATCATATTTTTCCATTGCATTGCTCCTATAAACATGATAGGCCAATTCTATTATATATAGAAAAATAAAATTTAATATATGTATAAATTAATTTTATTGATGAGATATGAATTATCAAATTAATTCTTTTTTGAAAAAATGTAAATCGTTATAAATTATTAGATTCCATGCATCAGGTAAAACTCAAGCCAGAACGGACTTTATGATATGTAACATCGACAGATTAGTCAACAATATCTGTTCTGCTATTGGAACAAATAAATGTTCCCGCCTTCTCTAAAGCAAAACATAGAACAACCCAACTGGGAGTAGATAACAGAAAAAAAGAGGCTTCAAGTAAAATTTAGAGAGAAACATAAAGAGTTGAATAATCGGAGACATCCCTAACAAAAGGGCTTAATATAATCAATACATCACACCAGCAATGGATCCTCATTATGATTTGAGGGTCCCCTCCCAACGCGACAAGCAGAGATCAAACACCTTCTCTTAGGTTTGCTCACCTTACCTTATCTCCCAATCCAACGACTCCACACCTATTCCTCTTAATTGTTGATGTGATCAATCTCACTCTCTTTCTCACACAAATTCCCACACACATACTCTTTCGCTATCTCACATCACTTGCTGTACTACAGTTTCCTTGTTACATCTTACAATTACAAACGGATTCATAGAAATCAATTCAAAGTTGAAACCCTGCTTCCACTTCAGGAACAAAAGCAGGAAGTGAAGAGGGCAAAATAACTAGAGGATAAGTTCCTCTGTCCTCAAACCAAAATATTACCAGAAATTGCCTGAATCAAATCAAACACTTTTTCTTCTTCTTGAGTTAAAATCCGGATAACTTCTTTTCTAGAACAATCCACTGTACATATGCTAGATCAGTCGCATATCCCCTAATTAACCTTTAATCCTATGAGCTTGTAATTAATTATAGAATCAAAAACTAAGATTTGACTTAGTATCAGCAGAAGTCAGTGAAGGACAATTCTTTGATACTTGTTGTCAGTGGGAGAGTCTGATCCCCCGTAGAATGCCCTCTTTCTGCTGACTCTTCCGCAGTTGGTCGGGGTGCTGCAACCGTTAATGCTAATCAGTGAGTCTTGGTGGAGGGTCTGCTGTGCTGGTGGTGCCGCCGGTTGTGGCGGTGAAGGAATGGTCACCGGAGGAATCTCGAACGACTCCAGTGGCGGTGGTGGGTGTCTCCATTGAGGAAGTGGTCCTGCCAAAAGCAGAGTCTGAAGAAGTGGGCCGGCTTTCATTACAGCCTGTAAAAGTTTACCTTTTTCGGGTAATGGCTTGTCCGGCGTTAACTCAATCATGGATTCAGTCCCAGAGGGTGGCGGAGGCGGCGGTGCTACTGGTGGAGGTTGAAGAATTGGGGGTTGAGACAAATGGTCCATGACTGGGGATGAGACAATGCTTTCTTCACAATCTGAAGAGGAGTGCCCATTGTTGGAGTCAATTCCTCTTCTGGGTTCATCTTCAATGCTGGAAATTCCAGAAAGAGGAGCAGTTTGCTGCTGCTGGAATAGTAGCTTCTCCAAGAGAAGCTTCTGGCATTTCTGAGAATCCTCTTTTTCTCTAATGGCTTTGTTAAGCAGATCTTTCAGATGAATTAGTTGGTCATCCCTCTTCTTGAGCTCCTCTTGTGCTGCTGCTCTTGTTTGTTCAAGTTCCAGAGTTGTGTATATAAGAGATTGCCTCAGCTCCTCCATGGACTGCATAATCAAATTTACACAAGAATTTGTCCTCAAATTCAAAATAATTAAAAACCCATTTCCAATTTTTGATTAATAATGACATTTTTAAGCTCTAAACTAAAGAGCAAGAAGCAACAATATTTGTGATCGATGATAGGGGAAGAGTTGAGGAATGGAGAAAGCTGGTACCTTTCCTTGGAAGTAGTAGGCCCAAGAAAGAAGAGGGCTTCTTTGATTGTCCATTCCCTTGAGAAAATAATGAGAGGTTATTTTGGAAGTGAGAGAGGAGGAGAAGGTTGTATTGTGAGAGGAAAAAAGGGAGGGAGGGAAGAGTGAGACAGAGTTAGGAGGAGTTTGGGACATGGTTTAAGCCCTTTTATAAGAGCAAGTTACTATTAAGCGCTGTGTTTTTGGGTTGCTTTCTCACTGGGGGTTGGATAAAAGCAGAAAAACCGAAAGCCAAACAGGAGCCCGTTCCAATTTGAGAAGTTCGTCCTGCATTAAATTTTTTTATATACTAAATATCTAATTATTTATGTTAAATTTTTATCTTTTTTTTTATAAAAAATGTTTGATTTAGTGATTCATACTTCATAATTTATTGGTAAAATTAATTTATATACACATTAAAATTTTCTCAATATATATAATAGGATCAGCGTTCCTTTGTTCCCATCCCATGCCAATTGCGGTGTTCTCTGTGGGCCGTCTCTGAAAGAGTCGGTAGTTGTATTCTTAGGCCAATTTTATAATATATTAAGTAAAATTTAATGTATATATAAATTAATTTTATTGATAAATTATGATTCATCAGGTTAAATTTTTTATTTAAAAAATTATAAAATTTAATATGAATTGTTAAATTTTATGCATTAAATAAAATTAAATATATGAAAGATTAAAAATCTATTTTCATTCTTATAAAATTCAAATATCACAAGCTTATATTAGTTTAGATCCTAAAAAATTAAAAGCTCTTATATTTTAATTATTCAGTAGAATAATTTAATATTTTATTTTATATATAGAAAATTAAAATATAAAAATTTTAATTTTGTAAAAATTAAATTAATATGAATTTTTAATCAAAAATAAATTTAATAAAAATTCTGCCTATCCTAAAACGGCCAGAGTTGCGCCAACGCCATAGAATCAGCGACGGAAGCGGCAGTAAATCTAAACGCTAGAAGCCACGAACGGACGTATATAAATGCGAAAATATCGCATTTTCTAAACCAAAGAAAGAAAATATCATATTTCTTCAATAAAAAAGGACAAGTTATATTATTTAACAAAATTTAATTTGATTATATTTATATTTTTTTATTTTAAACAAATATGTCTATTTTTTTAGTATAAAAAGTGAATGTATATATGAAATAAAGGAGAAAGTGTGTGAGCACGTATAAAAAATTAGTATATGTTTTTAAAAATAAATGAGCGTTGGTATAGTTATATTAAATTGCAAAAGATCACAGTGAGATCGAATTTGCTGTTAATCTAATATTAAAGAAAAACATATGAAATTTGGTAGGCTTAGAAAAGAAATTTCGAATTTTATACACATAAAATAATTTGTTAATTTTTCTTTAAATTAAGTTATTTTTATATTTTATCACTAACTTTATCTCTTGAATCATTTTAAAAAAACTATACTCAACCGTAAATTTTATTAAAATTTATGTCTTTTATTAAAGTAACGTTTATTTTATCGAAAGATATTTTCGATAAGAAGATCTTATTATTTATTCTTTTTTTGTAAATGCATGAAGATTTCATTTATTTATATATAAATAAAAAAGGTATATTGCCTTAAAGTTTGCTAATTAAAAAATTGGTATTTAGAATTGTGATGGAGGAAAATAATTTTTTTAAAGTTATATTTCATCAAATTTATTTCATTTAATATTAAAAATATATAACTATATTTATATAACATATATATTTCATCAAAAGAAATGAATTAAAGAATATGATATTTTCATATTTTTTTTGTGAGTTCAGATTTTTTTTTTTTTGAGTTTTTAATATGAAACTACGCTGACACATGTTAAAACAATAAAAAATTATAATAAATTAAGCTAATATAGTTTAAATTTATCAAGAATAAGCGGAAAATGAGTGCAAGAAAGCAGCCGACCAATGTTTTACTTTTAACCCTTTATGAGACATGCAAGTGGGGGGGAGGTCTATTGGAGAAGAAAGTGACCATAACCACGGTCATAGCTTTCAACTGCTAAAATGACACACAATAATGGCAAAAATGAAGAGCTGGACGTGACATATCGTTTAAAAGGACCCATTATAAATAAACAAATGATCTTTTTCTTATATATTTACTTAGACAAAATCTTAATATACATGATGATAAAGATATTTGATAAATAGTTGATTAATTAAATTTTAATTAATTTTAAGGTTTTCAGTTGATTAACTAAAAATTGATTTAAGTATTTGTTAAAAAATTATTTTGATTAATAATTAGTCATCGATCAGTTAATTTAAAAAATTAGAAAACTTAATGTTTTCAATCAAATTCATTGTATGTGAAAAATTTATTAATTATAGTTATATAATAAAATTAATAAAAATTAACAAATAAATATTATAATATTAAAAATCATGTTATATGATTATTTATGAATTTAAAAATTTTTTCACATTAAAAATAAAAATCAAGAAGATTAACTCATACACATACATATATAATAATTTTTACGCGTTACCCTTTAATTCAATTTTTAAAACATTGCTTAAATAAAAAGAGATTATTCAAAATATAAAATATTATAAATATTTATTTTTGATCGAGTCATTTTTAAAAAATGTGTATTTTTAATCTTAATTTTTAAATATTTTTAATAAAAATTAAAATATGTAAATAGTTAATTTAATTAATAATTTTTGTATGTAAACCTTAACTTCATTCAAATATTTTATAATAAAAATAAAATATATCATAATATATCTATATTATTTAATAATTTTAATATCTAAATTTTAAATAATAGGACTAAATTAAAAATAAAAAATAAAGTAAATAAAAAATATGTAAGTTTTAAAATAATAAGAATTAAAAATAATGTATATATAATAAATTTATTCAGTCACATAAGATCATTGACTTATTAAAAATGCTTTCATAATAAAAAGTAAATATATCATATTATATTTTATTACTCAATAATGTTGCATCTGAACTTTAAATTTGAAAAGTAGATAGGAAAAATAGAAAAGCATATAACAAAGTGGTTAAAAAGAAGAGATATAATGTGTGGACAATTTAGTCTTTACAAAATGTTAATTAAAATATTTTTAATTTAAAATATAGTATTTGAAAATTGATATTAAAAATATTATTAAAGTTTAAATTTTTAAATATCAATTTTTAAGATAAAATATATAAATAATTAATGTCTTCAATAACTTATTAAGGGTTTAACTTATTTAAAATATCTAAATAAGTTAGAAAGAATATATAAAATATTATATTTATATCACCACTTCTTGATATTAGAGTTTGGATTATAAACAATAGAAATGCACATGAAAAGAAAAAGAAAAATATTTAAAGGAACAAATAGAAAGAAGAGAAATAATTAGAAAAACATATAATGGAATAGTTAAAATTAGGAAAAATAGTATACAGACAATTAAGTGTTAACAAAATTTTAATTAATATATATTTAATTTAAAATATAGTATTTAAATGTTGATATTCAAAAAATATTATGAAATTTTAAATTTTTAAATTTAAAATTTAAAAATAAAATATGTAACTAATTAATTTATTTAATAATTTTTTTATTAAGGGTTTAACTTATTTAAAATATTTAAATTAGTTAGAAAGAATATACTTCATTGTAACAGAGTTTGAGTTGCACATCATAGGAGTGCACATTATATATATATATATATATATATATATATATATATATATATATATATATATATATATATATATATATATATATAAAGAAATAAATAAAAATAAAAGAAATAATATATGTAATTAAAGTAATAAGAGTTAAAAGTAAAAATAGAATATATAGCAGAATAAATTAATTTTATTGAATAAAATATTTAATTCATTTAAAATATTATTATAGTAAAAAATTATATTATGTTATATATATATATATATTATTTTATAATATTTGACTGGCAAATAATATAAATAAGTAGAATAAATTAATGTATAAAAAAGAATAAAAAATGCATAAAAGACAAAATATGGGGAACGAGGCGGGAAGTTTTTCTTCCTGGAGTAACACGTGCGAGAAAAATGGACACATGCCATGCCCAAAACACCACCAATTCTTATTTAGTATAGATAAATGGATATAAATATAAACTGGTGTTGAAATTCTGTAACTTAAGTATTCCTAGCTTTGACAAATCCCCCGAGGTCCCCAGATACCAGATCTTTCTTGTGTGTTAAACGGTAATGTTTATAGAGCATTAATTGTACTAATATATTAATAATTTCAATTATTAAATTTTATTTATTTATATAATATTATATAATATAAATAAAATTTAATGATTTATTGATGTCTTATAATTTCTCCGATGTTAAATTTGATTAGATTCATTAGATGCTACAATTAATACATCCAAAATTGCCAACTTTCTGATGTAACGTGCCAACTTGGTGAAAATAAGTCGACATAAGGAGTGATGTTTGAGTTTAATGACATATCTTAAGATAATATTTTGGAAATTAAAAATATTTTAGTGGTGAAATAATTTATAAAAGAGGTTATTAAATTTTTTTTATAAAATTATATGATTTTATTACGTATCACTTTAACCTGCCATCTGTTCGACATGTATAACATTTTATTGGCCAAGCAAACATATCCGTCTTCAGGTTTTCCCACACGTGGGCTGCTTTGTGTGGTAAATCCAAACAGTTAATTTGTTTGTATTTGTGCTATTCAATTGGCCTATTTTGACATGGGTAACTCTCTTTGATTTTGCTTCTCTCATATGTCATTAACCGAAGATACAATAATGGGAAGAAAAAAAATTCCTTTGTTTTCATAAAGTTTAGTATTAAAAGGCTTAATCCAAAGGGATTCATTACAAAAATTTCAGTATTTAATGATTGAATTTAGTAATAAAATTATAGTGACAAAATTTGCGGTGGAAATAGCATTTTAAAATCTATCTCCATTTCTAATTTTGAAAATAAAATTATAATTATTTTTTAACAATAGAATTAGTAACAATTTTTTTTATCTGTCATTAAATTCCATAAAAAATTTGCACATTAAATTAATGATGAACAATTTTTTTAAACTTTCTTGATGAATTTAACAATAGATTAAATATGCAAAATTTGAAATAAGTTTTGACGGAAAATTAATTTTTTTCATAGAATAGCAATGAATTTAATGATGAAATCTTAATAATTCAATATTAAATTTGCCACTAAACTAAGCTATTGAACCAGACACACTATATCATTAAAAATAAACTAGCAATGGATTAAGCTATCATTAATATGCAAATATAGTTTGTTTGTGATGGAGGTTCCCATTTTTGCACATTGAATTCTCTCTTTTCTTCATTTCACTATCATGCTCTAGCCATCTTTGTTGCTATTCTTTAGCTTTACCCCCATTGTTATCTGTTACTTCTGGGAGTTTTCCTTATTATGCCCTCTCTCATTAAAAAATGCTAAACTAAATTACTGAATTTGTGGTTAAACTAATTTGCTAAATTAAACACACTATATTATTAAAAACAAATTAGCGATGAATATGCTATTGTTAATTTGCAAATTTAGGTTGTTTGCGACAAAGGTTCTTTATTTTTTAGCATTAAGTTTTTTCCTTTCTCCTTTTCATCGTTGTCCTCTAGCCTTTTCATTGCCATCTGCCCCCCTAAGAGTTTCCTTATTATGTCTTCTTTTATTTGTTCAATTATTTTCTCATAAAAGGTTAAATATAGCACTTGGAGTATGTTTGATTCGCAATAAGAAAATTTTTATTTAGTAATGGAATTACTATCGATAAATAGGTCTACAAGCTCTATAAATATGTTATGATTTTAACAACTAAATTAGTGATAGGCATACACATATCTATCACTAATTTTTTTAATTTCTTGAAAATTTCAACTAAAAACTAAATTCATTAACAAATTTATGATGAAAGAAAAGGGTTTTGTTTTTAAATTGCTAATGGACTTAACGATAGATTTGTGCATAAAAATTTAAAATTTTGTTCGATAGCGCAATGAAATTTTATATCAATTAGCATTGGACATCACTAGATCCATCCTTAATTAGAATGCACCATTTCATTAAAATGGGTTAATGATGGGCTAATCCATCACTAAACTAGAACTTATATCAAAGCCCGACACCATATCCCTATTTTATCCCTTTCCCTTCTTATTTCCTTTGGCATCGTTATTGCATTTCTAGCTACTGTAAGCTCCTTTACCGTTGTCCACTACACATTTTAGTTACTGAATTTGTTGTCATTTTATCAATTTTTGTTATTTTTCCATTTTAGCTAAAGGTTAGTGTTTGAATTTGATTATTTGTTACTATTATGATCCAATTTGATTATAATTAACATAGAACTTGTTAACTAGTTCCATTAGTTGTTAGTGTATATGCCCTAAAACCAATCATATGAGTGATTGTAAATTTGAATCATGTTATTTTAAAGGTAATTCTAATTATTATATTTATACATATATTTTCTACGTAATTTATTTAATTATGATAATAATATTAGAATAATTATATTCTTAAATGTTCCTAATCATGAATTATTGTCGATTGGGTTACATTGAATTATGATGTATTAAGACTAGCATGTGACTTATATAGGATATTAAATCTACACATGAGTATAAGTTAAAGAACTTGTGTATTGAACTAACTCATTCTAAAACATTACATAAATCATTATATGAGTGTCATGATTGATTCTTAGTTATCATCATTAATATGGTCATTTAACCTAAGATAACCAAGGTTCCCTACATGTGAGTTCCGCAAATTTGATATTACTTTATGTCACTCATGGTTAAGTGAATGCAAGGGTAGTTATTAGATATGTCACATATCATGCGGAGTGATTTGTGTGATTAAGATGAAATTTATCCTTCCTATATAACAGGAGTGACATCTATGGGCCCCTTGATTAAGTAAGGTTGAGAAAAACATATAGCTATGCTAAGGTAAATTGACATGGGATATTAATTACATTTATTTTAGTCAGTTTACTTATAAATTAAGAAACTTTTAAATTGGGCTATATGAGAATGACACAGTCCATATCCCGTGCTCAATCTAGATGTTTAGGATAAAAAGTCATCAATAATAATCATATGTATAGGTTCATTCGAATCACCGACTATCTCATTACTTGAATAACAATGATGTGTTACTAGATATTGCTCATTATTTATGATTATTAATATGATTTATAGTCATTATCAATATAATGAGAGCATGTAAGATTGCACACTTAAAATCTAGTGGATTTGAAATTAATGAACTAAATTATTTTAGGCCTAGTATATGAGAATTTCACATTATAATTATAAGGCTTAATTATAAGCCTATAATTATACATAGAGTAAAGTTAAATTAGTTAAGGCTTTTTTTATGAATTTATTTAAATAAGCGTGTTAGGTATTTTTAGATATTATTATTCACGCATCCCAAAATAACACAAAAAACTCTAGCAACTCTCTTTAACCATAACCCTAAAAGGAGCGTAACTAGCACTGCGTGACAAAGGAGAAGAATTCCAATCAATAGCCATAAGATGTTTAATGGTGATTCACAGGTTTGTATGGATACTTTAAAGTTTTTGACCAAAAGCAAATTGAAAAGGTGATCAATGATCGAGCCTTTAAATCATCTGTAGAAGGTAATGACTAAATCATTTGTCTTGATCTAATCATTTCGCATGGATCCTTGATTGGAATAAGTTAAATTCCATTACAATTGTTTAACTTTTTGATCCCAACAGTTAGCTCGCCTAACTAATTAACTAGATATATAGACTTTGACTTAATAGAAATATTCATAATTCTATATAACCTAACATGTTATGCAATTCCTAAAATTAATGGATAAAGTTTTCCACGATTCATGATGCTTGTAGAATATTCTCTCCTTAAAATGTAACCTGTAACTCCATAATCTTGCAATGTTTACTATAGTATGGATAATAATTTAATTCTTACATAAACATCACTCATACATAACTTATGAAGAATACTTCTTCCTAACTATCAAACTTAACAACTTGAACTCTTTGAATTTCCTTAAGATTGACTAAATCTTGAAAATTTAGCATTTAACCTAGAAATATTAGAAAATAAAAATAAGGTATGAATTTTATAAATTTAATGAATGTATATCTATCTAACTTCAATTATAAAAGCATGTAAAACAAATTAAAACAATTCAAAGCATTCATAAGAAATAGCTATAAAAACCTTATACTTGAGTTTTTGGTTACTAAACAACTAACTTTACAAACCTAATATTTCATTCATATATATAATCAATTCTATAAGTTAATAGATAAAAGCACAGTTGCCAAACCTAGCAAATCGAAATTCTTTCTCATATCTCATGAATCATCAAATATAAGAAATTCACAAATCTTTTACAATCTTATAATTAACAACATGGACATATGTATATATCATCATCATTTATTAAAATATACTATATCAATAAAATAATCAAGAAAATAATTTAAACCTCATTATGACTCTTAATCAATTTTATCCATTAACAAATATAATCTTATTCCTTTCGGGTCACCTTTATCCATTCATAAATAATTAATCCATACTTAGTGTTGGTAATTCAATTTTATCATTTCATTTCTCAATTACATAATATCTTATCATATTTCTATATCATTATAGTTTAGCATTTTATTGATTCATTCAACATCCTATCTTTCTTTCATTTCCATATTTCAATAAACGTGCTAAGGCACATTATTCAAATTAATTATATATGACAATCTTTTCAACTATGCATTCTTATCATAATCATGATAATAATACCAAGTAGTTCAGAATAAATATGTGTCAGCTCAATCTAAATAATATGAACCGTAAATTATCATTAAAATCTCAATACAACTAGTTAAAAATATGATTCATAAATTCAAACAATCATACTTTTAATGTATTATTCTAAAATTAATAACTTAAAGCCTTGGCTTCATGATCACATAGTAATTTAAGCTATTATTCCTCAAAAATAATACAAGCTTACACACTAACTATACTTTTTTAGCCAAAAGTGTCTTAACATTCCATTAATATAAATATAAGATTATTTAAACATAATCAATATCTAAATTCAAAATATCCAACAAAGATGAATATAAAATTTAGAGGTTTAGGAAAATAAAGATTTAGGTGGATATACACTCACCTTTTAGGATTTCTTCTTCTAGAATTTCCTAAGCTACTGAATTTATCTTTTCTTTTTTTCTCTTATTAACATCAATTTATAAAATTTAGCATAATAATATCATCATTAACTGTTTCCTATCATAGATTATTATTTTAATCTTATATATTTTTAATTTACTATACTTTAATAGCAGAGTTGTATATGAGTTGTCTGGCCTAAGAGGTCCGACCTAGAAAAATATAAGATTTAGGTTCTTTTTTTATAACTCAACTATTATTCAGGCTAGTTTGGGCCAAAATAATAAGAAAAAGGGTTAACCCAACCTATTATATTAATTTATTTTTAATAATATAATTATATATTATAAAAAATAGTTATATCTAATTATTTTTAATATAAATAAACTTAATTTGATATAATTAAATATTTTACATATTTAAATATCTAATTATCTCTTTAAATGTGTATTTTTATCTTAAAAAATATTTTTTACTTAAAATAAAAATAAAAATAAAAATAATTAAACTTTTGAGTCGGATCTCTGGTTATGTATTAAATTATTGAGATTGAATCAAGTCAATTTTTTCTAAAACTCTAAATTCGGGCCCATGTACATATATACTTTGATAGCTAATTTTTTACATTCAAATTTCATTTTAAAAGTTTAAAACTATGCAATTTAGGAATTTTCTATACTTAATTTCTACAAGCTAAAATATTGAGATATTATACTTTATGATTACTCATCTATCTTAGAAGAAACTTTTATTAGGTTCATATCGTTACAATTCACAAAAATTATTGATAGGAAGGATTTGTTGCTCTATAATTTTTGGTAGCCATTGGTTGTGTTTCTTGTAGTGATTTACACTACTAGTAGTGGCATTCACAAGCAACAATCATAGTAATAGTTAAGCAATGCACAAATTAGATAAAGGCAAGAAAAAACAAATAAGGTCTTGGAAGAGTTAGAGAAAAAAGGTCAGGATGGAGTTATAGATAATTATAAGTGATGATTTAGTGTTATTTAGGCACCATGAGCTTACTTTCTAATTCTAAATCCTAACCACACTTTCTAATTTAATCTCCTTAAATTAAATCCTGACCCTAGTTTTTAATTATTCTTCCATCATAATATTTTTAACTTTTCACAATCTTGCTTCTCGTAGAACTTTCATGATGGATTAATAAATTGTAGGGATTTAAAATTAATTTTCTTAGAGCTTTTAAGAAAACTATTTGTTAAAATATAAAAATTTATTTTAAAAGTAACATATCTCTTAAATTACTTGTACTAATTTCAAAACAATATTTGATTCAAATTTAAATAAAATTTTAAATAATATAATTCTTATAAATAATTATTTTGAAATCTAAAATCGTAGAAATTTTAATTTAATTTAAAAATTAATTTATTATTGGTTGAAATCTTACAATTTACTTATTTTGAGTTTAACTTGTAAAATTTAATGTTTAGGGATATTTTAGTTTATTAACCTATATTGTTTTTACCTTAATTGATTTATTTCTAGCTTAATTTGTTGATATCATAATTATTTTTAATATTAATATTAGTATTAATTTTTAGATAAGTTAGAATTTATCAAGTTAGGAAAATAAATTTAATTCTTAGTTAAGTTAGAAAACTCTAACATAATTTTAGTATTCATTTTTAGTTTAATTATTTATTGTTGGTGTGTGTCCCAGGAACCAATCATATAGATGATTGAAATAATATACAATATATTATATTTTATTTCAGGCAATGCAATTATTATATTTATTTTTAATTTTTACGTAATTTATAATTTAATATAATAATTATCCCTAAAATAATTTTACTATTCCTAAAATGTCCCTAATCAAGTATTATTACGACAAGGGATAGTAATAGTACATTGAGACTGACATGTATAGTGACTGATGATTATGAATCATGGATATGTAATATCAAATCAATACATGAGTACATTATTAGTGAACAGATGTACTGGACTGATCCAATATGAGAATACTGTATGGATAAGACTTGTGTCATTAATAGTTCTCATATGGTCATGATTGCATATAGTCCTTTAATCTGAAGTCACTACGGTTCTCTCTATGAGGGGTTACTCACTTTAATGTCGTCTATGTTACTTTTAATCGGGATGACAAGTAGGGCATTGATTGAGTGTGTCACGAATTATGCAGAGGGAAGTGAGTGATGTAAATGAAATTTTATTACTCTTATAAAAGAGATATATCCTTAG